>JAOTQP010000001.1:27831329-27914575 GCA_026413545.1 Cichladusa arquata | reverse complement strand
CCCGGCCCCGCTCCGCCCGCCCGGAACCGCCGCGCAGGCGCGGCGCCCGCGGCCCCGCCCGCGCCTTCCCTGCGTGCCCGCGCATGCGCGCGCCCGCGCTGCCCTCAGAGCGGGCTCCGGGCCCCGCGCTGCCTGCAGCGTGCTCGCTTCCCGCCGGGTGCGCTCGGCAAATGGAGAGCGCCCCCGCAAATGGAGTGCGGCCGCGGCCTCCCCGTGGCCCTCTGGGCTGTCAGGGTGCTCCAGGGTCGGGCTCGGTCATCTGTCGCCTTCCACTGTGATCGTCCTGGGGCGGTGACCTGCTGGAAGGAACCGGCAGACGAGGGCACTCAGCGCGTGTGTCGCGCTGGCACCTTCAGTGCCTTTGGAAGCACCATTTACCTCGTCCCAATGTGCTTTCCATATCTGCACAGGTGTCTGCATAGTAAGGAGAACCACCTGCATGCAATTTTACAGAATCACAGAATATTCTTAAAGGACCCACAAGGATAATCGAGTTGGAAAGGACCCACAAGGACAATCAAGTCCAACTCTGCAAAGGATAACCCCAAGAATTACATCATGTACCTGAGAGCATTGTCCAAATGCTTCTATCAGGCTGTGCTGTGACCACTTCCCTGGAGAGCCTATACCGCTGCCTGACCACCCTCTGAGTGAAAACCTTTCTGTAATATCGAATCTAAACCTCTCCTGACACAACTGCGTTCCCTTGGGTCCTGTCTGTGGCTGCCAGAGAAAGGAGGACAGCGTGCCCCTCCACCATGTGAAAAGTTACAGGCTGAGATGAGGTCTCCCCTCAAGGTGCAGTAGGGTGACCCTGTTTGAGCACAGAGGTTGGACCAGATGACCTGCTCTGGTGCCTTCCAATCTTGCCCTTTCTGTGATTCTGTAAATGAAAAATGTGAGGATTTCCCCCTTCTCCCCCACACCCCTGCCAAATAGTAGTTTATGCTTTGCCTCTGTTCAGGATAACAAGATTGCAGTTGGTTTAAAACAGATTACATTTTCACTGCAGCTTCTATCTGAAGTCCTGGTAGCCTGTTGCAAATTGCAGATTGATATTTGCCTGGAAGGGTAGATGCCTTCCTCATGTGTCAAAACATGTTCTCCTGCCAGTAGATACTCTTAATCTGAAGAGAAATCTCTCTCCACAACCTGACCTTCCCCTTGAGTAGTGTGGCCTCCACACAGTTTGTAAGGGATATTCTTTCTCACACTTGCCTCCCACGGGAGAAGACTGTGAGAGCAAGTGTTCTTGAATTAAATTCTTCTTTTCAGTACAGAAATGAGCTTGTTTACACCAAGAAACTATGACCTCAGTCATACAGAGGCTCACACAGTTAACAAGAGTTAACTCCTTATTACAGGGAATAAAGTCAGTGAAATGAATGTATGAGTGTCAGAAGGGTAAGTGCAGTAAGGTGCTGTGCAGAGTGATTAAAAATAAGACACATGGAACAAAAGGCACTTTTTCCGGAAGCTTTGAGAATTGAGATTTTCTAACCCTAGGCTCTGATTATAAGGCCACACCTTTCCTCTTGGTTTTTGTTTCCTTTGATTTGTATTTGCTATACCTAACTTGCAAGTTCATTCCACTGCTTCTAGCTACATGGAGTAAAGGGAATAATAGATCATCATCAATTAACACATGATCTAGCTCCAAATTTGTCTTGTGTAGTAATCTCTGAAAAAGTAGCAGAGTTTTATACCCCCAGTAAATTTGGCCATCAAAAAGCTGTATGAAAAAGTTCTGTATGAAAGCTAGAGAACATTACAGGGTATATTCATCTGCCCAAAGTCCACAAGCCTTTAGGGGTGCCCAAGATGCTTTTAAAGGTGCCCTGCCCTAAGCTGGGCTGCTCAGTCTGTGACTCAATCACGTTGTCTTTATAAGACACCTTGCTTGGCACTTCCCTCAATCTTCATGCCAGTTTTGCTGCAGAAACATGTTCAGACAGGCTGCAATCTGTGAGGATGGGAAAAGGAGAGCAAAGGAGCAGGATGCATTATGGAACTTCATGGTGGAGGAGACTTGAACTCCCCAGGAGGCAGGCTGGCCATGCATAACACCAGGGCCAGCTGTGTCTATGTCACCCTGCAAATGAGACAGAATGTGTCTAACTTAACAGCGGAGGGGTGACTGCAAGTCTGTCCCATCTCAGCTATAACTGTACACATGTACCTTGTAAGTACTATAAATTTCTCCAGACTCATGACAGCCAACAGCAGGGACACTTATTTCAGGATACAGCTGGTCATATTCACAACCTTGTGTCAAGGACTGGCACCAACAGCAGAGGTTCTGGTACGTAGTGGCTGCTAAATATGCCGAGGCAGGGATGATATGGTTTTGAGTGCTGAGTCTTAGTGTGCTATAAATCAGGGGGTAGACATTCATCTGCCTTTGGGTCATTATCTTGGTCAGGCTGATCTCATGACATCAGCTAATGGCAGTCTTCACTGAAATGGTTTGCAGGCAGTACACCCTGTCTCCCACACTGCAGTTTTCAGCTTTAGTTCTCAAAGAGCTTTATGAGAGCATTTTGATTTTTTTTTTTTTTTGTTCACTAAATCATGACCTGTAACACAATGGAGGGTTTTAAATGATGGGATTTTTAAATAACTTTTGATAATGATTATAAATGTGAATATGCAGGTATATCTACCTGAACAACCAGTATGAGCTTAGAATTTACAGCACCCCTGCCATGTACTTTTCCTTGATACTAGATCAAAACCATGCAATTACCCAGCTGTTGTTCCACAATCAGGAAAAATCCCCACCAATCCAACTGCTACAATTTGCAGAATTTTCACATGATGCCACGTGCGGGAGACTCTTCTGCCATGTGGAAATACCAGGAAAATCTTGGCTTTCTGTCCCATGTTTCTGCAAGAGATGACATTCTACAGTATGATGTGGGAGACACAAGTCTGGGCAGTGAGACCCAAGCAGAGAGAGAATTGCTGTGTACAAGATAACAAAAACAGTTACAAAGCTCTGAAGAAAACACAAGAATAAAATCAAGCTATTACCAGCACACTACTTTAATCTCTTGTAACTTTGGTCTCTAAGTTAGAAAGCTCAGTGTGGCCAAGAAAGTAACACAGAGTTGCTCAGCTACTTGTATGCCTCCTCACCCTTCAGCTGCATCCTAGAGCTAGTGATGCTTACTTGGGAGGAATTGTTCTGGTATTGTTATCCTCCTCTAAAGAGAGATGATTTTAAATAATGAAGTTACACTGTTGTACTGCACAGGCATACTGACTCAGACATACAAAGCCCAAGATAATGTTGGAAAACTAATGGCGTTCATGCATGCATCTACTGTAAAATGTGATTTAAAAGAAAAAAAAAATGTTGGAAAGTGATTATTTGTTTTGGTTAGTTCTACTTTTAACAACAGGTCATAGTGGAGAAGGGAACTCAGACAAAAATGAGTTAAAACTAGCACTGTTTCTTTTCAGGAAAAGCTAGAATTTTGTGGGTTTGTGGTTTTTATAAAGGCTAATGAAAAGAGAACATGCAGTTCTGGGAAGAGAGTCTATTCTTTTAATATTAACATCTCTGAAGGAAAAGAAAACTGCTAAGTGCTTCAGACAGTTATTATTTATTATTTGGATGGTAATAAACAGTTTCAAATACAACTGGATCATAACAGTTCTAAGCAGAATTGAGACAATCCCAGCCATCAAAAACATTCAAATTAAGAGAGTTCATCCAGTGAATGCAAGCAAACAAGTAGGTGTCAAAGCGTAATATGAAAATGACTGCTTAAATATGGGTTTGCAGAAATTAGGTGAATCATTTAATTATTTAGACAGTTATTTGCAAAGAATAAATTGTAACATCTAAGGAAATAATTGTATTTCAGACTACTGTGAAGTCTATCTATTTTGTTAAGCAGTTTTATTCATGTGGGAGTAGTCCCAGTATTTCATCCTGTAAAAGTTGAGCCTCTTTCTTTACATCAAGTATATAGAAACACAAGACACAACATTACTCAAAAAAGTTGCTTCAGGCTCCAGGCTTCAAATTGATATACTGACTCAATTAAAAAATAAAAATTAAATAACATTCCTAAATTGACTGGTAGCATTGCTTACATAAAGTACTTGTTCTTCATGATGCATTTTTCCCCTGGGTTAACTGAAAGCCTGTACATTTTTAAAGTTGGGGAAAAAATTTAAGGTGCTTTATCTATTCTGAAAGTGCAGAAGGTCACTTGCAAGATCCTTTGGTAATTGGGTCAGACTGCAATAGCAGAGATGGTGGCTAAATTAGTGATCATAAAAACTTGTGAGCAGTTAAGAATCTCAAGGTTCTTTTATTATCATCCATCAAAGAAGCTAGTTTATTAGGCTGGGTAGTCAAGTTACTCATGCACTGCTGTTTTGCATTCCATAATTTCCCAAGCCCTTTGGAACTTTTAAATTGGTGTCATTCTACCCTCGAGCACTTTAGAAGTAATGACTTTGAATGCATCCCTTTTGGGCTCTATTCAGTCCAGATCAAGATGGAATTGGTAGTGAAGAAGCCCATGCCTTCCTCTGGTATACAGCAGTCAAATCTATATGGCCTTGTTTACCTTTATATCACTGGCTCAGAAAGTGCACAAAAATAAACCTACCCTGGAGTGGGCTAGGGATGTATGTGCCTGTAGTATGCAAGTGACATAGTGGCTGTGTATTGCTGCTTGTTAAGAAAAGCCACTTGGGGTTTATGCTGGAAGTCTCTGCTTCCCCTTATAGCACTAGGAAGAAGAAAACCCTTTTCCTTCTGCATCTTTACTTGCAGTAATACTAGCTGGATGGGACTTTACCCATGTTAGTGGTGTGCTTCGTGAAAGGTCTGCCTCTATTTTCCTCATGCAAATCTTAGGCAGATGACTTACAAGCCACTTTAGTGGTAGTGTTTCTGTGTTACAGCAATGTGAGGATTATAATCTTAATTGGGAATAAGGAACTGATGCTTGAAAAGGAGCATGAAAGAGCAGGACTGCAACATGCTGGGGAGTACATCTACTCTGCAGTCTAGATATATCCATTGGTGTTTTCTGAGGCAAGGAAAGTCTTAGTGCTCTTCTCTCAGGCTGCAAATAAAGCAGAAATTAAACAAGGTCATTGAAGATGTTCAAGAACTTACACAGTTGAATTTATAGAAATACATTACTGAGAAGTGTCTGTATCACAGAATTGCATTTGGAATGCAAACATTCCTACTGCTGTTTGATGTTACTACTCTTTCACAAATTTCTCTAGCTGTAGTGTCAGAGAAGTTAGATGGATGACAGAGAGGACACATACACACTTTCATTTCAGGAAATGTAGCACCAAAGCATTATTACATTTCTGTAGTCCTTAGCTATGACAGTCCATGACCTTATGAAGAGGGATCTAGGACAGCTGCAAAGAGAAGAGCATCATATATCATGTGTCATCTGAGTGATGGGGCAAAGTGTACCCTCAGCCTATTTGCAGATGACACCAACTGGAAGAAGCAGCTATGCCAGTGGGCTGTGCTGTGACATCCAAACAAACCTTGCCAGGCTGGAGAAAAGGGCTTACAGGAACCTCTCAAAATTCAACAAGGAGAGGTGCAAAGTGCTGCACCTTGGGAGGAACAGCCCCAGGCAGCAGTACTGAAGGTCCTGGTAGTTGCACATGAGCTAGCCATGTCCCCAGATGGGAAGTAGGCTAATGGTATATTGGGCTGCATTAGAAGGTGTCCTGCCAGCAGATGAAGGGAAGTGAGCTTTCCCCTCTACTCAGCACTGGTGAGGCCACACCTGGAGTGTTGGGTCCAGTTCTGGGCTTCCCAGTACAAGAGACACAGGAATATACTGGAGAGAGCACAGTAAATGGCTCCTAAGGTGATTAATGGACTGGAGGAGCTCTCATATGAGAAAAAGCTCAAAGAGCTGGGACTTTTCAGACTGGAGAAGAGAAGGCTCAGGAGGGATCTCTTCCATGTGTACAAATAACTGTAGGGAGAGAATAGGGATGATGGAGCCAAACTCTTTTCGGTGGTGCCCGGTGACAAGACCAGAGACAGTGGGCACACAGTGAAACTCTTTGGTTCCCGATGAAATCAGTAAACACTTTTGTACTGCCAGGGTGACTGAGCACTGGCACAGGCACTTACCCAAGGAGACTGTGAAATATCCATTCCTGGAGATACTCAAAAGCCATCTGAACAGGAACCTAGGCAACTGGCTATGGGTAGCCTTGCTTGAGCAGGAGGATTGGACTAAATGACCTCCACAAGTGTCTGCCAACCTCAAATTTTGTGATTTGATGTTTACAAAACAAACAACAGAACAGAGCCACATATTCTACTTAGACGTGGGCTTTTGTTCTTTTCCAGGACACAGCTGAATAGATAGAAAACCAGGCAAGTGCCTACCTTTGTATAAACTAGCTTTAGTTATCTTAGTAGAAATATTCCTATGAGGAATGACAGTAATGAACAGCCTTGAGTGTAAACTTACTCTTATTTGCAATTACAGACTTTAGAATTATAGCCTATAGTCAAGGTAATTTTCAGTATCAAATTTCTGTTTTGAATGAGAAGGATTAGGAATTTCCAGATAGGTTTTCCAGTATCTAATGAGATTTAACCAAATAAATTTTCATTGCTGCCTTCCAAAGTTAAATTATGGTCTTAGGTAAACAGTAAATTCCCCTGGTGATTACCTGTTAAATGAATTTGGAAACTGTTTTGCAGCCCAACAACCAACCAAACCTAGCTAAAGAACCTTTGAATTTTCATGTTATAGAGAGAATAAATTCACTGCTGGTGAAAGCAATATCCCATCGATTTCCGAATCATCTAAAAGTAATGTGAACTTTTGAGTATGAAACTTCTTCATAGAAAAAAATGACAATTCTTTTGTGCACATATTATGCCTCTCATTGGCACTGAAGATTTATTACTGCAGTGCTTACTAAAAACAACCAGCAAAAGACCACAAAGGTCTGATGTATACAGCATTTGCATTATTAGATCAAAAATAATTATTAGAAATCTATCTTTCCAAGTTATGCCAAGGGTTCCATGGGAAGGTTTTATCAATGAACAAGTTTACATTTATCGTAGGCTCCACACTGAGCACTTAAATTAAGTTGATTAGGCCAGGCCTGGACTAAGCATATGACCTTTCTGGTTTATTCAGACTTCTGAATAGGAATAGGAATGTAATAAAGGCAAAGATGGAACATGCACCTGAATTACATCTGGGAAATATTCCTAGGTCTCGAACTTTCAATATGCGGACTATGTTGAAGCATTCTGCAAAAGGTTCTGCAAAGAAAAAATTCTATTGTCGGATTTACCTCTGAAGTCCAGGGGAGGCTTTAGATCAAAAAGGTTTAGAAACCTTTCTTCAGTGCACATGTGATAGACTGACTAGGTAGGAGTAGGATCTCAAACTCTAGTGCATGTTGAAAGGAAAATCATTATGTTGAATCAAGTCATTGGTAATTCCAGCAAATACATGGCTCAGGGATTGTCTACTGTATATACAAAAGCATTTTGTATATACCTAGTTTTACTGGATAGTACTGGATAGCTGCACTTCCAGATAGTACAAATGTACTTGCATAAATTATATTGGAAAATTACTCCTTTGCCAAGATAACTTAAACTAGTACGCTGAAAATACTCAGGCAATATCGGTAAGATGAGCTTAGTATGTAGATTTTGCCCTAATGTCTGTGATGGCTGTGATTTTTTTTAGCCTAGGTACATGCCTGTATAAATGTATGTATACATTCCTATGTTTCTGTTTGTCACTCCATGCTCTCCTGTATCTCTGGTCCCTCAGTAATTTTTTAATCACCAGCTTATTTCATCTGAAATAGCATAGCTCTTAGAGAAGTTAATTTCTCCATACATTTATTTGTGGTAGATAAGAAGTATGTATGTTGTTCTTAAGTCTTGTTAAGCAGCAAAAATTCTATGCAGGAGAAAGACATATATGAATACTTTGACTATGAGAATTTCAATCAGATCTCACAATTTGTTAAGTATGAAATAATCCAACCACAAAACACAAATACTTTGGAGATCAGGGTTAATTAGCTTTCATCTTCCTGTAGTTACTAATCCTTGTAGCAAAACTTAAGAGCCAAGTCCACAGTGTCAGCTTCCTGGGAGAAAGGAATAAGCCCTCAGAAAAAGAGAAATCTACAGAAGATGGAAAGTACTATGGAAATCAGGAAAGGAAAACAAAGTACTCTGTTGAAACTGTGCCTGAGGATCTTGAAATAAAAGCTTTAATTACCCATGTTTCGAGAACAATGCCAGATAATAACAATCTAAAGTAGATTTCTGATCCTTTTTTTTCTCCCCACACCCAGTACTCCTTGGCTTTACAAAAAGAAGAGCTTGTTTGTATGAGGGGAGTAGAATGAAGGGTCCACATGAATGGTGCTTATGTGCCTTGGCTCAGCCCACCATGCTCACCCAAAGTGAACTTGGCTGTAGAGACTCCAATTAGTCATTCATCTCATGCAGCCTCCATTTGCTAAATCCAGCCAACTGGAGACCAAGTGCAAGTGAAACCAGTTTTGTATTCCATCTGTCAGGCCATTCACTTGTCTTCCCAGTGATTTTCACATGTCAACAGACAGTGCAAAAGAAAACGCATTTGAAGGCCTTGTTTTCCATTTTCCTTTTTTAAAGAAAATGACCACAATGAAATATCACATCAATAAGCTTTGTCTAGAAATTAGTGTGCTCTTCTCCAGAAATTCCAACATGATATTCCTGACTACCTTTATGATTTATTTCAATGTTTGTGGCTGGGTAGACTTATTGTTTACAGCACCTAATTTAATCTTGTGAGACTATAAAGTCTGGAATACTATTAGAAGTGCCACCCTTCACATTTGTCTAGCTTTAGTAAAGGTTTTGCTCATATATGTATGGGCTGAGGCACTCTGCATAGTTACTGAATGAAATAACTAAGCCTGAACCAAAAATTTATTGAATCCCCAGCTGTTAAGGAACTCTGATGCCCTTCAACGTAGTCATGGACTTTGGGAAATAGTTACAGTTTATCACCAAGGGCAAAGAAACCTCTCTTTTTAGCTGTGGTTGCTGTCTATATTGCACTCTGCAATTAGGTAAGATGCTATCTGTAGGACAAGTGTCCTTACTGGGAGCTGAAGTACCTAGTACCAAATTCCAGTTGTGGCTCACTGTTTTTGTCTCAGACCATGCATCAAAGCATCATTAGAGCATAACAGCTGTTACAAGAGCACAAAAGTCTTTATGCTCCCCAGCTTTCATGTGTCATCTAGTATGTCCCACTGCCAGTCTTGATGATTCCTTTGGGTTCAAATGTTCACAGCTTTACCCAGAGCGGCCATGTGCTGGTCCTGGGGACACCACAGTCAAAGAGTTGGGAATGCCAATAGTCCAGAGACATGAACACCTGACAAAAATTTTCGTCTTCCCTAAGTAAAGCTCGTAAAGCTAAGCTAAGATACTAGACAAAGTAAGTAGAAGTGAAGACTCTTTATGAAGAGTGCTGTGGTGCTGTGGATTAACCACTGGAAATAGCTCAACCCCATGCAGCTGTTTGCTCACTGCCCTCCCATCACCCACCCCCCTGCTGTGGGAAGGGGGGAGGATCAGAAAGATAAAAATGGAAAAACTTGTAGATTGAGATAAAAAACACTCTAATAGTAAAGCAAAAGATGCACATAAGCAAAGCAAAATAAGGAATTCATTCAACACTTCTCATGGTCAGCCATCTCCAGGAAAGCCAGGCTCCGTCATGCTAGGGGTTACTTGCAAAGATGAATGCCATAACTCCAATATTCCTTCTTTCCCCTTTTTCCCCTCAGCTTTTATATCTGAGCAAAATATCCTAGGGTCTGGGATGTCCCTTTAGTCAGCTGGGGTCAGCTGTTCCAGCTGAGTCCTGTCCCAATTCCGTGTACACTCCCATCCCTCTCACTGATGGAGTGGGGTGGGAAACCGAAAAAGCCTTGACACTTTGCAAGCCATGTTAGCAACAGCAAAAGAGTAGAAAAAGAATTACCAACACTCTTTTGGTGACAAATCCAAAACACAACACCCTATGAAGTGCTGTGAAGAAAATTAACCCTGTGCCAACCCAAACCAGTACACATGGGCAAACAAGCGTGTGAAGAGGACCCCAGGAAAGGTATGGGATGTTGGCTGGGTTTTTGGCATAGGCATCATGGCCTAGTACATTCCATCATCTGCAGATGTGAGTAGAAAATGGGGGTGCAAAAGCATGCTTTGTGCTCTTGAGTGGGGCTTTCCAACTAGGGTTTGTATATGAACATGGCAAAAGCATCTGGCTATTGGTTCACTTGGCCTGGAAATTCAGCAGGATATCAATATTCAAATAGCAAAAATGCAGGCTGAAAGGAGGGGGAGAGGATACTAGGAAGAGTGTTAGTGCAATAGCTTTCTGTACTTTAAATTTTTACTCTTGTTGACTTTGTCTGCAAAACACTTCTTTCAGCACTGTGCCTGTTCCTGGCTGTTGCTTCTGCTTGAGTTGATTTTTAGTTTTTAACCCTTCAGCTTTTTATTTGTTAATTTCCCCCCAAACAAACAGACACTACCATCCTCAAATATCTGTCTTTTTTAATATACCTGAACAGTGTGGAAAGGCAGAACCCTGAAAATAACGAAGTAAGCTGTGTAGAATTTTTGCATCCCTGCAGTAAAGCCAGAGCAAGCACTCACTCTGCAGCTCATATCTTCAGTTTACCCAGTGAGATCCTTTGCCTTGAACCTACTCAGGTTTATTTTTGGAAATCAATCACTAAAAGTGAGGCAGTTAGGGGATTTTTTCATCCTTTTGATGTATATAATATTTTCATTACCATAATGCAAATGATCATCCCAGTTTACAGATCAGACAGTCTCATGAAAGTAAGTAAATCCTTTCAAACAATTAATGCAAGACACTGAAAAACTGTTCATACTTCATTTTTTTAAGATTTAAGTAGTTTAATTGCCTCTTGAGCCCAATGAGGTGTTGGTCTCTGCTAGATTGCAATAGCTAAGGCTCTGCTAGCGGTAATTTAGAAATGCAAATAGGGTAATTATCATCTGACCATCCAGTTTCCAAATAAAGCCTGGAGAAATGTGATTTAAAATTTCTTCCGTCAGCAGAAGCAATCCTATAGTTTATATAATTCTACTTCAATCTGATAAAATTAAGAAATGTCTATTTATGATCTGCCTACTCACTGATTAGTTTGCAAAAGAGAATAATTTTTTATTTATATATCACTGTCTCACTCCAGTCCTCTAGGAGCAAGCTAACTCAAGGAGAGGGAAGACAACAACTAAGGGGCAGCTACTCCAAGGCTTCAATATTCAGTAAGTTGCCCTTCTTCCAGATTACACTTTTTAACAGTCCTTCTACTCCCTGTGAATTTAATGGGGCTGTACTTACAAAACATGCCTTTTATGAATATGGGTCATTGAAAAGTCTGTAAAGACCCTCATACATGAAACCAGATTAATTCCTTGAGGTATGAGTTTAAGGCAAGGAAGTAAGGAAAGCATATTTCAAAAAGGTGAGTAATTAAGTGATTTGTTGTAGACACAGAGTTAAACCACCTGTTTAATGACAATACCATGGAATGATTTAGGTTGGAAAAACCCTTAACATATCAAGTCCAATCATAAAGCTAAAACTGCCAAGCCCACCACTAAACCATGTTCCTAAGTGCCTCATTCACATATTTTTTGAACGCTCAGAGGGATAGTGGTTCCACTACTTCTCTGGGCAGACTGTTCCAATGTTTGACGACCTTCTTGTCTAGAAATTTTTCCTAATATCCAATCTAAACCTCCCTTGGCTCTACTAGAGGCTGTTTCATCTTGTTCTATTGCTTTTTGCTTGAGGCCAGAGACTGCAGTTCCCTCAGCTGTTTATCACAGGACTTGTGTTCTGGATTCTTTGTCAGCTTTGTTGCTCTTCTTTGGATGCAGTGTGAGTCCCAAACTAAACTCTGGATTGGGAGACTGATAACAAAGGATCCATGGAGGCTGAAGCAGAATATTGTCTGGCTGTTCTAAGAAAACCTGTATTACTTCTGTGCATACCTTTTCCAAAATAAATATTGAGACACGAAACCTGCTACCAAACATGAATTCCAGAAACCCCTACTCTTCTGTACTTTTCCACTGAAAAAATGCATTTGCAGAATGATAGTTCTATTCTGTTTCCTAAAGGCTGTATCTGCAATTCACATGTAAGCATGTGTTACAATTGTGTTAAATTCTTTGGACCCCACTTCAGCTGTAACTGTGTTGCAGAAGCTAATGGAATCTAAAATGTGAGTGGAATATTCACCCATTCAACAGCATTATAGCAAAATGGTTCATATAATATAGGTGAACTCCTTGCAGGTTCTGAATCTGCTGGGAACACAACTTACTTGAGACCAGGACCACATGAGTCACTTCATAGTTTGTTTTTTGGATGGACTTCACCCTGAGCTAGCTAATTCTCCTCATACATTATGCAGATAATTCAAGGCACAGGGGTATAGCTTCAATTCTGGGGTCAGTTGTCTAAGCATTACTCAATGGTGGGATTTAAGTTTCAGGTGAAACTGGTTTTGCTTTATGAGCTCTAGCTAAAAATGTCTACCAGGTTCCAACAAGAACTAGTTCTCTTTTGAGCATCCTTCATTCTGACTGGCCCTTTCTTGCACCAGTTATCGTCATGGGACTAGATAAAAAATATCTTCTCCCTTATTCATAGTGAAAAAGAGGAAAACTGGAGCAACCTATAATACCCTGGGGTTGCAGGTTGGAGTAGTTGCACAAGAGCTAGCAAAATCAGTATTACGTGATTTAAATAACAAAGGTGATCTCTGTAAGCTTGGAGGAATGCCTACTTTATTGATTCATGGGGGTTTTATAAATAACTTCATAACAAGGCTCTTATCTGGGTCTGTGACTAATTTGTCCATCTAAATTAATTGGTAGTTCAGCTACTCACATAACTAGTTATCTGATTATAATCTCACATTCTGATTCATTGACAAGGAGTCTGAATTCAATATTAAGAATAAAGACTTGTCTGAGTTAAATTGTGTGAGTATATATGCTTTTTCCATCTGTCACTGAGAAATAGGATGCATGTCAACTAAAATAAAACAATCTCTATCCATTTTTAAACACAACCAGATGGCAGCTTATTTTCTCATTTTTCTGAGATTTGGTGTCCTTAGATATAGTGTGGTTGACAAGTTTTCTTACAGCCACATGTCTTTTTTGATCATAGAGCAAACAGTAAGATTTACTCTAAAAGCATATTACAATGATTCTAAAAATACTTAATCCACTTGAGCCCTGTTCTCATCTCTTTCGAGAGATCATCACCATTTAGAAGGAGAACCCACATAGAGTGTTTATGTTGGAAGTCCAGAGGGTATCGGCACATTGCCCTCCCCTCCTGGGAGTTTGCCTGCCTGGGCTTGGTGTCAAGTGTTTAGCTGTCTGTGTTCAGGCTGGCTCATTGAGAAGACGTCTTGTGAAATAGAGATGGAAGATGCCCTGTGTAAAAGTCCCCATTTCTTTCCTTCAGAGTTGCTTTTAAGCTGAGTTTCTTGCCCCTGTCCCCACCCGAGGTACCTTGCAACTGTGCCACAGTCATGCCCATCCCCAGCTGTGAATGCTGTTGATCCAGACTCTGATCTTGATGTGTTGGCTTGACTCTGTGACTTGGTCATTCTGCTTTGTCCCTCTGATCTTGTCTCATGATCTGAATTCTCAGCCTAGCCGAGTCCTGTCACCGCACCTTCTCTGGTTACTTCACTCAGGTACTGTGGGACTTGACCCTTGCTGTCATGCCCCCTCTGTCTGCCAGCTGCTTCATCATCCTTGGTTTCCCACTGCCTTTCCCTTATGGCACAGCTGGACCTTGCTGCTTCCTGACAGGCAGATTCATGGCAGCAGGCATGATTTTTTAGCAGTGGCCGGAGTATCATACTGTGCAATGTCTGCCTGAAGAAAGAAAAGGCATTTGAGAGGTGAAGAGGGCTCTTGTGCAGGATAAGGAATAGTTATGCTAAGACCTTGTCTATATTTGACAATTTTTCCCTTTGTAATTGTGCCAGAAATAAAGTTCTATCTTCCCCCATCACCCACCCACTGAGACATACTCTCAGCAGGGTAGTAATGTTACTATTTGACTTACTATGAAAGGCTGAGGGGTGTGTTCTGGACTGCATGAAGTACATGGCACCTATAATTTTCCAACATGGAAAAAAAAAATCATACACCTTCTCACCACTGTTCTTAAAAAAGGCAAAATTTAAAATATGTGTTAGATTCCAATTTTTCCTTTTGATGTGGTTTGGCTGGTATTTGATATATAATCCCAAACAAGGATTATGTGCTGCTTACCAGTGAGGTCAAGTGCAGGCATGTGAGAAAGTTTGTCCTATAATGCTGTGCAATGATGGTTAGAGGTACATACACAACTTTTCCTTTTTTGTCTCTCTGAGCAGTTTGGAGTCACACTTTACACTGCATGAATACAACTACCTAATATGAAGGTGATAAAATCACACTGGAGCCAATGTGATGGGGGGCAGGTGTGGATTCCATATCTGATGAAAAGTAAGTAGTTGTGGGTTTACATCAGCCCACAGGGCTGGTTTCTGCCTATTTGCACCACTGCTATATGACCTTTGCTGCATTTTAGGATTGACCTTGCCTTTTGAAGGTTTGTAGGCTTCTCCTATAGTTTTCTCTCCTTTAAATTCTTTCTACCACTACATGTTTTTTTCCACATTAAAGAACTTGTTTCTAGTAATACCTTCTTAAAGGTGAGAAAGACTCTAGTACATGCTATGTGTGACTTAGTTTTAAAAGTCTATATGGCTGTTTTCAAAAACAGTTTTGTTGCCCAGGGCTCAATCTGTATCAGACTTTATTTGTAAAAGATATATTAGTGATCAACATCAACAGGCACTGGATTACATTTATACACAAAATTATTCACAAAGAAAGCGTTTTGCTGTAGCAACTTCCCAGCAATATCCAGAATCACACAGGCCACATCATCACAGTAACAAAGTACTGAAAGCAAACCAGCATCATAGTGGAAATTTTGCTGTGAGGCATTCACTCTAAATTATGCATTCTTTATATGCTTTGCATACAGAGCTGGTATCAGCCAGGGGGAAATAAAATGTTTGAGGAAAAAACATAAAGGTAGGAAGTGCAGTGTGTGGAAAGAAAGAGACATCTTCCTCTACTTTATTTGTTGTTTAAATAGTGTGATTTTGGCAAGATTTTGCAAGACTACCCAGCAAGCTCATTTATGTATTGCAGCCCTTCCCCATCTGCCAAGAGGCTGCTGCCTCTGGGACTGTATTACACTAGGGCATTGGCATACCATGTATTTGCATTTGTCTGGAGGGTTTCCCACAACCACTGCACATCACTGCTCTCATAACAACCCTGATAGCCTGCCTTCACAGAGGAGTTAACCCAATTGCAAACTTAATGAAATATAGTATCAGATCACTCATATTATGTTAGGTCTGGAGGTATTCATCCTCGGGATGCTGTAGTCCAGACCAATGTGACCATGTCCATAGAAACACTGTCCCAGCAAAAATGTGTTGAAAAGGACTGCTCAATGCACTCATTCACGAGGTGCTCTCTCATCTGCCCAGAGATGCAATCTATGGCCATGACGTGAAAACAATGCTTTATGTAAGTAGCTTCCAAGCAGTCATTAATTATAAAAGCAGACAGTTCTGACAGCAAAAGCAAACAGCATTTGGCAGCAAGAACTTAATAAGGAATTAAGGAATTCAGTCTGCCAACCAGCACGTGCTTTGTAGTACAGTGAGCTGCCTTCCCTGCCTCTTTGCCTCTTTTTTTGGCTGCTAATCATAAAAATGTCACTGTAAATATATTTTCCCTCTTATGTGTTTTACTGGTACCATACCCCAGCTTACCAGAAGATTGATGTCAGCTCCTGGCAATCTGTATTTTCTGTTGGTGGCTCTGAGATGGAACAGAAATAAAATGAAAAATGCACAGCACAGGAGAAATACAGCAAAGTAGTACAAGCCTGGTAGTACAGGGGCTGGAACAGGAGGACTGGTGGTATGAACATTTGGTTTCTCTGCATATTCATTGAATGTATGTGCAAACACAATCCATTATTTGTGTAGGTGCTTTGCAGGGTATTAACCTTGGGCAAGGAATAGCTGATAAGAATGATTCCTTATGAAAACTGTTTATATTTGCTTTACTCATGCTTATTCAGTGTCACAGAAATGAAATGTGTTTAAGATTAAGGGAATAAACTAATTTTTAAAACCCCATGGCTCTATCTTGACCTAGACAAAGTAAAACATTTTTATCAAATGGCTGGAGCAAATTGATATATTAGTTGCTTTGGAAAGGTTAATCTGCAAAATTGGCATGTGGCACTGAGTCTTGGCATGCCATATACCATTCTATGTGGCTGTACAGAGACAAAATATAATTTAGTACTCTGTCTTGGTCCAAATTTGTCTGACTTTTGATCAACAAGTGAGAATGTATCTACTATTTCACTACAGGGGATCTGCAAAAAGTTTATCGTCAATTCTCTTTAGGAAAAATAAAAGCAAAAGAATAATAAAAGGCCTCATGTTGGGAGAATGAGCAGCACTTTATAGAGACTTTTTTTCTGGGTTTACTTTCTAATGTTAGAATCATCAGGACCAGAAATTTTGAACCTTATACATTTGCTGAAACGTTTATTCAGAATTTAGTTAAAAGAGCAGTGATTTACACAGTTAGTATTTCTTGTGAATAATTTAATTAAACTAATGTAAGCTACTTCCAATAAAACCCCAACAAATTTCACAACTGAGGTCTTTCAAACAGTCTGAATAATGATTTCATTTGCTTTACTGGGTGAGACTGATTTCCTTGATATGTCATACGACACCCCTGCCATTTCTCTCAATTTTTTTTAAAACCTATGGATACATCAGAATTTTGAATTCTAATTTCCATGATTTTTGTCCTATATATGTTTTTATGTCTACATATTGAACAGTTAGATTAATAAATGGTAATTTATTACAGTTTAGATGACCAAGATGACTGGAGAAGATACCTATTTTCTTCTGGATTATCCTGCCTATCCTACTGCTTTAGATGCTTTAATTGAACTAACTAACTTCTTTCAAGAATTCTTTAAGGGCAACTGAATTCTAACAATGCTAGTTAGAAGTGACTACTACCAGTACCTTTGACACTTTTACACATCTCTGACTTTTTTTTCCCCACCTTGTTCCCGAAAAGGTAAGATTCATATTATTAAACTCCTGACCCTTTTAAAAAACTTTTTGGCTCTAGCTCTTCCTTCACTGAATTTCCCATCTTTGTAATTACTGTAGTTTGAAGTATTGTCAGTTACTAACCCAGTTCCAACCCCACTGAAGGGCAGAGTGATTCTATAGGAAAGAAGTGCTAACTGTACTAATAATAAGCATTAGTGACACTCAGGAATTCTGGGTGTTCTGAGGAAACTCTGCTTGTTGCCAGATTTTTCAGTGGCAGAAAGAACTGCACTAATGAAAGAGTCGATGACCTTGCTGCAGCTAACAGATGCTGCAGAAAAGGTTGCAAGGCTATTAAATTAGGAACAGACATACAGTACATTAAGACTAATTGAGCATGTTGGTTCCTGTTGTGACTGTGATGTTGCTGGTTTGATAATGACACCTCTGCTGAGAGTTTCTGAAGCCTTTCAGAGTTCTTACATAGGAGCAGATGAGAACTTCAGAATAGCAGCAATTTCTGAAGTAATGTTAGTGGCAGCACTGGTAGTCTTGGTGACAATGAAACAGGGAAGAACAGTCTACTAAAGACTACCAAAATCCCAGATCTTCTCTGCTATAGAGAATGCTGAGAATTGCTGTCAGAGTAATGTGACTAAGTGGGTTGGAAAGAACCTTAAGGTTTCACCTATGCACTTGCCCTACCTTACATTTCTGGGAATTATTTCCTGAGCACCTGATCAGGGCTCCGAGCTCTGTATGGAATTGCTGCAGTAGTCCCATTCCTAAAATGGAAGGGGAAAACTGTGCCTACAGCATGCTTGATTCTTCAAAATGCTTTTTATTTCTTCACCAAATCAGGAAAGACAATGTTTCCCTTGAACCATCTGCTTTCCAGAAAGACTGGTTTTCAGAAAGGAAGGGTTGATTCAGAAACTTCGGGAATGGCAGTGATTCCATCAGCAGAAAATCATTTGCACTAGGATGGCACGGCTGAACTCACAGCATCTTGTGGTATTACAGTTTTGGAAAGAAGAAGCAAAAATAAGAAACCCTAAAAGTATCTAGGGGCAAGAATTTCAGAGACAAGGAGTTCTCTTTTAAACCTATTTGAGTTTTGCTGCAGAGAAAGAATTGGAAACTGAGTCCTCTCTCCATGCTCTGTTTTATGGGCAAATTAGGAATACTCGCTTGCTAAGAAGTTGCTGAGACGCCCAGCAAGTTAATCACAGAGATCAGCAGGACCATGGCAAAACAATTGCTTAGTGCACAATGATTCTTCTCTGCCCTCTGCCCTCTCCTGAGCCCTCTCTCACAGACATCTAGAACACAGACAGCTGTTGTATATATTGCAGTTTGGCAATTTTTTCTTATTTACTGACTTGGTCTAGTCATTGCAGACTGGAGAACAACTCATTGTTGGGTGGGGCTTGAGTAGGTCTTATACTTTTCAGAGTTGCTTGTCACACAGCAATTATTTTGATATTACAAGTTCTCTACAAGAGACGCTAGATGTTCCTTTAAAAAGTGAACAAAGGTTATTTTTTAACAAAGTTTACCATCACAGGGAAGATTATATCTCATTCACAGGTTGCACCTCTGTATTTCTCAAAACTTTTTAAACTATAGCATCAATGAAGTGGACAAGGTCCGTCAAAAATGATGGAGAAACGAACATTAAAACATTCAGTAGCCCCATCCATTTACAGATTGCCCATCATCTCTTCTCCACCGTGAGACATTTCCCTTGGTAGATGTCTTCTCCTTTCCAGTCATTACTGGCAGAAAATGTAGTAGATGTGTCAACATGTCTTGTAGCAGGCTTTGTAATTTGCCAGAATTTAAGATATTGCCTTCACAATAACAGAGAAGGGATTATTTGTCAAGGAGAATGGTTCTTGTGCTGCAGAACACACACATTGTTCATTTGCTGTTTTGTGTCTTTTAAACTCCATTATGAAACTGCACCACTAAAAGCTGAAACCACGGTAGATTAACTTCTCTGGAATTCATGTGTGTCTACTTGATACTGTGAAATCAATGAATCCTTGAGAACATTTAACTTTGTTTTCTATCATTTCATGACAGTTTTTTCTTACTTATGGAAGAATTAGAAAAAAAAATCAGAAATTGAAAAGTAGTTTTAAAAAAAATCTCTATTTCAGAGGTACTCACAGGAACTGTTTTTAGGTTTCTCATGGCATACTTTTCTGTATAGATGAGCTTCCTTGTTTCAAATAAAGCCCTAGCTGTGTTTTCTGTTTTTCTTACCTGATAAACCATCTGAGGTTGCACCAAGAGTACCCATATGAAATCCATACTGGGAAATTGAATCATGTTTGGGATTTTGACCTAAGAAAAACAAGGACACTTGACACAATGAATTCTCATGAGGATTTATGATAGGAATTCTTAAATAAGTTCCTTTTGCTTACTGAAATGTTTGGTTTCTGAAAAAAAGAAATTATTTTTTATTTTTCAGGTAGAAAAGTGTGATTCACTAATGTTCATGATTTTGAAAACTTTGAATTGAAAATTTTTAAAACTGGTTTTGTTCAAAATCTAAAGAGTTGTTTTAGTCAGCAGAAAGCATGTATGATCAATAGAGCACTGATTTTTAATGCTTCTTGGAATATCGTCTTCCCTGCTTCTATGCTCTTAATATGAGTGTGATGGTAAGTAATGCTGAGTTTTTTGTGTAGCCTATTAGTTAAACTGGAAGGTTGTCTTACATTTGTAAATAAATAGTTGGAGAACATGTTGATCAAGAATTAGATTGAAAAAATCATAGCACCTAATTTTTCGCATGGTGGATGATAAGAAAAAAATTATATATTGAAGCATAGACTAGTTGCTTAGTCATTATTTTCCACTTTACACCTTTCCCCCCGACATTATTCATTTGTCATCAGCTGCTCAGCATGTTTGGCCATGCTGAATCAGAAAGGGAACAGAAAACAATTAATTCCACTTCCTGATTTTTCCTATTCTGTTCATTTTTCCAGGCAGTGTTCAATCCAGTGCTTACAAAGCAATTTTAGTCTGAGGCTTTGCAGATAATGATGAAGAAAGCTTAAATACGTATTTTAAACTGTAGTTAGGCATAACTGATTACTCAAATTGAAGCAGAAATTTTAAAATCAGGTATGCATGTATTTAAATCCAGTACTTGTAAGAGCAAAATCAATGGATTTGCTATATAACATATGAAGGTCAAAAAGCCATATATAAAATACAAAGAGCAACAATGCATTCTGATCCCCAACTCATAAAAAAAGAACAAGAAGCACACGAATTTGGACTTTGACAAGCTGTCTCCACCAAAGAAACTGAAATTCTGCAAGCTCTACTTAGAATATGAGAATTTTTATTTTATTCATTCGTTATCTTAATAATGCACTGCAGTTTCCAGAAGTGTCCCAGGAGAAGTTAAACAAGAACATACTTTGTGGAATTAGTAACAGAAAAAGTGGATCACAGTTTGGATTTCATTTCCAAATGAAATTGTGGAGGAAAAAGCCTGGAAAAAGTTCCAGCATGGCAGAAAAGTAATTTTTTTTAATGTGACAGACAAAACTGTTGACAGGCACAGTAAGTAACCTCTAAAGCTTTTCAACATGGAGAACAATGCCTGAAGAATTGTGCAGTTTCTCTATCAAAGTCTATCTATTCTGCTGAAAAAAATGTTCTGATTAGTTAAGCTTTTATCCAGTAAGACTTACATATGATTTCGTGTCTGTCCAAAAATAAGTCGGAAATAATGAAGTTGTATTAATTTTGTTGTGATTTTTAACCAAAATAGTTGGATTCATTTCCACAATCTCTCCCCTAAAGCTTCTTATTTTGTGAATATTTCACATGCCTACCAAATATATCAAAAGACTAATGTTCACATCTAAAAGTTATTTTTCGATCTCTATTTTTCTAATTGTTCCATACTAATTATCCTGATGTAAAGATAAACAGGTCATAGGAGACATTACTTGCCATTTGCTGGAGCATATTATTGGGATTTATAGCTGCATCTACATAGCACTTTGCTTTGATACACAACTAAAGCCATGCAATGAATTCCTCTGTCTCTAGCTGCACATTGGCTGCTTTGACTTGTAGAGCAGTTGGATGTGTACAAACTCAATATTCTTTTGATAAATATTAAACAGGAATCTGTGCTCCTGCTATGTATCAAGTGCACCCCAAATCCTAAGAGACATGAGGGTCTAAATCAATCATGGTCCTTCAGACACCTTCAGTCCACTGCCAGAGGGGTGGATAAAGGTAAAAGTTCTGTACCAACTTGTACAGCCATAAAACACAAACACTGACTGCCTCCCTGCTGAGCCACTTCACACCCAAGTACTTGCTGAAGTTGATGTTGCCTCTGATTCTTCCTATGAAATATTTTAACCTCATTTCACTTTCATTTCTTACGCGCCTCTTTGTTTTCTTATCTTTTTTTTAATTTTTAGAAAATTAATATAAGCAAAATGGCTCACAAAGTGCTCAAACCCCTGGGATTTCCCAGTCTAGCAGTTGCTTTGCTAAATCAGTGCAATACCTTCATATACTGACAGGTTGTTCAGACATGTAGAATTCCACTTATCTAGAACAATAATCCCTGGGATGGAAGCAAATAATTTAATAGGTTTTTTTAAGAATCTACTTTCAGTAGTCTGATTTAGAGGGGGTGCAATAATTTAGGATTTACTTAGTGTGTTAATGCTGAGCCAAATCAATGGCACATATTTATTCTCTTTAATCATGCCAGTGTTATCTTGACAATTAACCTTTGATGATTCAAAAGCCTTTTGAAATGACTAGTGGCACTGTAATTCTATATTTAGATCTAATTAAAGTTTTTGTTCTGAACATGATTTTCCCTTTAATGCTAATTGCATTACTATATGTGCTACAAATGCAATCATACGATTGAATGTGTTTGAAGTAGTAGTTTAAAAAAAAACAAATGGATAATCTGAGTAGGAAAACACTTCAGGAAAAAATGAAATGGTAATTAGTTGGCTAGCACAGCATTTTTTTATTGTGTTATGAAAAGCAGAATTTTGTATACAAATTTTGTATTTCATTTTCATTATGTCACCTCTGGCTTTTGCTATTTATATACCTTTGCTCCTTGAACTAATCTAAATCTACATCTTGATCTATCTTTTTGGTCAAAAGAAGATTTTAAAATAAATATTACTGCCATTCTTCTTGTAGTGCAAGTGATTGCTGAGCTTGAGCTAGTTTTAACTGAGAGCAATGGAATGCTCTCTCTATTTTCAGTATTTTCAAGGCAGTATTTTCAAGATATGCAGAAGGCTTAGCTATCATTCTGAATTGTTACCACTCTTAATTGTTTCCTGTGTTCTAATTTTATCAATTCTCTTGTTCAATTTATTTTTAATGAGAACATTTCAATTCAATGACTAAATTGAACAATATGGTTCATTTACATATTGTGTGTGTTTATAAACAGTAAAACCCACAAAAATACCTATATATACACTTCCCCCTCAACCCCTATTCCCTGTAAACTACACTGTAAGCAAATGAATGCTTTATCTGGGAGCTATAAATTAACTGTAGCAAAATTAATTTTGGAACGTGTGTTTGATAGCAAGTATCACCACACAGATTTCATTTAACAGAGCTAGGAGGATGAGCAAATTAAAGGAGAAGTTACATCAATTTAGTTTCTTCTCTCTCTCAGGCCCTTATTGGCACAGCCTTTCTGTCATGGTGGGATGGGGGAGAAGAGGGGGCAGAGGAGATGGAGTGGCTTCACTGGAATGTTTTCCCCCACCAAAAGCAATGGCACTTTCATTGGAATGTTTTTCCCTACAAAAAGTAATGGCAAAAGGGCAGACAAGTGAGAGGGAAAACAAGGCAGAGGGGTGATGTAATTTCATTTCAAAGGACCAAGTCAGTTATCATAAAGATGAGAATTTTCTTTCTTTTTTCTTTTTAGGTAATGTATGACATTCCCCATATTGATGCAGTTCCATTTGCCTTTCTGTGTCTTCTGTACAGATTTGGTACTTGCAGATAAGGAATTGCTGCTTGGGAATGATACACAAAAGGGGAACTAAGTTATTCCCATGCTCTTGAGTGGGGTTTCACTGGGATTTGTAAGACCTGCAATGCAACAGGAATGAGCAAGTGCTCCTGGCATTGCTGGGAAAGCTGCTCAGCTGTGTTTCTAAGCAGACTGAAATGAGTTTGTTTCATTACTAACTATTTCCAAGGGAGGCAGAGTTTTTGTAAAGCACAGGCATTGCAAAAGCAAGAATACAGGTGCCTCAGATGGCCAGCAATGGTGTGTTAGGCAGTGAGAACTGTCACATAAACTGGCAAGAAATAAACCTCTCCTTGCTGCCTCATGGTGAAATATCTATTTGCCCCTGGAGCGTGGTCTTTCTGCCAGTGATGAGCAGCAACAAAGGTGCAGTGAATACAGGGCCATGGTGTTTCAGTGATAAGCATTTTAAAAAGGTGTTGCTTCCAAGGACTGTGCTAAGTACACTTTTACTTCACAAGGAAAGAGAAGTACTGTTTGTGTGGTGGCACATAACACAGTTGGCAAATAGTACTTTGGAGAAATCCCAGAGGGTCTAGGCTATGATGGAGGATAAGAGAGGATTAAAGAGTTAGCCTTCTTCTATGAACTGTGCTCTGCATAAAATTAGTGAATTGAATGATTGAATAAACAAGCAGTGTAAAAAGATGAGTACACAAATACGACATGAAGTTGGAATAATTTTCTTCCCAGAGGTTCAAGCTTTCATAGGGAATCAGCCATCCTAAACAGATTTTGGCAACACAGCCTAACAGAAATGTAGCCACTCATTTCCCAAATTGCACATACTTTATTTCCTTGAGGTGTCAGAAATCAGTTAAGGGAACTGGATACTCCCCTTCCTTTGACTTGTGCTGTGATGGCTCTTCCTTCACTTTAGCTTGTAATTTCTGGAGAACATAGCAGCTTCAGGATGGTTTGGAGGTGAAGAAAGCAAGGGACATGGTCTAAAGGCAGCTGTTGTGATTTAGTTTCTGAAGGGATGCAGGAAAAGGTATTTTCCTGTGATGGTAGTTCTAACTAGCTCTTTAAAGGCATAGGCATCACAGTCATCTCACTGAGGATGAAAACTGTGTCTGCTAAGACCATCTGTCAATGAACACATGAAAAGCAAGGAATTCCGTGCACAACAAAACTGAGGTAGCCCAACCTCCTGTGTCTCTTTCTCTTCATCTGTTCCCTGCTTCCTCACCCCTACTAGAGGAACTTCTGGTGTTTAATGGAGAGTAAAACCACCCCTTAATGGGAGCACCAAATACAAAACATGACTCCACAAGCTTTATTTCCTTGTACAAACTGGCACTTTCCTAATTTAAACAATTGATTACAAGCTATTACCCAGGGCAGCAGTAGGGGAAGAAAAAACACTGCAGAAAAATTAATCTTTGTTCATGTACAGCAGTGGAAGTCTAGCATTGCACTGCTCTCTGAAGAGATCTGCAGGTGAGAGTTTACCTGCCTATAAAGATCTTGCAGTTTATCTTGTTGTATATTTAATTTTGGTTCTGTTTTTTATTTGCTCCTGTTCTTGCTGAGACTTGATCACTGGGTACCAAACCCAGTGCCCACAGGGAGCCTGCAAGGAGCAGAGCTCTACCCCCATGGCCTTGGTTACAAAATTCTAACCCTGTAATGCAAGAAGACATCTCAGAGCCATCTCACAGCAATCTGTTCTGGTTTTATATATGCTTACAATATAACATTTAAACTCTTCAAATATGCATTTGCAGTGTTTTTCTCTCCCTGGGAAAAACTATATGTACGGTGAAGCCATAAGCAGATCTAATTGTGAGAAAAAATAACATTTGCAATTTAACACTTCTCAGTCAGAAAGGAAATGCATGAATGCATCGGTGTTAGAATTAATTTTAATTTGTCTTCCATTTGATTCATTTCACATTGTTTAGAATTGTTTAAATTCCTGTGTTTCACTGGAGCTGTAATTTTTGCATGATTTCTGTATAATATGTTTTGAAGACTTTGCTTAGTATGTACTGCTAGACGAGAATCTGAAGGGAGAAGGGAAGAAAAGAGATCATTTTCTACCAGAACAGAAACAGAATGTTTGTGATTGTGGTTATGAAATTTATTCTTTCACTTCACTAAGCATCTCCAGTGTTAGTGCTCTGGTATTGTGCTGTACATTGTTGTATTTTATCAGATGAGACTTTTGCACTCCTTTATTCTCACAAATTCGCTGTTCATGCTGTTATCCTAACTAAAATTGTTTTATGATCATTGAGAAGAAATCTGTATTATTTCATTCACAAACACAAATCAAAGCCTTCTTTCAGGGAATCCCAAGGACTGGCACGGTACAGTCTGTTTCCTATCCTGTCCCTTTTGCCAACTAAGAGAATGCAGATCGGAGTGGCTGGCAGGAGGCAGAAATTTTGAGTCAGACTTGGAGCAGAATTTGCATATTATGTATAAAAATGCAGAGTAGGTGAAAAGCAGCACATGCCCTTAAGCCAGAGGGTGACAGTGAGGATGGGGAATGAAAGCCCTGTACCAGCTATTCTGAGCTCACAGCCCAGGAAGCCAAACTTGTCCTGGGCTGTATCAAAAGCAGCATGGCCAGCAGGATGAGGCGGGGAATTCTACCTCTCTACTTCTTTCTATGAGATCCCATCTGGAATGCTACATCCAGATCTGGGACCCCCAACATTAGAAGGACGTGGGCCAGTTGGAGAAAATCCAGAGAAGGGCCAAGAATATGGGCAGGAGGGCTGGAACTAGGTGATCAGTAAGGTCCCTTCCAACCCAAACTGTTCTGTGATTCTATGATTCAATCTATGATTCTATGATTGTATTCCCAAGATACTGTTCAGCCTTCAGCATTAGCCACCAAAGTCTGCCTGGTATATGTAGTAATTCATACTGCACTGAAGTTCCCTAAGTATATCTTATGAAAATCTGTTGCATAAGAAGTGCCAGAATGAATTCTGGCTAAAGTTTTGGTTTTCTCCTAATGAAAATTTTTAATTTGTTGGCTTTTTCAAATTCATCAGTTTAGTACCTGTAGGGCAAAACTTAAAGCTTGCTTGAATATTTAAGGTTGCTTTGAATATGTTTTATAATAAAGGAATTTGCACAGCATCCTCAAAACTGGGAAAAGTACTCAGCAACATATCATCAGAATCTATTTTCAACTTAGCTCTTGAATGCATTTTCAAAATTCCTACCCAAGTCAATAAGTTGCAATCACCCAGAATACACATGAATGATTGATTTTGGCATCTGAAATAGTAAGATTATAATAATAGAGAGTAAAGCACCTGTGTCATTTCTGCCTTGAATGGCTCTTAGGATAATAACACAAAGTAACGAGCTGTCTAGTGCAAATAATGAGAACACTTAAGCTTTCATGGTCTAAACAGCACGCTTTGTGAGGAGCAAGATTTATAAAAAGCTTGTTTTGCAAGATATAGCACCATCAACCCATATGAAGACCTATGCAATCATGATTCCTACTTTCTGCTCGCAGTACTCAGCACTGCATTTTGCATAATTAAGGTAGCATAGGCTGCTGTGTAATGCTCCTCAGCTGGCATATATACAGTTACAGAAAGGCTTGCTACAGTGAGAGTCCTAGTGTTTGTTATTTCCATAAATATCAAAAAGAAAGTGATTTAAGTCTTTGAGCATAAATGGTTCTGGTCAAGTCAGTGGAACTGGAACCCATGATGTCAGCTCAACATATGGGTCATCCTGATAAATATCACTAAAATAGCAATTAGGTTTTTCTGAGAAGTATGACAGTCTTTCTATCAAGTGAATCAAACATTTTCAGAGGTAAGGGGTTTTTTGTTTGTTTGCTTGTTAATGTGTAAATTTGTCATTTAGCTTCTGTAACAGTTGCAAGCCAGTCTCACCATCACTTAGTGGCAAAGAGCAGCTACTGCAGGAGTCACATCTGTTCCAGTCTATTAGATATCATACTTTTAAATATTGACTACATATAATTAGGTATTTATCCTGGTTCAGAAGTGTGCAGGTGAATCATGACCTGCTTCTTGATAGAGTACAAAAAGGCATTAACCAGAACCATTTCATCATTCATCTGAAAGGAAATGGAATGCTGTCTTTCAATATAATGTCTTTTAAAACAAGATGACAGAATAGATTTTGTCACAGCAGTATGATAAAGGGCTGTCAAATTCATGCTGCTCTCACTTTATAAATATTAGTATGTCTGCCTTTTTGTTTACTTAAAAGCCATCTTTGAGAGAAAGGACAGCTATATGTTATTAAACTAATTTTTACGGGTTTGCATTGCCAAAAATGTATGGCTAGCTGAAAGCTGCAGGAGTTAGTAGTGCTGTTGTACAAAACAATGTAATGTCATTAATTCCAGGCCATTTGTAAACAGGTTTTCTTTAAAAAAATATATGTTTCTCAAAAGTGACACTTTGACCAATTTTTGTTAAGAACTAATTTTTTTTAGTTATGACTAGAAATATTTTTTAGTATCTTTCTCATGTCTTAGGTTTCTGTTTCCCTTTTCATTCACAATTTTACTTTGTTTCCATTTTATGTGTTAATATATGAAGTATTTCTATTCATTGGTTTCCATGAAACCAATTATTTTATTTATTTATGAACGAATTATTTATTTTATTTCATTTTTAAAATACGGAAAAAATTGGCGTCCAGTTCTAGGACAGTAACTGAAGAAAAATTTGACAAAATATTGTGCATTTTCTTAAGTTAAAAGCAAATTTTTTTTTCTCATTTATCTGTATTGTCTCCAATGCTTTACTCCAAATCTTGTGTTTCTCTAGTATGTAGAGCACTTGCATTTTTATATTCTCTCTCCAACACTTTTCAGTCCTGACAGAGTTCAGTCCAGACAGCATTTGCCTTGCATAGTAGCTGGAAGTTTTCCCTTTCCTCGTCTAGTATTCCTGTGTACAGGGTTTTTCACAGAAACACAGAATCACCAAATATTTTGGTTTATGAGGGACCTCTGGACGTCTTTGAGTCTAATCCCCTTGTCAGCTTCTGTGCAGAGCTGCTCTCCAGCCAGCCAGCCCCCAGCCTGCAATAGTGCAGGGGTTGTTCTGTCATGCAAGACCTTGGTTCTATTGAGCTTCAGAATATTCCAGTCAGCCCATTCCTTTCTCCTGTCCAGGTTTTCCTGGAGGTTTTCCTGAAAGATGGTTTTCCATCCAATCTGCAGTCCACAGGATGATGAAAGAGATCTTTGGCTATTTGTTGCTTAGCTACAGGCAATCTGAAAAGGATTGTGCAGACATTAACAAGAATTAGGGTTAGATTTATCACGTATAGTTTAATTTAACCTAGGGCTGAGGAGTAGCTTACTGCTTGTGTGCACTGGACAGAGTTTGGGGAAATCTAGATGCCTCTAGTGATTCCTCCTATCTTCCCATTCAAAACCATGCATATTGTCATCTGAAAACATCTCTTTTGATCTCTCCCTCTCTCCACTTAATGCAGAGAGAAGCTCAAAACAGGGGTCACCACAATTTAGTGTTTGGTAACATCAGGTCTTACCTCTATGGGTCATGCTGGACTTCTAGTAAAGTCATTCCATCTGTGGTCAATAAATAGATATTAGATGTTGAGTACTAGACTGTGCCACTGATCATACCTCCACCTGCACAAGTGTTTTAAGAGCAGCCTCCTTCCTTTTTCCAGCTCCCAGCAAGAACAAAGATGGGGATGAATGCATTGAGAAGAACTCTGTGGCTAGCTGCTGAGGGAGACACCAGTCCTATAAATTGGGTCATTCCTTCTGCTATGTCTGCTTTCACTTCTGCCAACTTGCTTTGATGTCAGTTTTCCAAATAATGAAAATTTGATCCTGCTGAAATCATTATTTCTACTACCTTCTTCCTCTGGAGGCAGCATGTGCAATGATATACTGTCCTGCTGGTGTGTAAATAGATGACACAAAGAGCTGTGTGACAAGTGAACCCTAAAGAAAGAAGGAAAAAGGGTAGGAAATTCTGCAGGACCATTCCAGCCCAATGTACTGTAGTGTGCATTTTAGATGGAAAGAAGAGCTCATTTTGCTGTACTCTGGTTTAATGTGTGACAGAGAACATCCCTCTGGGGCACATCCTGTAAAAGGAGCCAGGCACAACTGCTGTCACATACTCTGCAGTCTCTCCTGTTCTGCACTGCTTGATGATGTAGGTTGCAGCCCTGTGGATATGTTAAAAAAAATACAGTTTTGCTGTAAGACTTCTAAATTAAAGTTATTTATGGCCATCTTCATATTCATGTGCCCATATACTACTGATTTCTATTTCTACCCAGGTTACTTTTTCACTGCTAAAACTACATACTAGTCTGACAGTGTTTAAATAATGCATTGCATATGGCAGGATTGACTTTTTCTTCCAACACCCTGTCACTGAGGGGAAGCAATATAATGTACATTTCCATTTTCCTACCTCTAGATTTCATTATAACCATTTCCAGCACCACCTCCAAGAAAATCTCAAAGCCTTGCATCTTTCCTGTTTTAATTTACATGTTCTCAGTTATATTTTAAGTTATATATTCTCTCATTATTACCCCATGGATTAGAAAGAGTATATGAACAATCTTTCTCACAAATCTACATGTAGTGAGAATGAAGGAGCAGTGTGTTGCCATAGTAGATGAGGTGATCAAAATGTGCCTCCCACATAGGTAATGGTATCTTAAATGCCATCTGTTTGATATATTTAAGGCTCATCAATAAGAATGAATTAAATTCCATTTTGCATAACTTAAATGTAGGCAAACTTATCTGGATTTCTTTCTGCCACAACATGGGACTTCCTTCTTCACCCCAAGGCCTTCTTCTACTTAGCAGCTGATACAGAAGTTAATACAAGTTAATGTTTTAATGTTCAGTAATTCATAGTGATTTGAGCTGCCAGCCCAAAGATTTTTTTCATACCTGTTTGCATTGTGCTGAAGAAAATGCTGACAGAACATCTGACACATCCAATTATGTTTCATTCTGAAAGAAATCGCTCCAAGCTATTTTAGAATGCAACTTTTAGGACTTCTAAAGCTCTATTGTTTATAAAGGCATGCAGGAATGGGACTTTTTCTAAATCTCTGGCTCAGATTCGAAAAACAAAATTAGACTGCAGACTTTTTTTAGAGCAGATAATTCTTGCTGCTCAGTTCTTCACTGCTGTGAACAGACAAACCCAAGATCAATGCCTTGGCAGCTAATGGAGATCGTGGGCGAAGTTGTGAGTTTCATTTGGCATTTGCTCTAAACTCCTCATTGCAGCAATACTCAGATACCTTCTTTCAAGGTAAAAGCCAATTACACAAATTTTATTAAATTGCTCCTTCACAGAAGTAATTACTTGAAGCCAAGCTAACAGCAGGACACTGTTCTCTTAAGGACTGGTGAGACCATGATGCTCACATCAAGAGTAAAGCAGACCTTTGTAGATTTAGCTTTTTCCCTGATTAATAGGTTCTTTGAGTGGTGTGGTGAAAATTCATTTATAGACTTCAATATATTTATCAGAGACATAATATTGTTCTATTGGTTATAATAGATGATCTAGCAGAAATGGTATATTAATTGGACTACTGCCACAGTCATGTAATTCAGTGTATACATTTTATTTCCTTTTAAAAATGTGCAGATTATTAATACTCATGCTTTTTACAACATGAGAAATGACAAATCATCAACTGACTTAATTGGTTTCATCTTATCTGCGGTGACTCTGCCCTAGATTCTTGTTCTTCATCTTGCTATTGTGTTTTAACTAATGAAAACTATTTGTGATCAGTTTCCATATGGAGTAGTAATTCCAAGTACAGTGAGAAGCAGAAGAGCTGAATGCCATAAAGAACACAGTTGTTGAGCTGTTCCCTAGCTTGGCTGGTAGACCTTTAATTTTATAAAGCATATTCATTATGTAAGTGCAGGGAGAGTGAATTCAGATGATAGATTACTATAGTCATAGCTGTGTTCAACTTGGCCCATGTGTGTTTCCCCTCTATAGTTCTTTTGGACTTTAAAAATATGTTTGGGCACCTCCTGGGACAGCCAGGGTGTCTATTGGGGCTGCATTAGCTGCTGATGTGCTTTTGAGTATCTGTGCCTCAGAGGCACAGAATAGGAAGTAAAAGAGGTGTTCTGGCATAACTGCCCTCTTATCCCAGTGCCAGAAGAGCTGAGCTGAAAAAGAGCATGGCACAGTCCTGAAAACACTGTCTACCTAGGGGCTCCCAAAGCTGTTAGCATACACAGAGTTTGAAGAGCAGTAACAACAAAGGGCAACTTTTGGTCTATTTCTTCCCAGGGTAAGGAAGGTCACAATGAAAACTCATCAAAAACAAACATAAAAGCCATGCCTGGGCTTTTTTGGCAGACACTTCAGTACCAGGAAGGTCACACGAACTGAGCACTGCTGCAGCCCAGGGAACAAAATTAAAATGTAAAATGACAGCCAGCTATATTACTGTCAGTGGAAAGTTTGTCTGACTTCTGCCTGCAAGTTGCTCTGAATCACTTCTGAAATGGTGACATCAATATGAATGCTCCCAGCAGCAAGAGCCACAGTGGAAAATGTTTAGAACTTTGCCTAATATCTGACAGTTAATGAGACCTAGAGGGAATATTCAAAGAGCAAAAAACACCTTGTTTTGGCTTGTTTGCTTTCTAATCCAGAATATTTATTTGTCTCTTGTCACTCCCTAATGACACTTCTGTCTTTCAATCTGTGCCATTCAGGATATAAATAAATAAGTAGAAAAAGGCTTTGCAAACCATTTTTAAAACTGTTTCTTTTCATTTCCCCTGTGGGACCTCTGCTCCTGTTTGTTAATATGAGGAGCTGTTTACCTTCCTGGTGTCTAGCCCAGGAGAGCCAAGGGGTGTAGTCCTGAGTCACTTTCTCCAGCTTCCATGCAGAAAAGGCCTTAAATGATACACCTGGCATGTACAGTGACTGGCACGTACATGGATTGGCATGTGCATGGATGCCAAGGTGGCATTGTGGTGCCTGGGGCAGGATGCAAGGGTGATGGCTCTGCCTCAAAGTTATATTTGAAAGAAGGGCTGTGCTCATTGAAAGGGTGGTATGGAGAATCCTCCCTGCACAGCTCATTGTGCAAACACAGATTGAGGAGGAAAATTTTGTTCTGTAAATACGTTTGTCCTCTTTTGGTACCTTCCCAGGACAGACATCCTTCTCAGCTTGCCCGGGCTATGGCATGCACAGACACTGCCTGTGGCTCCAGCACTCACAGTTTCCAAACAAACTGGGGGTCCCACAGGGTAGAACAATTTGGGTCTTGGGGGAGGGAGTGGGGGGGGAGAGCGAAGAGAGTTGTGAAGCTGGAGGTTACAGCGGAAGGTCAGTGCTAAGTGTGTGTGTGAAGGCACAGCAAAGCCAAAAAACCCTTCAACTTCACCCATTTATTTGAAATTTTAGTGGCTATCAAACTGAGTTTTATACTTCCTTTTGGATTAGTCCTGCTATGTCTAAATTCACTCCTTGCACTATATTGGAATGATTCACTATTTTGCTTATTTTGGAGAAGAACTGCTTAGCAAATCTTAAAGAAAACACTATGATGCTCTAGGGATAGCTGTGTGAAGTTTACCAGTTTCAGTTGGCTAGAATTCTTGATTTTTTTTTTTTATCCTTTGTTTAAATGATTTAACTTAGAAAACAGTATTTTTTCTTAGTGGAGAATTTTAGAGGAAAGTTCTTTGCAAATTTCACTTTTGACAAATTTTGTTTAAAAGGCGATTAAAACAGTGGTGATATTTTGATTCTAAACTCAGGTTCTGGAGTTTTTATCCCAAGGTTACTCTGTACCAAACTAAATTTATTTTTAGGTTTGTAAAGTTCTGCAAAACACTTGAGAGGACTGACTTGGAGTGAAATGGATGTTGTTTGGCTTTGGATTGTGTTGTAAAAGCTTTTCTTATCCTCTAAAAGCTTCTCCTCCACAGAGAATAGCTTTCTATTCCTTTAAATTTACAAAAGCTTTTCAGTTTTGTTTGCTTCATAAATTTTTTTGTATAATGTGAAATACTGCATTCCATCTTTGTGAAATTATCTAAAAAACAAGCATGTTCAAGGAAGAACATGTGTTTTAAGATAATGAGGTACCTCTCATTCTAGAGCTATTCCATATCATGCTTACTTTGGGGATGTAGGGGAAGATGAACCTAATTCTTTGAGTACCAGAGTCTGCAGAAAATCAGGAGAAGTGGGGCTAATTCTGTTACACATAAAGGATATTCAGATATTGGGATAGGGTTAAATAGGATAAGTCTTTGACACATTTTCCCATCCCCTCTTTTGTCGGATTGCAAATCTCCTCAGTGTTACTGGACTTTATTCATCTTTTGTTGACACTCTTGAGGAAAATAAGAAATTATTTATAATTAAAGTAACATAAATGAATTTTCTGAGTGCATTTCCACTTTCAAATTAGAATATTTCTTCCTGGTTCATATGCACCACAGTGCAAATAAAATAAGAAATGCACAACAAATTTGCAAAGAACTTATTTTACATATGTGACTGCATAGCCTTTCAGGTCTCCAAACACTATATATATCACAAGAGAAGAAATCTAATCATTTGGACCATCAAATTGTGAAATTATTCTGGTTGCAAGAAAACTTGGAGGGTTGTTAGTCCAGCAGCTTTCTCAAAGAAGACTCAGCTATCTGATAAGATCAGATTTGTCAGGCCTTGAAACTACTAAGATCAGAGATTTTGCAGCCCTTGCTGCACTTTAGGATATTTCTCCATTAACAATTGCAGTAGAAATACCCAAGAAAGCACACAGAAAACTTTTTTATATAGCACAGGAAGTGATTATTCCCTTTTAATTTGTGCATGTTGAATCCTATCTGCACCTTGATGAAAGAAAGATATTTCTGATCATGTTTAAAGTTTTATTATTTTATTTCAAGTAATTAAATTTAATTGCTTATCTAGATCAAACAACTTCAGAAACAGTCTGGGGAAACTGAGCAGTGTTTTCTTAAACAATTTTTTTTCCTCAAGTTGTATAATTTTAGGCACTATAAATAGCTCTGACTTTCATGTTTTTGTTTTATGAGCTACTGTTGTCTAAAGAGCTTGTGTCTTTTCCCAGCTGCTCCAAGACAAAGTATTTTTTCTTTACTAAGCAGACTGGATTTTCTGTAAGCTGTACATTCTTGAGTGATATATTCTGTTATGTAACTGTCATGTGTGTAAACAGTTGGGGTTTTCCGTGAAAAAATCAAATTCATGTGAAGATGCCAGTTTTATGAATAGATTCTGTAGGATATTAATGCTGTAAATTTGCACAATAGTTCCAGAATGGGGAAGGGCACAGCCAGCAGATTTTGGGAGGTGATTCTTCCTCTCTACCCAACTCTGGTGAAACATATCTGGAATCCCAGGTTCAGTTCTAGGCTCCCTAGCAAAAGAAAGACATGGGCTTGACTGTGTCCAGCTAGGACCACTAAGATGATTAAGGTACTGCAGCATCACTTGTGTGAGGAGAGGCTGAGAGAGTTGGGATTGTTCAGTCTGAAGAAGAGAAGGCTCAGAGAGTCTTGTTCAAGTGTGTGAATATTTGAGGGAGAAAATAAAGCAGCCAAGATTCTGCTAAGTGATGGTCAGTGGCAGGACAAGAGGCAGCGGATAAAAACTAAATACTGGAAATTACAATTAAATACAAGGTTTGTTTTTTTATCAGTGGAGGTAATCAAACACTGGCACTCTGCTGCTCTGAGAGGTTCTGGAGTCCCCATTCTTGGAGAAATCCAAACCTTTCCTGGTCAGTGCTGCTTTAGTTGACCCTGATTTGATTGGAGGATTGGAATAGAAGGTCTCCAGCACTGCCTTCAGCCTAAAAAATTCTGTCATTTGGTATTCAGATTTTTTACACTAACAATTATTATAAGGTTCTATATTTTGTATTTTTCATAAAAGAGGCATTTGCTGTGATGGGGCTGTACTTTAAACATTACTCTGTGTATGGATGTTAGCACACCTGTGTGTGCTAAACCATATGGATCTAGGGATGTGCAAAACAAGATAAAGCAGTTGAATTATTAGCATAGGCTAAAGCCATGTGATTACTTCTTTTCATCAGAACATTTCAGAGCAGATCTAGCTTCAAGTAGTCCAAAATGACACATTGAACTGTGTTCAATGAACATAATTTGGAGTGAGAGTGTGGAACTCACACTGGCATTAAGAATGAAAGATCAAACAGATTATCAGATTGCTACTTCTCAGTTTGTGGCATTCTGTCTAGATTTCAGTCTGACAATAGATTGCTTTAAAAAAAACATGACTAGCTCTCAACTCTTGTTTTTTAAATTAAGAGAGGAGTGGAAAATTTAATGTCTCCCTTTAACTTAACAATATTTCTTTTTATTTCTTTTGGCAACCGTAAATGAAGTACAGCCAAATTTTGAAGATGCACCTTGGTTCTTCACCTCCCTGTTGACCTAAGTAAAATTCTGAATCGTGGGAAACAGGATTGTGAAACATATCCTCATACATGCCATTGAGTTAGTCCAAGAGAAAATTTCTATCTCTTTTTATGTAATAGGGGAACTTTTGCCTTCTTTCTGGACATTCTTAGTGAAGTGTAAAAAAAAAAGACAAGTTTGAGTTTATTTAGTAGCCATAGAAATACCATCATGGCTAGATCAGTAATCATGAGAACTGCCACAGCCACAAAATCATAAATGTGTGGTTGTAACTTTTGCATTAGTTCTTGGTTTTCTCCTGACTGATTGCTTCTTATCATAGTTTAAAGTTTCTGCTTAATTTCAGTATAGCAGTTTTTGATATTTATAGTTGGAAACATAAGACTGGAAGGTGTCTGGACCATTGCAAAGATAAATCTGAATATTTTGAAACTTTTTTGTAACTACCCCATTTATATTTTAAATCCTTCTTCTCTGATTCATTTTTCATGGGCTATGTAGTAGGAAGTGAAAAAATTATTTACACCTTCCAAGTCCATTCTTATCTCAAAACATCTATCAACAGAGATGGAAATATCCTTCACACTCAGATCAGTCTATAAATTGTAAGGGTCAGTCCTCCTCTTTTAGGAAAAGAATGCTTTGGGTACATTTATACAATTTTATGGGCTCCTTCAGACTAATTAATGGGATCTGGCACACATCCTTTAGGCTGGGGCTGAATCCTCAGGGGAGCAATTGGAGCTTTATGCCTAAGGGTTGAAATGGACTCATTTCAACTATAAGCAGCTAGTATACCAAGGCCTAATGTTAAAATAGGGATCAAGTCAAACTCATGGTGTGTATGCACCCTCTGATGGTTGTTTCAATGCACCATTTAATTTTTATTTTTTGAGGGAGGAAGGATTAGAGAGGTGGTAATGAGCTCTTATTCTCTCTTATTATATCTTTGAAAATTGAAGTCTACTGTTTTCCAAGCACAGATTTCCCTGAAAATCAATCTAAATTACCTTTTTTTTTTCAAGTGAATTGAAGTATTGCAGCTATTGCTGATTAGCTGTACGTGGGGACATACTGCTGCAGCCATAAGCCTGTTTGTGTTTATCTTCATTCATTCTGGAAAGAAAAGGTCAGAAAGGAGAAAATCCAGCATAGAGGAGTGGAATTGATTTGGAATGGCAACATGAAGTGCTGTGACAGGAAAAGTGCTAAAACCAGTGAAAACAGCTAAAAGGGCAGAAGGATTTGTAAAAGCACAATGTGGAAAGTGTGAAAAGAGACAAAAGAAACCATGTCTGGCTGATTCCTGTCACGATGCTTTTATGGTCATCAGTGCCTGTGTTGTCTGCTGGTTGTGACCCTGACACAAGATAATGTGTGCAAACACAAACATCCTTTTTGGTGGGAAGGCTTCTGTCTGGGTGTCCTCAGCTGTTAGTTTGTCTCTGCCCACCAATACACCTGCCATGCTTTTTAATTCCTCTGGAATAAACTATAATGAGAACAGTAATATCTTTATTAATTAAGTGCATTAATTTTTCCTTTTTAGGCTTTCTCTATAAAATGAATCTATTCTACTGATATGGGTGGCCAAGCCAGTGAGCACTAGCTAAATTCAAGTTTCATATTAGTTTTGTCCAAAAATAAACAAATTCTCCATGCTTATTATTGTAGACTAAACTACTTAAGAAATTCAGTGCCAAAAGTTACACTGAGGATAATAATTAATAATCATAACCTGCAGCCCCACAAATCTGCAGAATATTTGCTTCTGTGTTTAAGATAAAGAAATATTTACTCTGCAAATACTGTCAGAAAAGCATTCAACAGCTTGTTATACACACAACCAAATAGAAATGCTGTAATGTTTCCAAACCTGCTTAGCCAGCTTAAGACCAGCAATTTCCATGCATATATTAGCACCAATTATAAAAGTCATTGTTTACTGCCATTTTCCTGAAGAGTCCACTGTTTTCTTATAGAAAGCACACATTCAGTGTCTATATCTCTAGAGTGCAGATGCAGGAGCAGGAACATACATGAGAAATAAAGGAAAAAGACCCATCCAGCTCACTGAGTGAAGGGCTAGCTCTATTTTGAATGTCATTACTTCATCCAAATTTCTACTTCAGCTCTTGGGACTCCCCTGAGCAATGATGTCTTTAATGAGACACTTCACCAGTCTTACTTGCAGTATGTGTTTGCTTTGAAGTGCTTTAAGTCACGAGTTCCTACCAGGCAGCACTTGGTTTCTTTGTTGTACTGAATTTCCCAGAGTTAAGAAAATTTAATGTAAAATTGCTAGACCAAAATGCTCACCCAAGTTCATTACTCTTTATCTAAGTTCAGCCCTTGGTTAATGAGTTAAAGAGGTTTGCTCCTATCCCCAGTGGAAGCCAAAGCCCTGTAGGGTGTCCTACCTTCATGGAAAACCTGCAATTTCCTCTCCTGTGCAGTCTTGCTTGTTAACTCCCACATAGCTGATTTCAGCTTGTTGTTTGGACACCTTCTTCAGGAAATACATCTTATTTATTCCATGTCTCCATGGGAGGTGGGAACATGTACCTGGTGGGGAAACACTTTGTGAGTTGGGATTGCAAGATGTGTAAAACTGTTTGTATGTTGGTCTGTAACATGGAGTTGGTATGTGAAATGAGTTTTGGAATGATCAATGAATCAAGCAGAAAACTGGGAAAAACCCTCTGTAAATAGGCAGACTTGAGGGAAAGGGTGGGGTGGGGATGAGGGGGAGTGTTAATATGCATTTAGTCTGACAAATATGCAGTAATTTTAATTAGCTGCATGAGCAATACCTGAATTGTAAGTATTTGCTATACACTGTGAGCTTTCAATTTTGGAGATTTACCACAAGCCAGCTTTTGTAGTGTTTGTGGCAAAGGGCTTTTGATGGCAAGGGTACATGTCTGGCTTTAACTTAGTGACCACCAGGACATCCAGGATTCTTTCTGCATATCTGCTTTTCATCACTGGGTGGCCCCCATCATGTAATGCTGCCTGGGGTTTTTCCTCCCCACATAAATGACAGATGCAACTTAGCTACTCTAAACTCCTTGTGTTTGTTCTTTTCTCTTTCAGCTCCATCTTTCTTTTTTTTGAACCTCATTACCCTCATTATAAATTAGATATTTCAGAGAAGAAAATAACTTTGTGAGTTATAGCAGAGAGCTCATCTGACCACTCCATGGGAAAGACCCTCAGTTTGGGACTGTGTCTCAGTGGCTGTGCCTGGACAAGAGGGAGAGTCTGGAGCACTGGATGGGTTATGAGTCAGTCTCAGCCTAGTAATGCAAATTACCAATAAAATACATGACAGCTTATCAACGTGGAACTAGTCTGTTAGAAATCTATCATGTTTTGAAAGGGGAATAATGTGTAATCTAAATTAAGGTATTTGTTATATACTAACAGGAATGAATAACAAGATCACAGACAGTCTGTTGGAGCATCTTCCTTTCTGTATCTCCTAAGTTTTACTTGGCTTAAAAAAAAAGTGCAGCATAAAGTATGCTACAGCATACTATTGACTTCAGTGTCAGTGACCCATCTGGGAAGTAGGTGTCAGTTCTGGACAACGCTCAACTCTGTGCCAATGGATTTGTTGTGGCCAGTAGCAGTGGCCAAAATCATTAGAAAACTCCAGTAACCAGGTCCAAGAGTGGCACTTACACATTATCTTCTGTTGTTGCCTCAGACCTTGCTGCAGCTGCCTGGGTGCTGGCCCGGGTTAGCTGCAGCCACTGGGACAGAAGGGAAGCTCTGAGCACTGCCTGAGTTCCAGGAGGGGAGAGTTTGTCAGCACATCATACATCACAGATGGGTTTGGCCCTTGGGGATGCAGATGAGGTACAATGCATCGGGACAAGTCCAGTGCAGAGGTGGGCTGGCAGAGGTTTTCACCCTCTCTTGGTAAAATGCTAAACTGACATTTTAAATGAAGAATTTTTATTCATTTCTCTTCTGTTTCACAATGACAGGACCTTTTATTTATTTATTCTATTGGTGCTGCAACTCTTCACATAGGTTACTGATTCAGTCACAGCGTGTCGTTCATTACAATCAGAAGTCTCATTTCCTCTCACAATTTACTCTCAATAATTTCCTGCCAGCAGGGGTCACACAGCTACCACAGCTTCTCATCACCACTCTGCCCCAGTCACGGATATCACAACAACACTTCTGGCTAAGGGACACATGGAAATGCCTCCGAGAGATACTGAAAAAATAGCTTGTCATGACCATTGTATTGCATCTTTTCTGGGATATTATATTAATATGTATAATATCTTCTGGGAAGGAGCCTGTCTTATCTGTGGCAGGGGTGTTTTTGGAACAGTTTTTTAAATAGTAATATTATTACTGTTAAGTGCTGTATTAGTTCAGATACATATGCCCATTATGCACTTCACTGTGTTTGCAGGCTGCTGCTGCTTCCCCACTGCTAAACTTGACTTACAAATCTCTGCTACAAATGAATACAAAACTTCCACTAGGAAAGGAAAAATGAAGTAGTTGGCTGTTGGAACCCCACTAGGAAAAGCAAATTTACAGTCAGGATTTTAAATAAAACATGAACGCTTTCATATCTGATATATATTTTAGAATTGTCTCCTTGGCAAATTTTGCTTCAAGGAAAAAATTAACAAAGGAAAGAGCAGTTAAAGAATAAAAGGTTGTTATAGCATTTGAAAAAATCCATTAGGAGGATGTAGTGTGAAACCTTTAGCCTACTTGTTCAGAATATGGGTATTTCAACTGCAAAAAATTAAGGATTCTACTGAGGGACTAGGGTTCCCTTGCACAAGACACTTTGCACACAAATACCAGAGGGATAGATTTTTTTCCAGGACAACCATAATCCTGGTTGGATAGATTAAAACAGGTAACAGTGACAGGAAAAATATTTTTAGCCACTGTTTCTGAGATTCACAGCTGTCTCTCTTGCAAAGATGTTGATACCTCTGGATATTACCTGCAGGCTGACCAGCAATGCACAGTCTCCAAAGGACACAAAGTGCTGCTCTCACCTCCCTTTATATATTGCACAAGCTGAAATATATGAGAATATATTATGAAATATATGAATAATATATTATATTATAAAATATATGAAAACAACACATTTGACAGCTGTGCTGAAGTTTGGGGTTTAATTTTCAGAAGAAATAGTTCAGGCTCTGGCTGTAGGAATTCTGCAGAGGAGGCTGAGGTTTGCTGCAAGGGGCATTATCCTGCTGTGCCAGGAAAGCTCAATTCTCCATGGCTTCATTCATTCAGTCAGGGAATCTGGACTCACATGTAGATTTGAGCTACAGGTGGCTTGGTGGCACTAAGAATGCCCTTTGCTCTGGCACCACATTTCTGCAGGTTGCTGGTTGCCTGAAGCCAATTCCCAGACCTTAGCTGCATGAGAACTTACTCAGATTTCATTTCAAATGAACAGCATGAAAATATCTTACAATGGAAAAGGGAAAGGAGAAAAAAAATATCAGTCTATGACTATGAAGATACTTTAAACTGTCATTTGGATTACTTGATTGCCCTTGATCATAATTTTTTTTGTTAGTGAACTGAAGTGATTAACTTCAAAAAGTACCAGGAGAAGAAATATCAGAATTTTCAAAGGGTCAGAATCTTGTAGGCAGTTTTGGAAAAAAAAGACAAGAAATGAGAGGATGACTCTGCAGACCTTAAAGGAGGTAACAGAAGAGGGTGCAAATAGACATGTTCAATTATTTCTATAGTGACAGTACTAAGCAGACATGCAGACCTGCCTGTAACTGAGAAAATTGGCTCACTAAATGAAGTTTAAAAATCTGCCTTTATCTCCATACAGCTCTACTTCAAATGCATTTCAAATCAGTAAAACATTACCATATTAGACCAAGAGTTTTAAATCAGATGTTAAAATTAATTTGTTCATTTCTGTGAAAGTTTTCATGACCTTCAATTATCCCCATGCAAATGGCCTGAGAGCTATTAAAACAAAAATAGAGGTGCACTCAGCAGCTCTCATTGTAAGACTCTGAAGGTCTGTATAGCATCTATTACAAACACTGAGACATTGAAGTGAGACCAACTGGTGATCTTTAAACATTAGATCAGAAATTGTAAGATGAGTGTAACTAAAGAACTGATACCTAGAGAGCTCATTATCTAGCTTCCTGAGATCTCACTGATGTTATTAATTTCCTTCTGTCAAATAGGCAACATAGTGTGAGATGCTGAATGACCGAGTAATTTCAAGAACAAATAATTAAAACACTTTCAGCTGCAAATGATTCTTCTTTTTATGACAAATGATGGCCTTTTCATGGCACAAAATTATACTACAAATCAAGATGTTAATATGTGAGATGTGTTCTAATTCCATCATAAGCTGCAGGATACCCTTGTTGAAGAGATTGTCTGTTCACCCAGAAAGATTATACAGTGCATAGCCTAAAAAGTAGTCAAAGCCCCTCCAGGGGAGGTTCCCATTAGTGCTGTGAATCCTCTTCTACTTGGTGGGAAGTCTCCAGCAGGAGGTCTATCCTGAAGAGATTGAAAGAAAAAGCTCATAAGCACCTCAAGTGTAGGACCTCAGAAGAAATTAAGAAGAGATGCAAGGGATGCAAAGGATGCTGTTCTGCCTTTATTCAGATTCAGATGGAGATGAAACTGTCCCTCTTGCAGAAAGCTTCCATGTGGCAACACGTCAGAGATGCTGAGCAACACAAAGAGAAAAAGGACAAATTATGTCATCTCTTCACCACTGCTCATAAGGCAGGGCCCCTAAAAGGACTTTTGCAAAAAAGAGTAAATAGGAATTAGAATGGCTGGGTTCTCTAAGTAGTCTGAAAGAAGTTATGTCACTCTTCTGGAGGTGAGCTCAGGATGGTAATGTTCACCACTGTGTAGCAGTGTGAGTTTATAATCTTATACCAAGTAGTACCACGCCTTAGATCATAAACCAAGTGCTCAGGTTCTGCTTCTCAAGCTGCCTCTTGGGCCCCTGCATCTCCTGTATTACACCAGAAAGATCTGCTCCCCTGCCCCACACCCTTTTGACTTTCCAGTAAAGCCACTAAAGAAGCTGATGTGAAGTTAGGTATGGACAGACATCCTCAGATAGAAGGTGTCCCTGTGTCTCTGAGATACCAGAATCTCTGAGACCACACAGCCCCATGGAAGGTTTCTGTGGCTTTGTTCCTATCAACCAAATTCTCACTGAAGGGCTGTGAGAGAAGAGGCTAAAAAACCTTCTATGCCCTGGAAATTTTGAGTGAGTTTTCCTCTTTTCTTCCTTGGAGATGGTGAACTGTGAGTAGTACTCAAAGGTCTTTCAGAGGCTAAGGGGTGATGGTAATGATCTGTAAAGGTTTTGTCAGTGCATGTTCTTAACGGATTGTTAGTGTTTAACCACCACTTGAGGGAATGCTTTATGTGTCTGTAAACATCACTATCCCAAAGATGCTGAGAAGATAGTACTTCTAGGCAAATTCTTTTTAAATGTGGGTGAAGTTGCCTGGGGAATTGTATTTCGGCACAGTGATGTTAATCCTACTAGGCACAATACTGTCTTTGTTGCTCATGTCACATTTTGCAAGAGGAGGTCATCAAACCTCTGTTGTTTTGCTTTTTGGGTTTTTTTTCCGTTTGCCCTTTCCTTTTCCTATTCAGAGAAGAATATTCATCTGAACACCTTGTGTTGAATAGAGCTTCTCAACTGTCAAAACGCTGACCCAGACTGACAATGCTTATTACAAAGTTCAAAAATTGATTATTTTTTTCTCTGGCTGTGGTAAAAATAGTCGGATATATAATCCAGTCTTCTAAACATCTGACAGACAAACACTCTATGAGGCTTCCACAATAACAACATATTAACAAATAACAAAAGGATTGAGGCTGTATTGGCTACTGAAATGCAATGTGCATGTCCAAAGTTATAGCATAAAGAATGTAATGGAAATACATACTAATCAGCTCTTCATAATGTAGGGCCACAACCAAGCATCTTGACTAACTTTATAGTGTACAGCAGAGTAGAATTGTAATTTCTATGTCACCATGACAGTAATTTAGTGAAACACAAATTATTCTTTTGCATATCAAATACACATTTTTATAATTATTTTTTTTTTTTTTCAGAATAACAGGATTATGAAAACATGGCAGAGATATTAGATTTCAGAATACAAAGTATACCTTCTAGTGCTGCTCATTCTACTCCATATTTTACAATCCACCAGGAAAAATCAGGACATTATAGTGGCTACAGCATGAATTTTTGTGCTTGTTTATAGGTATTAACAACATATTTTAAAGAAAGCTAATAGCATCAGTTATCATTGTTTTGAGAGAAATGAACAATCAATAATTACCAAGAAAGATCTCTCCTAATTTTTAAAAAGTTTGTTGTGTTCCAGGAAAAATAGCAAACAAATCAAAATTAAATCACCCTTCCACTCATGTCTGAAATATGAGCTTTTACAGATATGTATGCTCTGGCAAAAAGGAAACATTAAGTGCATCTGATGAAGAGAAAACCAGCAGGTGGGAACAAGTTATATGCCACTACTGGTAAATTAGATGAATGATAATTCACAGAGTAGCAGTAGAGGAATAAAAAACCCTAACATTGAAAAATCTCCGTAAGTATCACAAATGGTATCACTGCAGAGCTTTAGCTGCATAAACAAATTAACATCCGTGTTTTAGGACTGTGAATATATTTATATATTCTTAACATACATCTGACACTACTGGCACCAGACTCAATTTATGGAAATATCCAACTCTTGACATTTTGCTGCAGAGCATAAAATCGTATACAAGCAGTATCCAGCCCTGCAGCTTGTAGTGTCATGAAGTCTCTTGTACTGAGAATTAAAAGGATTAATTGAGTTAGTCAGCTCAATTAAGCTTTTGCTCCCCAGCTTTGAGTCCAGTGTTAGATTTTACCTCACAGTTTATCAAAGAAGCCAAGGGAAAAAACCCAAACAATATGAAACAAATGAAACAAACATATAAAACCCAAACATACACACACACACACGTGCACATAAAGGAGAGAGAAAGAATTCTGTTAGGAGTACAGAATGAATTAAGAGGGGCCCTGAGGAGGCTTCCCACAGCAGTAAGTCAGCCAGACCTGTTTTCAATGACAGGAAAATAAATTAAGTGATAAATCCATCTAAAATCTAAATCCATCTAAAAACTTCCTGCTCCAGCTTCTGTAGGAATCAGAGATTATTTTTCACTTTAAAAATCAGATGAGAGGACCAGGGGAGCAGAGAGGTAGGAGTGCAGATCTGGCAGTTCAGCAGTGCTTTGAAAGCAGGTTTTGTATGAGTGTAGACACTAGACAGGACAGGAATGTGGATGCCTCTCACTCCTCTGCTCCCAAAAATGTTTTGTGCAAACAGAGGAATGATGGCTACACTGACTCACGTTTGTGTGACCCATTGGATCTGAGTACACAAGTGCCCCATGTCTTATTTCAGGCTGTTCACAGCTTGGTGGCAGAAGCAGACTGGAAGGACTCAAATGATTTTCTATTTTTCAACTTCTGGCCAGCTGTCAGCTCACCTGTGGGCTGGAAATTTCCTTAGATCTGTTTAAAGAGTGAATCTCTTCGTGGTCACATTCTTCTGGGGTTTAGTCCCCAGCCTTGTTTTTTGTTGACATTTTTAAGCAGAAATCGGAATTTGTTCTTTAAGAATAATACACTAGGCAGACAGCTTTCTGAATGTAAAATCAGCAAAATCTTTAAAATGTCGAGCTTTAAAAGTTCCACAGAAATACACTGCAGCACTTCTATGCTTTTTTCTGGGTTATTAGCACTTGTTCTGGCTTATTAACAAGTTTTCAACTGTTTAGAGTGTCAGAAAGTTTTCTGTATCCCCCAAGCTCCAATTGCAGAAAAACAGTATCATCATAACTGTGTGAGCAATGGTCATGGCTGGCTTTCTTCCCCTTCTCCTCTTCTTCCCCTCATTACAAATTTATAATGCTTTCATAAATTAGGCCCCTAGTCTTATGCACTGGTAATCTCTTAATTAGTCTTTAGAGAGGAGAAACAGCTAGTAAGTATATTCACCCATTATGCTGGACATTATACAGTATTGGTAAAAAATATGGTCAATAATCAAATAGCTCTGTGGAACACATGCAACCTTTGTGCTACTGTTTCTGAGTGGAATTAATTGTTATTACACTTTTCTGATAGGAGAGAAAGAAAATCAATAAACCTGCAGCCTTCTCAGCATCTCTCAGACCACAATTGTAAATGTGGATGCAAAATCCATTTACAAATGTATATTGATAAATGAGGTGTTATTTAGGAATTTGTTTATCTTCATGTTTGTGTTTCTCTGTGTGTGAATTACAGTACTGTAACAAAATCCCTGAAAAAGGGTATGTAGTTCTAATTATAAACAATATAGCAGCATCTGGGAAGCTTGGGTAGGTGCCAACATAAAAGCCAATGTAATTTTGGTTTAAGAGATGGAAAAGGGGTTTCTGAATACAGAGAATCTTTCTTGCATGTTTTATACCCCTGGGATGGGAACTAGCTCTGTCAAACCCATTCAAAGCTTATGACTTGCATAAATGTTCAAGGCATGAATTGGAAGGTAAGATTTTTAGGAACATGTTTAAAGTTAATTGCTTTAGATTAAATATCTCAGTAGAGGACATTCAGCAATAAAAGAATAGAGGTGGTTCAGTGACAGAAGGAGCATAATCACAAAAGACAGACTGTTGTCAGAGTGGTGGTTCAGTGGTGTAAAAGTGATTCTAAACAATCATATCAACTAGCTTGGTTTTTGCCAGGCAAAAATTCAGTTTTGATCACAGCTAAACCAACAGTAATCTAACCCTATCCTAACTGCACAAAAGGCTACATATACTGATGAAAGATTTTTGAATGTCTGTTTTTGCAACCTCTGAGAGAAATAATAAAAAAATAAGAATTTTCAAGGAAACGAGTACAGTTTTATACTGTTTTTTATTTAAACAACAGCCCACTAGCCTCCTCATACATTATCCATTTCATAAAACTTAGTTTTCTTAGTCAAATGAATTTCCAGGCACAAACACAGATATTGTAACTCTTCAATAGTTAAAATAAGTGCCCAGACATAGAGATTAAAAGTCCCAACAATCTGTACATTTCTGTAATTTTGAAATAATAAGAGAGAGCAAAACATAGTACAGAATATATAAATATACCTGTTTGTACCTCCACTGGGTTTACTGTTTTCACTACAGTGGGGTTTTGTTTTTATGACAATGATAGATGGTATAATGTACCTGTTAATAACAAAAATAGTTTTCATAAATTGCATGAGAAAGGGTAAGTATAAATTCTGAGTGCTTTGCAAAGAGCTTAAAATGCAGCATCAATAATAGTATTTTATTTCTTTCAGTATTACCAAGCCAGTGCCATCATAAGTAAAAATCATATTGGAATTTTAGAGATGCTGATATGTGCAAGAATGCAAAATATTAATTTTGCTTAAATTATTTTATTCCTGACAGTATAGAAGTCACCAAATACCACAACTGGACTTTCTAATCCTGTCCTGAGTTTGTAGGGTTGGTATTTGGAAGGCAGATTTGTGCTTGTAAATTGTGCAGAGCTAGTAAAAGGTCATTGAAAATATTAAAAAAACAGAAGGAACATTTTGGCTTGCCCTTTTTTGGCTAGAATCTTATTTTTATTCAATGTTTCTTATTATGATCTTTCCATAAAATTAAGCCAACTTCTCTTTATATCTCCAATCCAATAGACATCTTTTTTGGATCTACCCAAATTATTTTATCATATTTCACACAGAATAAATGCAGTATTTATAAACTTGAACAGTCATCTTTTTTGCAGCCAAGATAAATGGGAAATACTGTAAAAAAAAAAAAAAAAAAAAAAAAAAAAAAACCAAAACTGGAAAGATAATGATAACAATTAATTAAACCAAGTACAAGGTATACTTTGTTGGAACACATCTCAGGCTAAAGCACATTCCTTCTGGAGAAACTCATTGTAATAAAATCAGATCCAAGTTATTTTCCTTCTAACTCAGTTATAGAGAGTCCTTCTGAGTTCTGGTCCTATTGCTCCTGAAGAGGAGTACAGGACTTCTGCTCTCAGTCAAGGGGATTTCAGAGTCACAGTCAGAAAAATTTAGTTTTCCAAAAATTTGAAAATTATATATTGTCAGTTGAAAATGTTCTCCATTCGTATCTGCTGACAAGTGTAACACAGTGCAATGAATAAATTTATTTGGCTAGATACAATACAGATGAAGCATATAATACAAATGACCCAGCTGATATATAATGATTATCTTTTAATATTAATGAAAATATGAATTTCATTCTAGCCCCTCACCATCTCCCTTTTTCCTCTTTCTACTCCAGAAGGTATTAAATAAAAATGTTATTAAAACTACACATTTTATTATAAGATAAATTTATATATAGGATTACATATCATACAGAAGTGTGCACATAAGAGACGATAAAGAATCTTATTGAAGAGAATTAACAAGATTCCTTAATATGTAGATTCTGTATCTGTAACCAAAACAATCTCCCAAACAATTTTTACTTAATTTAAAAAAAAAAAAAATGGCCAAATACTCCAGATGACATTGAAGCCTCTTGCATACTCTATTGCACTTCAGCATAAGATGCAGCTCATTCAAAAAAAAACTTCACTGTTCATTACTCAATTATCAGACATCTACTATATATTTCATTATGGAACACTGAAAATGCAGTCTTGAAAAATTATATACTTTTGTCATAATTTTCTGAAGCTGGCAGAGGAGTTTTGCCTTTCTCTTCTTTAATTCTGTATCTGTATTGCTTTTAGTTTGTGTGTGCCTGCCTGTGTAACAGCAATATTATTCTCACTTTTTGCTCAGAATTTCCTCCTTACTTCAGGAACAGCTGCTGGATTACCACTGTTTTTACTGTGTTTATATCCAAGACACTAAAAGTCTCTATGCATCAGGGATAATATAGAGCTAAAGGCAAGCATGAGAACAGAAATCACTGTGCAGACTGAAGTTATTTTAGTTCCTAGAATCTTCACATGTCTTTTCAAATATAAAATAATTTCTGTGTAGAAGCATGACAGTTCATGACTAATTAAAATGCATCCTGCAGGCCTCTAGAGTGTTTATCTGTCAGCTTGCTTACCTACCCTCAAATTAAGAGCTGTTAAAGATATGACCTCCAAACGGATTTTAAAAGCCAAGGATATTCAAGATTTATATCCTTCAAGTGTGTAATAAATATCTGATCAGCTTGAAAAGCTCATGACATCTGTTATAAAACTGAGGACTGAACATTTTACAGTCAGGGATATCATAACATCTTTGTAGCTTAGGTAAAGCACCCATTCATTTATAACATGAAAAGAAAGGTGAAGACCTAATTATTTGTATTTGTACTTGCAAGGGAAAAAAACGGGTCACATTATGCCTTGTTAAATAATGTGTACATGAATAATTAAAGCAGTCATTTTAAATGGTACACATTTTATAAATGCAGTTTTGGAACTTAAAAGCACAGTTGGATAAATTAAAATCCTAGTCAAATTAAGGAGAGATAGACAGAATGGGAAAGAGGCAGAAATACAAGAAAGCAAAGGGAAAAAAACACTCAGGGTACTTTTGTAAGAAACTCTTCTACTCTGAGAGCATGATGGATCAGCTCATCAGGGAAGTCCTGCTGCATTCCTGCAGAATCAAAGCAATCAGAGTAGGTACTGTATAAGAGTGGCTATTCCTATAGCAAAGCCTGAAGGTTCATTGAGCTAGAGGATTCTATGGTTAAACAAGATAATATTTTCTCAGTAAGATAATATGTTTTGTACTGTTTGAATACTATTACAAATGAGGACCACAGCTCTTCTAGCAATAACTTGAAATTTGCAGATTTTTGGGTTTAGACTGAGCTGTGTTTCCATAGCACCCAGGTACTCCAGTGAAGACAAGCACCTCAGTGTTTGGTGCTGTTTTATTTTAATCTCTTGAGATGACCCAGAATGGGGCATTGAATTTAAACATTATCTACAATGGGGACTTTTGTTTCTCAGAAAATTCCCAACATGAATGCTATAATCCCTGTTCGCCTTAAAATACTGATATTGATGGTTCCCATGGAAAACCAAGTCCAAAAGGTTTGATTATTTTATGATAAGTGAAATACAGTAATATTGCATTTGGATACTAAGGTCAAAATGCTTTTCTTATGGAGGCACCAATGCTTTCCTAGTCTAACATGAGAAGTCAGAAATACAAAGCATTCTCCGAAGCTCAGCAGTCCTAAACTCAACATACTTCAAGCATGACTGAAATATCTTTTATATATACATATATTTACTCATAATCTTTTGGTTTACACATTTGCATAGAATCTGGATAAAAATGTCTTACATAAATTAAGCCTTAGAGAATTGACATCACACGGCTGGACAAATGCATTATGGGATTATCCCACCAAATGTAGGTCCCTAAAGCAGAAGGATTATAGACAATGTTTTTAGAAGTGCTCTTAGAGAGAGAAGAAATAAATCCTTTGCCTGTTAAAGTGTACAGCACTGTTCTATTGTCACATTTTTTCCTTTACTATACAGACTTGTAATTGGCAATTGAAATATCCATGACAGCACTTGTACTAATAGGTCAAAGGAAATCATCACCAAAGTTGTTCATGTTTCTCATTTGTTTTGTGGAGGACTTTTGTTTGTGGTCCTCATTGCATGGAAATACTGCATGGAATAGGAAACTCTGTGTCACTCTGGCTGATTTTCTATTAATTTAATTCATTATTCACCATTTATAAAAATTGTGAATGTTCCAAATTTCAATATTTTTATAAAATGCTATAATGCCAGGTGTTGACGGTGGCAACTTGTCATCCTGAAGCATTTGATAGCTAATCTAATATTTAATGGTTTATTTCACTAAGTGCCATTATGATTATATTTAAAACCACCCGGTTGCCCTGTATGGTACAGAATAGCATTCATGTTCCACCACTGAACCATTATGTGTTACCTCATTTCCTAGCTAACACTTGTGTCAAGTACAGCAGATGAAATGGAAAGCTCTACAAGAATGCACATGCTAAAAATTTACTTCCAGAGCCTAGGAATTCACATCTCATCCTGATCCCAGCTGTGTGCAGAGCTGATTGCATTTGTAGTATCAACAGAACTAGCAAAGTGAATTACCCTGTGCCTCACAACTGGACAGTTTCAAATGTAAGAAGTCTAAATCTGTGATAAAAGTTGAAAACAACTAAATGACATAACTTCTGTACTAGCTTCACTTCCAAAGGGCTGCATCACATCACAGGATGCACGTGACTTGTTCAGCTATAGGACTGTGATGCCCCAGCTCAAAGCATAGCTGCAGGTAGCACAAGTTTGTAGAGATCCCTTTGGTGGGACTGGTTTGAGATTAGCACATTTTTCTGTGATAACCTCTGTGCAGGGCAGCTGCAAGCTCATGGGTTTGGATCTCCCCTTAGGAGAGATCTGGCCAATCCATCCAGTGTAGCCTGGATCACAAGTCAATTCATTCTGAAGGAGGCAGCTCATGTTTACTCACCTGATGTCTTCTCCACTGACTCTCTGTGTTAGGGTATTAGTTTGTGGGCCATGTGTAGGAACCTGGAGTCATCTAAGATGCCTTAGAGCTGACATGGGACATACAGGAAACCAGTGCTCTTCTTGATTGGCAGCTATGGCATGAAACAACCATAGAAGCTCTCAAAAACAACCAAAGCAATCCCCTTGTGTGCCACAGACATCACTTGTATAGTCCTGGGTTATGCTTAAACCTGATTTTTTGTTACTCTTCAATCAATACCTGTATTCAAGTGATGCATATGTTGTGGGTTTGTGAGCATCTGCATATCCAGGACTGGACTCTTTCTCAGGAACCCCAGCTTCCCACCTGTTTCCATAAACTGCAGACTGCAGATGGCAACGAGTGGGAGGTTACAGTTTGGGCACAGGCAGCACAAGCCAGAGGCTGCAGGACAGGCTGGTGGAGAACCAGACTGGGAAGGACAACTGGTCACAAACCTGCCAGCAGGAGTGGCTGGAGAAATGTGCAAATAAGGTGAATCAGGTTTCAGGGATGGCAGGATCTGAGTTACAGAAGCTCATTGTTCCCAGCCATGTATAAGAAACTGCTCCTCCTTCCATCACAGGGAAGCACAAGCTGTATGCTGCACATTTTGCCTTCTTCACTTTCATAGGCTGTCTTGTACTAGTGTTTTCTTTTTGCTTCTTCTGCTCCTTTTATGTGAGTCCAGATGTTGATCTCCACAGCACAGCTATCACCATGAGAGTTTTTTCCCTAGGCTTTGTGGGGGATGGAGAGGAAGAATAGATAGGGAGGCTAGGCAGTGCTCAAGCTGCTCTGCCCAAGTGTTTTAATTCATCTCAGAAGAAGGCTTAGCCCTGAGTGCCAGCAGCCACTGCCTGGAAAAAAGTCTCCACACATGAAGAAGCTGGAGCATGCTTAGCAGCTGTAACAAACATGGAACACTCTCATGGCAGGGAAACAGAGAGAAATGGGTTTTGTGTGAAATGTGTGAGGGCACAGTCCTTTGCCCACACACCTCTTCCAGAAATATCATGCATAAAAACTCTGAACACTTAAACCACATGCAATAAACAAAATCGAAGCCTTATTGTGTATTTGGAGGCCAGTGACAATTTGCTGAAAAATGCTTGTTATCTATTGTTAATCCCCCACAAGGCAGGACTTTTCCATGTGATAATATTAAATGATACTTTAAACATTCATTTATTTTTTTTTTTTAGTTCATGAGTTCTCCTAGGCTTATGATGTAGACTCAAGAATTTTAAAAGCCGTATGCCCATGACTGTCAATGGAATAGAGTCATTGCAGTGTATTTTGCTTCATTTGGGGGCTATAATTAAACCATCTAAGTTCTCTGCCATGCTGTTTTTTGTATCTTTATCTACTTGGTACCAGTTGTAAAACTCTGATCTCACTGAATGTCACTGCAAAACTCTCATTTTTGTTACTAGGAAAAACACAGGGCTTCCCACCTGAACTTAATTAATATCATGTCAATAAATATATTCATTTGAGGAAGTTAATTTCTAAATGAAATGAATTGACATTTCAGTTTAAAACAGGTCAATCTTTGTGGAATTCAATAGGCTTGTCCTCACATTGTGTTAATAACTCCAAACAAGTGTTCTTGTGCTTGGATAGTGAAAGTTGATTTGAATCGCTTAGATAAAAACTATAAAATTAGAGAACATTTGTGCAAATGAAAATACCTCTAAAGGTTTCTAAGCCTCTCTTCTGTCAGGCAAAATTGCATGTCAAGAGTTGATGGCCCTGCACTGCTTCTGTTTTCCCCACTTGATAACTGGAGCAATGAGCTGGAACCTTTAAAGAAAAGAGGAATTTTTTGCTGAGAGTGCTTCTGGTCCTTAGAAATGCCAACAGTACAGCAGCCTGAGGAGGTCAGAGAGATGGAGTTGAGCTTTCAGAGCAGCATACACGCCTCATAAGGATGGAAGACACTTTGTGTGGATTCAGAGGGTGGCCTGGGGTTGGCATGAGCCTTTGATGTCAGTACATGAGGGGACAGAAGCTCTCCCTCAGCTGATGGCAGTGGATATTCAGTCTAGGAGCCAATGTGCTCAGTTTATTCATTATGCTCAACTTGACAAAACTGCTTTCTCTTTGTCTCGAAAAATTATCAATGCTCTGTAAAGCTTAAAAGATAAGGAGAGACAATAAAATCTTGAAATATTGCTTGTTATATCTGAGCAACCAGTTAGAACACACAATTAGTTTTAAGGCTGAAAGCCAGGCAGTTTCAGCAGATGAAAGATATGCATTTGAAGATGTGCAGCTTATGAATGACCTCTGAAATAAATGAAGCAGAAGATAATGCCACACTGTTGGCCTGCTACTGATATTTGCATCAAAATAATTAGTACTTATGCAAATAAATATCTTTTCTATACAGATGTCCTCTACCTGATAGCCTTTCAAATGTAGAAAACAAGACCAACCACTGGTTATAAACTCAGGTGTCATAACAATAATATCTGCAATGTTTTTTGCAATTGCAGTCATTGTAGATGACAGATGTGTTACAGCAGTGCTGCTCTGAGGGAGTAATACATTGCCCATTTATGGCTGTGCAGGAAATGGCTCAGGTAATTAGTGTCTAGCTAATTAATCCAGGCTCTGGGAAAAAGAAAAAAAAAAAAAAAAAAAGAAACCCTAAAACTAAAGGGCAAAAAAGGGTACTATTGTGATAGGAAAAAATCTATTATATTATTAGATATTGAGTTTTCCTCCAGCACTCCCTAGTGGCTCATTATAATGTATCCATGCTTTCAGTGCTGCATGCTGATGAAATAAGCATTTAGGATCTCTGAGTAGCTTGCTGGTACAACTGTATATCATTAGGAAACATGGGGTGATGTATAACCACAGCACATCTGTTTCCTCTTCATCCCAGTCCCCTTCCCTGACAAGATCCTCCTGGATATGCTTTTAGCTTTAATTGCCTTCAAAGTATGTGAGAGTTGAAATAACAAGGCATAAACTTTTCTAATTGCATTACATTATAAGAAATGTTATAAGTAACCAAGCATGGGCAATAAAAATGTAGCCTTATTTTGAAAGCATTAAAGAGGATTTTTTTTCCTGTAATATCCATCAAATGCATCTGGCTTTATCTAAGCAGTTTTAAGCAGAATTGCCTCCAAATGTGCCATAAGAGTACATGAGCAGTAACAACAGAATAAATTTTCTATACCTCAGGGAATTGTGTGCATACAGCTAAACTCATACAAGCAGGGAGCTATCACAGCAGGGGAGAGGGCAACAAAACAACCTTACTGCCCCCAGATATTGCTGCTAACTCTGCTGAGCAGGTACCTCTCTTCCCACCTCCTCTAAACCCAACTTTGACAAGACCTGCCTCTGGGCTGTGCTCTGCCCCTGTGAGCCAAACCATAAGCTCAGTACAAGGGAAGAGGGAAAATCTGTCTTTGGAGGAAAGGAATCCCAGTTCCTTCAGAAAAGATGTAAGGCTGCATTGTGTTATTTTAATTGTGATGACTGTTAAGGGAAGAGTGGGTGTGTGTAACCAGGAGCATGATGGAGATGGGTGCTCTAAGGAGCCCAAAGCCAGCAGATTAATTATATTGTGCACCCTCTGGGAATCAGCTTTCTATTGCAGTTTATCCATAGTTAAACCTATTTCCCTGTGTCACAGCAGAGTCATGCCTCTGGCACATATCCCCCTCTATGCACAGCTAGAGAATATTTCTTATGACCTCTGCAATTCCAGGATTAGTATTTTGGGGTGAGCATTATGGAGATTTGGCAATAAGAGTATGCCAGAAATTTTTTTCAATACCACCTTATATTCTGATGCTTCTGATGCTGACCTAATCAAGCTTTTTCTGCAACTACAGCATCAAAATGCCAGGTTTCCAACAGGAATTTGGAGGCTCAGTTAGTGCCTCAATTCCCAGTACTACTGTGCTTTTCACTATTTGCTTCAGGTTACTGCATTTCCTGTCTGAGAAAATCCATGCATTTCTAAGAATGATTTCTCATTCTGCTGTATTGATGTTCTACCAAGCAAAAAACAGGCTTTCAAGAAATGGAAACTATTAATCCAATGACATTTCAGGCAGTCCATAGAAGCACTAAACACTGTAGAATTCGGCAGTGTAAATGTGGCCAAAGTGGCAACCTTGGTTTCCAGTTGTGCATTTCTCACATAATTCCCTCATCTGTAGTACATTCTCTTTGACATTTTAGGAATAGGCTTCCTGATGCCATCTCTAGGTACTAAAGGTCTTCCACCTCTCCTTTTCCTCCAATTAATTCTACATCTTTTAAGGCAGAACAGTAATGAGTATATCCCTTGCAGCACAATCCTAAATGGAGCAAGCAGTCACACAAAAACCCCCTAGGTATTTGTCTCTAGTCTTTGATGGGATGACTTGCCATTTACTTACTGTGTTTTTTCATGGATTTTGCACATTGTCAGGTTGCATCACACTGTCTCTGCCCGTGACAAAATAAAGCCTGGAAAGTGTGTGACGGGTTGAAAATGCATTAATATTGGATCTGTTTTTTAAAGCAAAATTCTCTTGGCTTTTCATAATTTTCTTCAACAGCTAGCCAGGTTACATCTGTGACTTGACAATTCTCTATCCAGTCTGTTGGTCCTTTATGTCTGTGGTTTGTCCTGCAAATCTCATTAATTCTCCTGTAATAATGACATTAGCTTGGTTCAGTTCCTCTCATGAACTTCGCTTTATTTTTCTAGCTGAGAAAAAACCTATCTTGTCTGCATCAGTTCCCTTATATTTAAAATGAATAAATATTCTGACACCAAATAGCTCTTAAAGAGAAGTCTGATGTAATCCACATCATGGTATTAATTCAGCAGAAATTAAATGCACTATGTCCTGTCTAACGATGGGAAAAGATATTGAAAAGGGAGCTCAGCTCCTGCCTTAAGAATCTGTTGCATGCATATAAAAAATCTTTCTGTCTTCCAGCTAAAGTAGATCATAAATCATCTAGCAGAACAACCTTAGTCACCAGTCTCCTTTATAGGATAAAATGAAGTTATAAATAACTTTTCTGGGGTATTTTGATCTCAGAGTGATGATTTTCACCTGCCCGGTGGCAGAATTCAAGGTCCTGTCTCTGGGGATGCCAATCCCATATTGCAGATGCATATGCATCTACATCCATGCTTGACAGTGCTTAAAAATGTAATAAATGCAATGGTAATCTTTTCCATTTTACATATGTGACTTGATATTTGTGTTCTCAGAGTCTGTTCTCAAATCATAACTGCTAATTCTCCCTCTTGGGTATAATCCTCAGACTCCACAGAAACTGGTAAACATCTTCAGATGTTTGAAGTTGTCTGCCTAGTCAACAAAAATTGTTTTCTTTTTTGACATCCCATGGCCTTACTGCTGCTTCCTGATATATTGAACGGTCTGTTTACAGTGTCAGCAAAATAAGGGCTTTAAAGAACTTCAGTTTCTAACTTGTAGGCCTTGCCTTTGGGTTTTATCTTCATACAGGATAGTTTAATAGACTGTTACTCCCAACTGCAGATATTAATTAATATCTGTTCCTCCTTCTGTCTGAAAGTAATCTTTCCCCCATTTCTCTAACAAAAAGCTGTATTGCTGATATTCTTCTGAATTTAAATATTTTCCAATTGTCACACAAAGTGTGATGATATTTGATGAGTATATTTTAACAAGATTCTTTGTTTCTATAAGAAAGCTCACAATGCACGAGTTTTAAATAATAATATTTTTCCAGAACAACTTCATACTCATTTCTATACAGCTGCCTATCCCTGTAAGAATGCATAATCTTTACTGAGAATTCTTACAATGTATGAAAATAGTGGAATGAGTAGAAGTATGTCAAGAACAGAAATGAGTCCATCTGACAGATATAAGTTTATACTTGGTAAACACTGCACATTTCTGCTTAAAAGGTAAGTAAATTGCACTTCTTCTACATACAGGACCCATTCCAAGGCCCCTTACTACTATTAAAAATGCTCAGGGTCTTCCCTTTTTTCCTACATGAGTACTGGAAAAGAATCAGGCAGAAATCCAGTTCTGACTTGTACTTGTAGATTTGTATGTTGGCTCATTGGAGGGAACTCTGATCTAGATAAAAATTGCTATTGATGCTTTCTTTTGCCCACAAGGATTTACAAAACAAAGATAACAGACATTTTGGGGGAAAAAACTCCCCACTTTTAAGAGCACATCTTGAATAGTCAATTCAAATTATTTTAAAATTATTCTTAATAGTCTCCATACAAGGGAACTGGAAAATAAGGGTGGGCATATTTGAGAAGCTCATACAGGAGTGTACAGAAATGTATTTAAAGTACTTTATTTCTATTTTCATTTCCAGAGGAGCACAAGGCATGAAAAAATGTGTTCATCCCTCAGATTATTTATACAAGCAGAGATAAGATTATCTTCCATAAATCTTGAAAAACATGCTCTGCTAAAAGGAAGAAGTCTTGGGTTGGAGTCCCTGTGGCAGCCAGACTTCAGAAGAAATGTGTGGAAGGTTATGGACACATTTGTGTGCAATGATTGTGTCACCTAGGCCAGCAGAGCAGTGTAAGGTTTTTCTGTGTTAGCACAGGCAGTGCATGACAAGAACTGTCTCTGCTTACTTTTGTAGCCAAATTCACTGTCAGCAACTGGTTGCACAGCCTGTCCAGCTGGATTCTGTTAAAAATAATAATCTCTACCTCAGCCTAGGCTGATTGATCTGCTGCTGAGAAAAGGCTGGGCAGAAAAAGGGAACAGTGGCTGCTTATGAGTTGGTGGTTCAGGTTACCCACCGAATCCTCAGTTTTTAACCAAGTGATGAGTCTAATTCTGAAAAGTGATTCAGGCTCAGGTTTTTCACCTTTTCTTGGGGAACCACTGTGCCAGAGTTCAAACCTGGCATTTGCTTGCATTTATTGCTGTTGCTGAGCTCAATTCTTGTTGTCTTGTGTGCCTTTATCACACCAGGATGCACTTTAGATTCGATCAGGAACTGTGGCTATAGCCTGCTTATGCCTCATTCAGCACCTAAGTAACCACTTAATGTCTAAATTGAGACAATAAGCACAGACCTCTAAATCAAAATCATTCCAATGTTAAAAAACTGCCTTCCTGAGAAGACACAAAGTAGCTAAAATAGGTGGTAAATAGGTAATAAAACCTGGGTGGTTTTGTGTGCTCTATGATTATGAGTTTCTCTGAGGAGCACTCAAGATTGCTGTGAACTGTGATCCAGACAGCTGGAATAATGTGTTCCTAACAGAGCTTCTTATCACAGTGAGTTTCAGTGTGAGGGTCATGGTTACACCTAGGGCTTTGGTTCAGAAAACCTCAAAGAGATCCAGAGACTGTGAAGTTACAAAAGGCATGGTAAAGGGAACACAGGACTGCCACAACATGGCTAACTCCACATCTTTCTGCTTGGCTCCAGCGTCACCCCCAAGAGGCTTTTACTGCCCCATCTAGGGTAAGGATTATGCCTACAGTTAGGGTTCAGAAATCCACAAAGCCTAAAGTTCCAGGGACTCTGGAGCTACAAAAGGCATGCCAAGGGGAGCACAGGGCTGCCACAACATGGCACAACTTTCTGCTTGGCACCAGTCTTACTCCCATGCAGATTTTTTATGCTCTGCCTAGGATTAGGGTTATGCATAGGATTAGGGTTCAGAAATCCACAAAGGCCAGAGCTCCAAGAACACTGGAGCTACAAAAGTCATGCCAAGGGGAGCACAGGACTGCCACAACATGGCTCTCACCACACCTTTCTGCTTGGCATCAGCCTGGGCACAAGGCTGCTTTTACTGCTCTGCCTAGGGTTAGGATTACGCCTAGGGTTAGGGCTCAGAAAACCACAAAGCCCAGAGCTCCAAGCACACTGCAGCTACAAAAGTCATGCCAAGGGGAGCACAAGACTGCCACAACATGGCTCCCTCCACAGCTTTCTGTTTGCACCAGCCTGACCCAAAGCTGCTTTTACTGCTCCAGGGTTAGGGCTCTGCCTAGGGTTAGCGTTCAAAAATCCACAAAGTGCAGAGCTCCAAGCACTCAGCAGTTTTAAAGGGCATGCCAAGGGGAATACAGCACTGCCACAACATGGCTCCCACCACACCTTTCCTCTCTGAACCTGCTTAACCCCCATGAGGCTTTTAGTGCTCCACCTAGGGTTAGGGTCACTCCTAGACTTAGGGTTATGCATAGGCTTAGGGTTCAGAAATCCACAAAGCCCAGAGCTCCAAGAACACTGCAGCTGCAAAAGTCATGCCAAGGGGAGCACAAGACTGCCACAACATGGCTCTCACCACACCTTTCTGCTCTGAACCCGCCTCATCCCCATGAGGCTTTTAGTTCTCTGCCTAGAGTTCGTGTTACACCTATGGTTAGGGATCAGAAAAGCACAAACTCAGTGCTACAAGCACAGTGGAACTGCAAATGTCATGCTAAGGGGACTGCAAGACTGCCACAATGTGGCACCCACCACATCTTTCTGCCTGGCACCAGCCTCACCCCCATGAGGCATTTAATCCTACACCTAGTGTCAGGGTTACCTTTAGTGTTAGGGTTATGCCTAGTGTTGCAGTTACACCTTGGTTTAGGGTTCAGAAAACCACAAAGCCCAGAGGTCCAGAGACTGCCATGTTCCACTTTCAGTTTTAAACAAAGGTATCCAGACAGCAGAAACTAGCAGTGTATCTGTACAATTTGGGTGCTGTGAGCTCTTGCCTGTGTTCCTCCAAGATGATGTACTGAGGTATCGCTGAATTCTGTGTTTAAAAGCAAATTAAAAGAAAATTGCATTCAAAAACGTCAACCCTTTAGATCAGGCTGAACTGAGCACTGTGGAACCTCATCACTATGAATTCACTAAACACTGTCCATAATTATGATATTAACATTTACCATAATAAATTTTTAAGATTTTGTTCACAATACAAGGGACTCAAAATGATTTTGCATGAGTGACATTTATTTTGTTGTGAGGTTACATGAAGATATTTGCCATAACAATCATGTTCTCAGAAAACAATCAGTGTATTTTACCTCTTTCTACTGAGTTTTTCTACTCACCTGTGGCAACAGCACAGTTTTGAGCCTTCAGATTGACATCAGGGACTTTGGCCATTGGAACATAGAGAGGCTGCATTTAAATCGTGGATTTTGGAACTCTTCCAAATGCCTGGATTCAGTTACTCAGCTAAGATGTAGCCTCCTGTTGGACGTGGCTTTGTCTCTATTTTGTGAATACAGTCAGGGCACAAATGGACACTGTGATGCCACTGACCCTCCTAGGGTTCATAAGCTTTTTAAATGTAGAAGCCAGTTAATTTAAGCATAGTCCATTCTAAGTTATAGCTTTAGGGAACACTCCTATGTGGAGACATCTCCAGAGTGCTGCCTTCTGGACAGAAAAAGGTGGGGTTTTTAACAATTATTTCCTAGGTAGGGCTTTCTCTTTTAAGAGTAGTAGATCTCCAAGAACTTGCCAAATTAAATACTGTAAACATCTCAGTGAATGAGACACAAAATGTGGAGCATGAATTTAATAGTTCAAACCAGGATGCTAATTTGATAAAAACCGTAGCAAGATTCCCAGTTTGCAATTTGTGCCAATCACAGAAGATGAAAGAGAAATATGAATTAAAGATTGTACAAGTGTTTTGCAAATGCATGGGAATGAATTTAAGATGAGATGAGCTCAGCACAAATGTCATACTCTACAACTCCGAAGAACTTTTGAAGACTTAAAAGGTCTCTTTAAAACCTGCAAAAAACACTATGGCTCCCTCAGCCACTCCACATAAGACTTGTGCTCCAGACTCTTCACCAGCTCCACTGCCCTTCTCTGGACACTCTCCAGCCCCTCAGTGTCTTTCTTGTCATGAGAACACAGGATATGAGGTGTTGCCTCACCAGTGCTGAGTACAGGGGGACAATCCCTGCCCTGCTTCTGCTGGCCACACTATTGCTGACACAGGCCAGGATGTCATTGGCCTTCTAGGCCACCTGGGCACACATCTGGGCCATGTTCAACCACTGTCTCCTCTCTGATGGAACAGGACAGAAAGGGTTGGTCAGGCAGCATGCTTTGTATGAATGTAAAATGAAGAATTCTGTCTCAGAAGAAGCTGTGCTTCACAACGCTCACTATGTTTCCTTTCATGAGAGTGTCCTACCATATGTGGGTAAGAGAACATTTTTAGCCATTTAAGTTTAAAATGTTGGCTAACATTCAGATTGTATTTAATTTTCATTGACAGAATTACCAAAACAGAAATTCTGAATTTCAGTTAAGACTAATTGTGAGTGTGTGGCAAGGCACCCTTTGAAAACATTTCGTACTGTCAAAACAAAACTCTGATATTGTGGGATTACACATATCTGTAGCAGATCTGGCACAGGCAGTGGCAATAAAGTATATAATGCTTGCTTTTCCTTGCTGCCATTCTGGAGGGTGACAGCCATGAAAAGTCAATCTACCTTTATTTCTTAGCCCTTCACAGAAAATGCTATTAAAACATCAGCTTTGGAGGAGGGAGGTGATGCAGACCTTGTGCAAAGCACTGTTAGGAAGACTCTTAAATGAATTACAGAAGTGGCAACTTCTAACTGCTATTGGCAAGCTGTTGATGTTAATTGGTACAAGATAATACATTGAGCCAGTGCCACAAAGCATAATTGAAGTGTCCTGGGAACCACAGCACAGGAGGTAGGACACATTAACACTACCATCAATACCTTTCGCCAGTGAGGGGTGAAAGGGTGGATGGTGCTCGATAATAAAATATCATAAGAAAAGATCAGTCTCAAGTTGGACTCTTGCAGTTGGATGGACACTTGCCAACTTTGGCCACTCTCTGCCTCTAGCTCATTTCCCCCACTTTAAATAAGGAATAATTCGATAAGGAAAAATGTCACTGAAACAAGGTTAAGACTTATGTCATTTTCAGTCACTCTCAGTGACAACGATGGGAACAGGTTCATCAAGTACAATTTTCCGTGTTCAGTTTGGGTGAAATGTGTTAAACTAGGTCCCTTTGAATGACAGGAAGAGAAACACTGAGTATCCAGCTACTGCCCAACACAAGGTTCAGTGCAAAACAGTGTGTGAGCATGTAATTAAAGATTTATAGCAGTTCATATGTAGAGGGGGCCATAAGGACACTTTAGAAACTTCTGAAGTGTTCAGATTTGCAACTTGCACATTTTTAATAGAGCTTTTTTCTTCAAGTCATCTTGAATTTCAGCACAGTAGCAGAGAAAGCAAATGAGCAAATGCTGCTCCTGACAAGATTGTCCATCTGTCATGGTTTTTCCATGTAATAGTGTCAGGAAATGTCAGCTGTCAGTTGCAAGTGAATGTGTGCAGGTTCAGCTGCCTAAATTTATCATAGCGGGTGACAGACCTAGAGAAACTCATCCAAGGTTTTGTTTCTAACAGCTGCCACAGCTTTGGATGCAGCATCTATCCTCTGTGTGACTGACTCACAGCACTGCAAATCACAAAGCATGATTGGGCAGCAGCTGAACTTCAGCCAGTTCCACTGCCATGATGCAGCTCTCCTCAGCCAGCTGGGCACACGCCTTTGCACCAAGCAGTTTCTCAGGACACTTTGCTGAGCTTGGCAGGATTTCCTGTCAGACATTTTCTTAGACTTTCCCACAAAAGCTTTCCTCAGATGAGGTGTGTCACCTTATCTGGGTGCTGTCATGCATGTCATGATTATCATGCTAACCCTAAACTTCCAAGTTAAAGGGATGGTTTTAAAGTGCTGCTAGCAATGTAGCCAGAGAAGGGAGCACTGCAGGACAAGCTGAGCATAAATAGGCAATATACTTATGGTCAATCTGAGCCCCCTGTGGTCCCAGCTACACTACCTAGAGGAGAAGCAAAGGATAGAATTAGCTTTTAGAACGTGCTCTTCATGCCAGTGTTTATATTTGAGTTACCATCTGTTTTTCCTTATTTCAGCTGAACATAGATCCTTTAGGGCATATGCATCCAGATGAAATGCAAAGTATGACATTTTGATGGTTGACAAAGAGTAACCTATGGATTTAGGAGCATTTGATAAGCTTTTACTTTCTATTTTACATTTCTGGAATTTTCTTTCTATTTTTTTACTTGCACTCTTTATTTTATGCACTCCTCTTAATTTAGAAAGGAAAATCTTGAAGGAAGTTCTTTGTAACAGGTGACAGCAATGACTGATCTTATCTTTCATAAGATTTCATGTACTAACTTTGCTCTAACAGATGACAAAATACAAATATCCACTAGCTTTTACTGCCTTAATGAACCTTCCCAGTAAGCCCACTCTGTGCAGAGAGAATTTTAGAGAAAATAAGAGCAAAATAGTGAAAAAAAATCTTAGTGAAAAGGAAAGAAGACAAGAAATTATTAAAATTGGTAAAATATTTTTAAATTATTCCTGAACTTGTTATGAATTATTATTTCCTGAAAGTGTCTGTTTTCTCTTTTTTGCCACTTCCCATTTTGTGGCTTCCTGCATGTTTGTACAAGGCTTTGCAAAGGTAATCTCATGAGACAGAGCTCCAAGCGGGTTCCCAAATTTATTTCTATAACTAAACGACCCAAAGCCCCACTCTGACACATTTCCCTCTGAACTGGGGTTGTGTCCTTAATGTAAGATCCTGAATAATGACTGATGCATGTTTGTGTCAAACTCTGCAATCTTTCTCAGCTGAGGTCCTGGCTTTCTTTTCCACTGTCCAAAACCACACCAATATGCAGCTTACCTCTGTTAGATAACAAGAGATGAACTATGACCTTCTCTCGTTCCTGGCTCCAGGTTCTTATAATTCTCTTAAATGAATTTCAAGCAATCTCTTCTCCAGCCACCATTTCCTATATGCCCAAGTGTATATGGTCCCATTAGAGCCCATAAGCTGCAGTTTAATGCATCCTTATGCCTTTTTACCAAAGAAACACAGCTGTTTCTCTGTTCCTTTCCCTCCTTCCCCAAGGAAACAAAAGCCTGAATATTTCAGTTTCTCACTTCATGTAAGGTCATACCTACAGACTCTCTTCTAGAATGCTTACTGTTGGGAAAAATACAAAAACTGAAAACTCTGACCACAAATGGTGCAAGCACAAAGAAGTCATTACAGTTTTTCTGTATTTATTACTTTTTCTCACTCTCCTACACTGTTCTCACATTGTTGATATGATTGTTTCATACTGTTGGCATGTTTATTGCAGCTGAATTTTTTGATGTTGCATTTACAACACCAATTTGCATGAATTGTCTTGAAGAAAGCTGTCTAATACTCTAAACAGAGACAGCTAACTGGAAAAGATACATTCAATTTCATGTGTATATATTCATCTGAGAGAATTCACCATCGTTCAAGACAGGTACAGAAAACTAGGTTTTTTTGTGAAAACATCTGGCAATCAGAAGGGCACTTGCTGTTAATTTCAGGCAGCAAACCCCTTCTGTTGGTCTGTGCATGGATGGACTGACTTCAAGAGCCACCACATACCTCAGTACAAAGCCAGAAACTTTGCAACAGTGCTGAGAGCCCAAGCTTGCTCTCTGAGATGGCAGTTTTCCAACTTACATCAGTTACAAGGCAATTATGAACCAGACAAATTTATTTATATGGGTTAGTAAAGACTTGTTATGTGTGATAACTTTCCCACAGGAACAGCTTTTGAGATAGCTGCCAAATGAAAATTGAATGCTATGATATTGTGTTTATTTATGCATCTGTTATCACTGCTCTTATTTACATGATCCTGGTAAATTTTTCTGTGTTTTGCAGTGCAGACACATTTTTATTGCATGTTTGAAGCATTAAGTTCATATTGACAGAGATAAATAGTAAAAAAGCCTTCTGTTCAGTTCCTTTGAACAGAATATGTGTGTTCACACGTTTCTCACAGGAGATGAGAGTTCACAGAACTTCAGAAGCTCTGCATGTTCTTCTGGTCTCATTTCAGATACCAGTTTCATGTCATTCCATTCTGATTCCTATCCATGTCTGCATCCATATTCCACCTCCAGGTGGTGCCAGGAAGGTGAATGGAAGTGAGATATCAAAGCCACCGTGTCAATACTGCAAGTTGCTCATGATGAAAACTCTTGGATAGGTGTTATGTCAAAAGAACACAGCAGAAATTAATCTGACAAGGGTGATAGTGCCAGCTGAGAGATATATTAAGTCAGGCACACGGATGCATCCATGCTGCTCTTAGGTTCCACAGTTCAGAATAAACTCCACTGAAGGGATAGATATCCATAGTTTATACAGTCTAGTAAGAAAAGGCTGAGGAAGGATACAATTCCTCTGTTAAACTGCTTCAGTGGGGTAGATATTATGGGAAGATGAAACATTTATGCAAAAATAGGAAAGCTGGCATAAGACCAAATGCACAGACGCCCAGTTCTAAAGTCTATTCAGCCTTTAGAAAGGGTCAAAACAAACAGTTTGGAGATTGAGTTATACCTCATTATGAGAGAAGCTGAAATAATAGGTTTTCTAAGGAAAGCAGAAAATGGAACCTATTAGGTTGTTGAGTCATTCCAGAATGATATTTTCAGATGGTTCTGGCACTGGTAATTGATTTTCTTTGTCTCTACAGCACTATCTGTCATTTTATGTTCTAAATGGTTTCACACAGTTTAGTGGGAAAATTTTATGACTCAATTAAGGGTGGCTTGTTTTAGACAGAATAAATTAACAGTAGTATTGTATTGCACTGGTTAAAAAAAAAAACTGAAACAACACATTCTTTTGGGTCCAACATAGAAGAGAAAAAATGTTAGTCTATCCAATTTTCAAATATGTATGGTTTTTTACTGGTTTTGAGCAAAAAGACATATAATTTTAACATATATTATTTCAACAAGTAGCTATAAGATTTGCTGTTTAGATTAAGATAAACTGGAAATGTAAAGATCAAAAAGGTTTCATAAAGTTTGCCTCCTCTGTTTCATCATGAAAAATCCCAAAACTTAGTTCATGGACAAAACTTTGGCTGCTAAAGTGCAGTGTACATCAGATGACTGATTCTTACAAAGATTGTTTTCCATACACAACATCTTTTTGATTTGGGAATTGTCCAATTTTTCAGCATGAAGGCATTTGTGACATTTATTTTATTTTATTTTATTTTATTTTAAAGGCTGCAAATGCTCCTTGTGCAGGGTTAGCTCCAGCAGAATCCAGGTGTGAAGTCACTGTCCAGTACCTTTTTCACCCACAGAAAGGGACAGAGCTGCATGGTGGGAAAGCTCTGGAGTGGCTGAAGACACTTCAGGTGCCCAGTCAGGACTGGGAGCAGTCAGCTTTGGCTTTGTGTTGGTGAGGGCAATGAGAAGATTCCTGTGGAATGAAACAGGTGGATTTGAGCTGGATTTACACACCATTTGCATTTTGGGGGGCTATTCAGGACAAGGCATGCTAGATATGCTAGTCATCTGCAAGAAAGATCCCTCTAAAATGCAAACTGAATTACAGTTAAGTAGTGATAAGTGGGATAATTCCTCCAAAAGCACACCCCTGATGTGCAATAGAACACATATGCACACCTGCATGCAATCACCTATTGCTGTCATTTGTAGGAACTGAGGAATGTCTAAAGTTTTCTTTTCAAACTTAGAAAAGAGAAAGAGTTGGTATTCCTTTTCTCTTTGTCACATATTCTGCAAGTTATCCATATTCTGGATGTCCATCTGATGCCAGAGGTGTGGAGGTTTGTGAGCAGCAGCACATGTTTCTGTGCTGTGCCTTGGGGTGAGCACCAAGCATACAGCAGAGCACCTGGCATGACCTGCTCTTTCACAATGGCAGGATGCTGCCAAATAAGTGACATTGCCAGCCAGGCACGAAATGACAGGAAAACAGGCCAGTGTGTGCCTCTGGCAGACACAGTAGCTACATCTCATGCAAGAAAAAGGAGAAATACAGACCTAGGAACATTCTTCACCTTCTTCTTGCATGACCTCATTTAAGGATATCTATTGATTTAATGGTATTTATTTATCAAAAAAGGAATCACAGGGGAGGTGTGAAAAGCTCCAGTTCAACACTGAAGTTGAACCTTCTACTGCCAAGGAAGGTGACAACAACTCCCACAGCAAATGTGAAGACAAGGTGCTTGAGGAGCGCACTTTCATGGAGGAGTGGTTTGAGATTCTGCTTTTGTTTTAAACAGTGCTCCATTCAATGTAAATGGAAAAGAATCCCTCAAGGACGAATCCAGGAATGCAAGGACAGCTCCAGCTTGGATGAAGGCTCCTCCAGCTGAATTTGTTCAGGTGAGAACAGCTATCTTGTCCTGTTAGGCACAAGGGACTCCCCTGTGAGCGTGTCCACTGCAGTGAGCAGGGATGAGGGCTGACTGGCTCAGTGATGCTAACCAGGCTGTGACAGTGCAGCTGCTGCAAAAAGTAGCTCAGTGTCTCTGCCCTCTCTTCACTGCAATCTGTGCAGGGACTGCAATCTTCTGGGACACCAGCCAGTGTGAGCCACTCACTGCCAGACAGGCACCACCCTGGATGGGTGCAGAAACAGAGCCAGAGAGGGCTTGAGAAACATCCCATCAAACACAAGTTTGGAAACCTTCTGGTTTTAGTGGATAGGGAGTAAAAGCCTCAGATTAATGCATTAGGCTATTGCAGTCTTCTTTGAATGGAAACTTTGTTTTCTTAAAGCATACTGGATTGCCCCCATCCAGCTCCATGAAAGTGGTAGCAGTGACTCCAGCAGAGGCTTGGAGGGACAAAGTGCTTCTGGAGGAAAATATCGATTGTTACAGGAGACGTGATCTCACCCGGCTCTGCTGGCCACCACCACTTTCAATTAGCAGCTGGAGTCGCACAAAATCATCAAGAGTACATCTGACTAATTTATAGAAAGTTCGTCTTAATAGAAATGTATGACTGGAACCATGTAATTTGTTTAAGTGCCCATTTTAGCTGTACTGCCAATGCAAATACTGTGAGGAAAGCTAAATGCAGAGAGATAGCAAAAGAAAATGTAATCTCTTGCTAATCAGATAGAATTTAGCAATCTATGGTAGTTTTTTATTAGCTTTTATTTCTCAACCACTTAACTGGAGCAGAACTCTTTCACTTTTTATTAGAAACTGGAGACATTCTTCTGACAGTCCTCTTGAGAAGACCAAGAGAAAGCAGCTATTATTCATGATAAATGGAAATCTTGGAAATCTTATCCTTGATGGATAGTCAGGCTGCTAATGAAGTCAGTAGAACTTTGAGGTGGAATTGTAACACCTCTTTCTTTGGTAGTCCAATATAATCAGGGGTGAAAGGTGAAATAATGGAGAAACCAGAACCAATAGTGAAATTTTGTAATGCCTGTGGCACCCCGTACTCAGATTTCACACAAATAAAAGGTGGCTTGCTTTCTGTTCCAGTGGGGAAAACACTCTGGGTGCAATAGGCTGCAAATGAGGAACAAACAATGTAAGCATTGGAAATCTGTCTTAAATCTACTGACTTTCATGAATGTTCAGAGCTGTCTGCCAGTTTTCTCCAGTAGTTCTGAGGCTGTATATACAGGTATTTATAAAATTGAAGTGCATGTCACAAAATAACCCATTGAAACATATACTGTAAAACTTTGGGAATGAGAAAAAGTGCATCAACCTAGTTTATTTTTCCAGATGGAAAAAAATCTGGTTCTTAAATCAACACCTGAGTGACATGAAAACTGGGAAAGGCGAAGTTATTTCCTTCATTTTTCTGTGCAGTTGCTTTAGTTGCTTTAGGCTTGGAATTGCACCTAAACATACCAAGGTTTTTTTGATAAATGACATTTTTTAGGACTTTGTGTCCAAATCAAAATGATAGAACTCAGTAGATATATATATATATATATACACAAAATCACGAGATTGTGAAATAGAAAAATGTAGAATAATTTTATTTTCCATTTTTTACCTTCTCAGGTTTCTGCCATGCCAATGGATTCTAGGGGAAGATTCTCAATAATTATGTATGTAGAAATCCTGGTCAAATTGCATCAAGTGTGTATGTGTTCTCCAGCAACTCTGGTGTGATTCATATTCAGGAAAGGGTAGAATTAGGTTACAAATAGAAGAAAAATGGCACTGGAGAAGAACAGTCCTCCAGTTTTCAGAAAGAATAATGTGTTTCTTTCGCTTTGCAGAAAGAGGTGGATCCAGAGCTTTGCTTTCTTTCTGACCTCTTGTGGCTGGAGATCTGATGACCCTAATATTCAACTTCACTTCCATCCCACTGGAGGCTCTGGCTGGCCAAATGGACAGACTCTTTATGCTCACTGCCCATAAATAAATCTCTAGACAATATTTTCTGTGTTGAGAGTTATATTCAAGTGGATTAACTCATTCCATGTGCCAAAATTTTATTTCCACTGAGACTGTTATTTCAGTGTCACTAACAGACACAGCTACTTTCTTATTTCCTTTGACGCTTAAAAATAATCAAATTAAAAACAATGGATGTGTAGAAAACTTTCTAACACCTCTTTGCTTGAGTTTGATTTATTAACCCTTTGGAAACTCATAACCTTGCTTATTTTCCCTGGCATCCCCTCAGCAGCACAGAGTTTGACTGCTTAACCTCACAGGGCCAAAGCTCTGTGTACGAGTGATATTATTCTCCTTAGTCCCAAAGAAAAAGGGGGTTGCAGTCAGACCCCTCAAGGAGAAAAAAACAGATGATTATGCCATGTCATCTTGACTAGGTCACAGGTCAGGGATGAGGACTTACAGGACTCTTTAACTTCTTCTGCTGCTCAGGACAATGATTGTTCACATCATTGGTCTCCTCTGCCTTGATTATTTTCAGTTTCTGTATAGCAAAGAGGTAATGGTCATGTAAATTTGAGCAAGTTTTACAGATAATAGGGGTTGAGGAGCCTCTTACACACAGTGATCATTTTTAATAAAGTTCTGGCATCAAAAAAATATGAAGAACCTTTCTGGTAGAGTGACCTATTTTTGTAGCATCTTATAAAATGATTTCCTGAAAAGCTTGAAATTCATTGCTTGTTAGTACAAGTAACTTCAGCTGGTCTCTCACACTCTGTCTGGATCAGCTGAAAATCTTTAAATTCCCATGCAATAATTTTGTTCTTCAGTGCAAAACAGCCTGCCATTTGTTTTAAGCTGAAAGCATTTTTCCATCTACTGTTAAAAGATTATGAAAACCAGCAAACAAAAAAAGATTTACTGCATGGTGCTGGTGACAACCTTTTACCCACAGTCCCTTTGGGGACTACAGATAGTGACAGTAATGGATAATCTATGAGTTCCAGGCTGCTTGAACAGTTTTCATCTGAGTGCCATTGCTGCAAGAGCAGACCTCTACCAGGCATCACAGGTGAAGTATTCAACACCAGGGATGCATTTACAAATGGAAATTTCAGCCCTCTTAATTAGTCTGGTAGGCCTCAAAATGCCAATCAGTACCCAGGAGGCTTTTCAAGCCTCAAGGCACAGAGATGACAGACCTGAGAAGAATGTTTTCTTTATCTTGTTTAGCCAAGGGACTCTGAAAGGTTTTAAGAGAAAGTATCAGCAGTGTTACAGCTATTGCACACTAATACCCTTCAATCCAGGCACTAATGAAGTGCATGTATTCCAGGCATTGATTAGCTGATTTACTCACATGAGGTTGCAAGATATCATCTGGAAAGTAACCTCAAGGACTTTAGCAAAACCATTAGTGTTGATAACTTGGGGGAGAAAAAAAAACCAGAGGGGGAAAAAATTTTTTTTTGCTAATTAAGATATAAACAACCTGATGTGTTTTATAGTGTCAGCTAAGTTACCTGTTTTGTAAAACTAGTTGCAAGGGTTTGAGCTCCCTTTATAATGTGGTCCAGAATCAAAGGCCATTATGTACACAAAGTTCTAGAATTATGTACATAAAGTTCTAGTACATCATAAGTAATTTCAGGGGTTTCAAACATGTTTCATACCTGCAGGAGTGCTTTGTGGCATTTGGAAAAATGTATGCAGATATCCAAGTAAAGAGTACCAAGAGGGCACCAGTTAAGAAGATGGGTAACTCTATTGGCCTCATTTTCTACATTTCTGTGACTGAAATAATGCTGATCTGCATTTCAAGGGAATGGAAAGATTGCTGGAAGTGATTATTAAACAAACAACAAAAAATCTATAGAGGTTTCACTGCAGAGAAAACTCCTATGGAGTTATGAAAATTTTCCACATCTCTCCTTACACATGTCCAAAATTAACAGATCAAATTTCAGGACTGACTACAGCTATGAGTTGATGGCAGACACAAAAGTATGTGGAAAATAAATGTGATTCCAATCTCTCCAAATAATAGTTAAACAGCTTTAAGTTAAATTACTGGAAAAATACAACAGCAATTATTCTTACTCACAGTATAAGCACATTTTGGTATGGTTAATATTCAGCAAGGATTATAATGAAATTCTGTCTACTCTATTAGGAGCTGCACTTTTTTTGCTTCCTCTCAGAAAGGGTGTTGAGTTGCAGCCTGTGATTAGTCCCAAGGCTACACCCTGATGCTGAATAAAATGCTGCCATCTTTTGGCTGCACTCAACAGGGACAAGTAGAAAAATTGCTACAAGATTTTACCTTCAGAAAGACAAAAAAACCATTGCTACTTCTGCAGTAGCTGCTCCCAAGAGTATTTTTATTGGCCATACCCCGTTATCCTTGTTCTCTGTCATGGACTGTAACTCCATGGGTGCTGAACAAAGAGCGGCTCTTTTTCCAGATAATGAAAAAGCCCGAACAAACAGCCCAAAAGAAAACCCTCATCAACAACAACAATTAACAAGTGCTGGGGAAATGGATTCACAGGAGAAATCACCTAATGGCAGAAAACCCTAAGATACAGGGAAAAATGCAAGGCTGTGTTTCCTCTCCTTACATTCCGGGATTCAACATTTATTTCTTTTATGTTAAGTAAAGCTTTTCTACTGTACATTATGTCACTTTTGTCTCTCAGAGATCTGCAGCATGCTACTGCAAAAATGTTTTCAGAACACAATAATCCATAAATCCAGGGGATGTTTAAGCATTACCATTCAAATATTTATTATGCTTGGGAGTGAACAGAAAAAGAAATGTAATTGTCCACATTTTGTTAAAATGTAATTGCCAGTTGTACACCCAGCATCAGTGTACACCTGCCCAGCACATAAATATTTCTCAATCCTCCTAATACTGTCAAGTGACTCCCTCTGTCAGAAAAAACTAAAGCCTATGCTTTGCAAGGATCATTGCTCATTAGTTTAAGGATTATTCCTGCATGCATATACCTGTATTTGAGGGTTTTGTAGGATTTGGTTTGCTAGTGGTTGGGTTGAATGCATGAGGCTTTGGAAAATAATCACTGATGTGCCTCCTGCAAGCATTTAGGGATCCTATAAGGTAAGCTGATATATTTTGAGACAGGCTCAAAATAACACTTATCTAGAAAATGTACTCATTTTAAATATACATAGCCCAGATTTATACAGGTATTATTCCATAGGTATATATCTGCCATATTATATTTTTGTCAAATATAGCCTAATCTTGATTATAAAGGCTAAAGTCTACCTTTCCTAGCACTGAATCTGTAAGTCAGAAAGAGATGTTCCCTCTCAACCAAGATGAGTAGCTATATCCAAGGAACACCCTATTCCAGGAAGAAAAACATACTGTGCTGTGCTTCCATATTCCTGGCAGAGAGATTTTCTTCTTTCAAGCCCCAGACCCCATTCCCACTTTTCTCCCCTACCACAGCTCAGTTTCTAAGATAACCACAAATAGGAGATAAACTCAGTTCTGGGAGAATGAATCTAAATCAAACCCCAAAGTAATCCATTCTCTTACATGCTCAAAGTCCAATGACACCAACATTTTACTGCTCTGCTGCACTCAAGTCACGTAATTGAAATGAATGGCAGAAGCTGTGGTGGTTGGCACAGCAGTAATACCTGTCTCTGGCACAGTCCTATTCTCTCAAGTCTCAATAGCCTGACAGGAGTTGAGTGCCATCACTGGCAGAAATCAAGACAGTGATATAAGCAGAGCTGACTTTCAGAAACCTCAGAGTCCCAGACCAGGTGCTTGAGTACCCATTAATATTTGCAATCTGAGTCATTAATCTGGATTAGGAGATTGTAAAGATTTTGAAATCAAAACCAGTGAGAGACTTCAAGTCAGAAGTACAATTTAATAGGAAAAAAGAGAAAAAATAAAATACATGCAATAGTGCAAAAGAAAAACCACTGACAGAGTCAGAATACAACCTGACACTCCCCCTAGTTAGGGTGGTGGTAGCAGTCTGGATGAAACAGTCTTCTCAAAGCAGTGATCCTGGTAGCTCTCGTCCTCTAGAAACCAGTGGGTAAAGACTACTTTGGTGTTCCAAATCTCAGTTTTTATTTAGGTGGGAAAGGCTTGGCTCCTCCCCCTGGGTGGAGCATCTCCCAATGGGATGATGTAATTTTATCAGTCATGCAGTGGGACTCGATGGCCCATTAACAGGAGATATCTCCCTGGAGGAAGGATGGGTTGTGGAAAAGATAAAGATCACTGCCCCACCTGGTCTGGCCCATTATCAGAAGATATCCCCCTCTGGAGATAAAGATCACTGCCCCACCCGGTTTTTAACAGCTGGCCCATTAGCAGAGGATATCTCCCACAGAGACAAGGATCACTGCTTTACCTGGTTTCAGCAGATGGTGATGGAATACACACTTTTAGGTACATCTTTACACTGTAACCTAGGACACACTGTGCCAGAGAGCACAGTCTTGGGGAAGTCAAAGCAAGGTTTTCCCAGCAGGATCTGGAAGCCAGGGCACAGCTCCCATCTGTGACCTGGGAGCAGAGGCAGCAGGAATATTGCAGGGACAGCACAGCCTAAGTTGATTGGAGCAGTTTGTTTCTCCCCCAGCCCAAGTTAGGATCCCTCCTGCTCTGCTGATGCACTGGGAACCCTAAATCCTTCCTAAAACAAAGTCAGGAGTCCTTTCCTCTTTCCACTCTGGCTTTCTGAGGCTCTTTAATCATCTCCAAATCAGCCCCTCCATGCTGCTCTCCCTGGGCTGTCCTGGCACAGCACACAGCAGCAGCAGGGCTGCAACACTCCCTTCAGTCAGCACATCAAAAATAAGGGATAAAATCCTGCTCCCAGCTCCTCCCCCAGCTCTGTTGGAGCACACAGCACTAACAGGCTGCCTTTAGCAGACGAGGCTGGGTTGGTTTTTTAATTGTAGGTTTTATTTCCAATTTCAAAAGCAGTGTTTGATCCTGGAGTCCTCGAGGCTCAGATAGTGATGAAAAACTCAAACCCAACCCAGAGCACACACCTTTCTTCAAAACTGCCCTGCTGGTAGACGCCTCTCCTTTTAAACACAGCAAATTTGGAACGTTTATACACCATTTCTCAAGAACATGAGGTGATTTGAAGCAAAACAATAAGAGTTTGCACAAAATTTGCAAGGCGCCCTCCTAAAAGAAACAAGTCAACCAAGTGAAACCCCCAAAGCAGCACAATTTTTGAGAGTGTTGCTCTGCCAAACCCCTTCTTATTTGTTTTCCTTTAAAAAACAGACAAAACAGCTCGTAATATTTTTATTTTGTTTTAATTGGCAGGAAGTAAAGGAACTGAAAGCTTTCTGGGAAGCTGTGTTGCTGAAGATAAAAGGCATCCTGAGGATTCCCACTGTGCTCTCCTGCATTGCTGACACCAGGTGCCATCTCCACACTGGGGATTCTCCCATCCTTGGCAAAGTTCCCTTTTCCTGCTGGCAGCAGGCTCAGCGTGCCCTGGGCTCTGGGGATGGGATTCATCGGGGTATATCACACTGGATCTCCCATTCCTGTAGCTGAGAGATGTGGGAATGGGGGAAAGAAATGGTGCAGGTTTGAGCTCTGAGAGGAATAAAGGACACTGTGGAAGAACATCTTCCTCAGGGAACTGGAGCCAGCAGAGGTTGTTCCATCCAAAGATCCACTTTGTTTCTTGGCTCCTCCATCATCTCTTGTCCTCATCCCACCCAAATCTAGCAGTGAGAAGGAGACTTTTCTCCATGCTTCCCATCTTCATTAATCCAGAAACCTCAGGAAGCAGCTTTATTGTCCTCCTCTGTCCTTCAGAGTGGCTTCCCTGGTTTCTCTGGCCATTTCCCTGCTCCCTGCTCCAGGCTGTCAGCATCCTTGGGAAAGCTGTAACCACCTCCACAGCTCTGTGCTGGGACCACAAATGGTTCTGGATTCAGAAACTCTGAAATTACTGCAATCCTTGCATCCTGGACTCATCAGTCGAAGGCACTCAGGAAATCTATTGAAAAGGACTGTTCCTACTCCCTGAATGCAGTCAGGAATGGGTAAAACATTCTTGTGCCAAGAGAAATGGGTGATCCAAAGACTCCTGTGCACAGCACAGCCACCAGACACTGAGGAAGGAACTCCCCAGGAATGCTGCAGCCCTGCCAAGGAGCAGTGATTGAAATCCCCAGCAAGCAGAGGAGCTGGAAACTCCAGATGCTGCTGGAACAGCAGCTGATCCCTGAACTGCAGTGAAGATTTCCCAACACCTTGCCATGTTTTGGGATCGATCCCTCTGACACAAGGGGGCTGCCAAGATGCAAAGTGCAACAGCAGCAGGTGACAGCAGGATATGGAGAAAGGAAATGCAAATATTTGGGAGAGCAGCCCAGAAGAGAGAGGAAAGGGCTGTTTGAGGCTTGGAACCTCCAGCAGCTCATGGAAATGCACATTAACAGGGGATTTTCAGCAGCCACATGGGAGTGGGGGTGGCAGGACCTGACACCTTGGATAAACACAGTTTGGAGGTGGATGGGAACGTCCTCGTGCCTGGCTGGAAGGAAAAAGAAAAAAGGAAAAGTGCATATCCACATCCCAGCCCTGCTCAGGGGAAGAGGTGAGAGACAGAATGAAGAGAGAATCTCCCGAAATTAGGTGCTAATTCCCTGGAACAGGCGGTTGGAACATTCCCAGCACACAGAAAACCCCCCAGGACGGTTCTGTTCCTCTGGAAGGCAGGAATTGGCTCCCAAGGGAAGGTGCTGCTGGTGCCCATGTGTTCCATGTGAGGGAGGGGAGCAGGCTGAGGTCCTAATTGGCACAGAGAGAGGCAGGGGGACTGCTGGAGTTCTGGGTTCCTCCTCCACTGAAATCTGGAAATGCCAAATGCCAAATGTTCTGAAATTGGGAAATGCCAAATGTTGATATCCTCCATAAATAGCTATTTAAATCCATTGCTTCCCCCAGCATTCCTACCGCCTCCCCTCCCACCCCCGCCCATGGATGAGCACAAACCCTGGCTCAGCACAAAACCCAGCCTAGTTCAGGAGCTGACCTTCAGCTTGGCTGGTTTTACCTCCTCTGTGCTCTCGTGTGCTTCCTCCCCATGGAAATGAGCAAGCACCCCGAGGAAATGTTCTGAAGAGCCATGTGCAGGAAAGGGCAGCCAACCTCCCACTCCCAAAATCCTGACACTCAGTGTGCATTCTGAACCAAAAAATAGGTGTTGGAAAGGTCTCTACACACACTCACCAAACCCAGCTCCTAAATGCCAGGAATTACTATCTGTGTTCCTTTGGTTAATGTTAAAATCGGGATATTGGATGCAGGAGGGGTTTGAGCATCCTCATGTTGAACTTACAACTCAGAGAACCACTTGTAGGATCTTTCTGCTGACTAAAATCCCTCTCTCTCCACTCCTAAGGAATAAGCCATGCCAAGGATTGGAAAAGGTCTAATAAAAATTCCAAATTTCTTTGCTAAGGAGCTACAGGAAGCCAGCAGGAATGGGGGGAGCTGTGGGGCTCTTCTTTCCAACTGAAGGGGAAAGAGAAGGAAGGTCTCCAAAAGCAGTCCATACACACAGAAGAGTGATCCCAAAAGGGAAGGGGCTGTATCCCACCAAGGGACACCAAGAAGTCTCCAGTGGGGAGAGGGATCAAGGTGGAAAACCAGCAGAGAAATGGAAATAATCCCCTGGGAAAGCAGGAGTGAGGGGAAGGGTAAGAGTGTCCCAGCTGGAATCCTCACTCCATTCCTGCAGCATTCATTCTCTTGTTTAGTAGGAGGGAGATGTTGATGAAACCAAGAGACCCCAAAGCTGTCTCCAAAGGCAATCCATGCTAAGTTAAAAGTGCAGGAAGCAGAGAGGGAGTGAGTGTGGCATTTCCCAGAGGAGCTCTGTAGAGAGCAGCAGCCAAGGAAAGGCTCTCAGTGCCTGGCAGGAGAAGATGAGGAGTCTGTTAGCACAATGCCTCTCAACAGGAATTCTGGCCTCTCCCAAAATCACAGTTTGGTTGAGTTTGGATTTTGGTTTTGCTTTGGTGAGGTGTGGGTTAGGTCTTTAAAACACCTGAGCTCTGAAATGTTGGGATTAATGTCTCTTATGAAATTGGCTGGGTTTTCACTCACCAATTCTCCCTCAAATCCTGAGCCTTGCAGAGGAGTTTCACCCTCCAGGGTGGCCACAGGGATCCAGTGGGAGATGCATCCCCAGGAGCAAGAGATGATTTCTCCAACTGGTCCATCTGAGCTGGCACCTGTGGTGCTTGCCAGAATTTCCAGCTGGAAACATCATGCTCTCAAGGTAATTTGGGACATCTGGTTACTTGTCACCACCGTCAGAGGTGCTCCCATCCTCAGAATCCTTTCCTCAAAATGTTTTTGTAAAGGCTTCATTTGCCTTGGTTCAATAAAGCCACACATTCAAGCAGGGTAATTTGGATATTGATTCTGGTAACATTTAATCGGGATAATTTTGGCAGATGGAATATTTTGGCTGGAAGGAAATGCTTTACTTACAGAACAAACTTCAAGCAGTCAAAAAGAAACATTCTCCACGCCTCCCCTGGGCTGTACCTGAATATCCCAGAGGAAAATGTGCTCAGATCTGTGTGTGATTCTGTGATTTAGAGCAACCAAACCACTCAGTTCCACCCTCTTGCTGTGACAAATGGGAGCAGAACCATCTCCTGATTCGGGGAATACCTTTACAGCCTCAGCTCATCCCTCACAGATTTAACTCCACTTCTGGCTCCTCACCAGGATGCACGTGGCTCATCAAGATCTGGTGCTGCCCTTTTCCAGAAATATTTTCACCTCCTGAAACCTCACCTCCTTGGAATGCAGAGGGTCCCCAAAACCCCCTCGGTTCTCCCACCTTTCCCCTGGGAGTGCCTGTCCCTGAGAAGCCACTGGGCAGCAGCATCCTTTGTGGAGCTGTGGTTGTTCCAGCTGATAGCAAAGAGAAGTTATTTTCTGATAGCAAAGATAGTTTATCTCCCTCGACAGATTTCAAGGCAGCTTTAAAACTCCCAACAAAATGCTGGATTTCCCCCATTCCAGCCCTGATGGCGGAGGAGAGATAAGAGACATCAGTGTTATTAACCTGAAAATGGGACAGAACTGGGGAGATAGAACCCAAAGCCCATTAAAATTCTCCTTGTCCCCCAGGGGTCACGAAAATGAAGTGGCACATTTTAATGATGCCGTGCTGGGAGTGCAGTTCCCTCCCTCCTGACACCCTCACAGCCACACCCAGCACACACAGAGCCTTGATGAGCCCCTGGTAAGAGAAACAAAGCCAGACTTCCCATCCCAGGAGGATTCTTCCCTGTGCCTGACCCTGGCAGCCAGCCGGGGCTGTGGCAGGAGCTTCCCCACAAATCACACCTAAATGGTTCTTTGAACGTGCTGAAGTGAAGAACATCCTTTCTCTAAAGCACTCATTGGAAGGGAGATAATTTTTCAGGCATCAATTCACCCTTCCTGGGAACACAGAGGCCGTTTCCCAAAGTAATTCCAGGTTTCCAAGGCCCTCCTTTAGCACAACAGTGCCTTGAACAAGGAAGAGCAGACAATGAACAAGAGAGGTGCCTCTCCCAGCCCTTTCTGCTTCCTAATGAAAATTCACTGTGAAAATTCCTTGCCCTGGGGGAGGATATACCTAAAAAGCTTCTAGAAAATGGGGGTTCAGGCCTCAGCTCTCCAATATCTCAGGAATATTTAGAAATTAGTCTGTCCTGCTTCTTTAGCTGTGGAAGGTGGGATGCTGGGTGGAAGAAGGGCAAGGGATGCAAACCCAAATCCCTTTCAGGCTCGAGCAGCCTGATTCCAAAAGCTGAGCATTTGCTTTCTAACTGGAACAGGAGCAAAATCAAAGACCAGGTAAAACTTAAATACTTGCAAGGTCTGGTGTCAGGATGAGCGTGGTCCCAGCTGGGGGAGAGGCAGGAACAATAACCTGGAGACAGAGGGATCAATGCTCCAGCAGAATCAGTCGCTGCTGCCTCGGCTACCATAAGTAGGACAGACAGCTCTGAAGGTTAATAATGTTTAGCTGCAAAAAAAGAAGCTGCAAAAGAATTGGAAACAGATTTCAGAAAGATGCAGAGGTACTTTGGGTCTGCACACATGTAAAAAACTGCTGGAGGTTTATTTTAATATTACAGAGTATTGTTGGGACTCTGACATGAGCTTAAGGATGGTTCAGGTTACCCTGGATTTCTAACCTTGAGGTTAATTGACAATTGTCATTGAGAATGTCTCCACTAATTGGTAAGCTTGATTTGACTTAAAAATGTTGGCACTATGTCTCCAGATTTGGGTAAAAAAAAGGCTTCCCAGACTCATAACATACAATCAAGTGAAGTGAAATGACCTTTCTGCACCACTCTGATTGCTGTGCTTTATAAACCGAATTTGATCTTTTTTTTTTTTTTTTTTCCTCCTCTCCTTCAATGTCCCAATGTCCTGGGTTTGGTTTTTGTTCCCCAGCCAGCCTCAATCTTTGTACTGTGTTTAGTTCATAACATGAGTTAGGAAAGAGATCTCAGCTCTGTTGCCAGCTCAGGTTTGTGCAGATTTCCACAGGCAAGGCTGGAAAAGAGGAGAATGCCCTGCCCAGGGCTCTCTAGGCCCAGCTCTGCTAGGCCAGGCCTTGGTGGATTTTCAGTGTTTGTTTTCACTCTCTCTCCTGTTTGCTTTGCCAGCAGGTATCAGATCTCCTGTTTGGATAACTCCAGCACAAGCTGGCACTGATCTCAGCGGAAGCTTTTGAGTCTTGGGATCATCAAAACACCAACAAATCCAGAATGTGCTGAAAATCACTCAGCTGCCTTGTTCTGCATTAATACAGATCCAGTTAATGAAAACACGGGAAGCAAGCACAGAGCTGGGGCTGGTTCCTCTATACATTATTCAGCCTGGCACTGCCACACTGCCTTGGCTGGGCTAAACATTTAATTACAGATTCATTTGCTTTTTGGGTTCCCTGATGACATTTAATCCTTTCAGCTGTAATAAATGACTCCTGTGCTGGGTGCTCTTTAACCAAAGCACAAGGTTTTTTTCATAACTGCTTTTTTATTGAAACGTTTGGGGCTGGCTGACTTTTTTTTAATCAAAGCTCGGGGTCAGATTGCCTGGCTGGCATCAACAACCCTGCATTGACAATGGCAGAGTTATGTTCATTGAATATTCTGCCTTCATCCTGTGCCTTGGAGAAATCCAAAGAATGGCTCTGTTCTTGCCAAGTCCCTTTTTACCAGCAAGGAGAGGAGATTTTCCTCACTTCTTTTCCCCTCCAACCTTTACCCACCAGGACTGGTTTTATTTTCCCACGCTCTGTCATCTCCACTTGTAGAAAGCACCAAAACTAAATATTTCACTCCTTTTTTGTTGTTTGTTTTCTGGAGAACTGCTGAAATCCAGCCAGACTTGTACTATTGGATTATCCTCATCCAAGGATACAGACATTTATCATTTGCTGACTCCTAAAGTCAGGCAAGTTATGCAGAGCTCTGTGCAGAGCTGCTCGAGTCACTCAGGGGGGTGAATGAGGAGTGACAATGACAGAGATAAATTTGGGGCCCTTTCCAGATGCTGCCTGTGAATGGACATTCCCAGCACAGTGCAGTTCCCTGTCTCTCTCCCAGCAATTTCTCCAAGGTTTGGGACACATAGAGATGCACAAATCCTGTAGTGGGTCACAATTCTGGGAAGGTTTGGGTTGAAAGGGCCTAAAAGGTCATCCCATCCCACCCCCTGCCATGGGCAGGGACACCTTCCACTGTCCCAGGGTGCTCCAAGCCCTGTCCAACCTGGCCTGGAACAGGGATGGGGCAGCCACAGCTTCTCTGGGCACCCTGTGCCAGGGCCTCCCCACCCTCTACAGGGAAGGATTTCTCCCTAATATACAACCTAAATCTTGGACAGGGCATGTTCTTCCCTTAAGATTCCAATTATAAACTCCTTTAAACCCTTTAAACTCTTTTAGTTTAAAGCCATCCCCCCTCATCCCTGCACTGTCTATGTAAAAAAGTCACTCTCCCTCTTTTTTATGAACTCCCTGGAAGTACTGAAAGGTCACAAATTGGATTTGCCCTCCTCATTCCTGTTGGGTCATTGGGCAGTGCCAAGGCTGCAGAAGCACTTCTGGAAAAGTGGAACATGGATGAGCTGAGAAATTGATGTGAGGGGTTGGAGACTGCAAAGGCAGAGCCAGGGGAGAAAATCCTGCTCCAACTTCTGATCTCATCCCAGCAGGAACATCCAGGGACAAAGGCAGTATGTGTCAGAAGAGGTGTTTAAGGTCCTTACCAACCCAAATTCCAGGATTCCATCATTCACCCACTCACCCCATCCATTCCCAGGAAAGGGATTTATTGTGCAGAAACTCCTTTCCCGCTGTCTGTACAACTGCTGGTCCATCTGAGCAGCAGATTCCTACCTCCAGGAACTCAAACTTCCCCTAGACTGACAGAAGGCTCGGAGATAATTAAATACTGAGAAATCCTGGGAAAAAAATATGGTGGGAATAGGGAAGAGACAGAGCCAAATGAGTGGCTTGGCTGTCATGTGAGCTGAGAAATCTCCTGCTCCACGTGGCAACCTGTGAGTGCCAGGAGTGAAAGGACATGCAGGAGGGGGACAGGGACACACTGGCTCTCTGGGAAGGGATAATATTATGAAAGGGGCAGGCAGAGGTCAGGAAAGTGGGATACAAATGCAAGGGCTCATTAGTTCTGCTGCTTATGGAGCAACTGCCTGGAATCACCTTCATTGCTGGCTGCTGAAACAGCAAAGTTTAGCTCAAAATGTCACAAACCCCTCCAACACCCAGGGAAAGCAAAACACATTTTTAAACAAGCAACAAGGCAGGGAAAGGGCCCAAAAAGCAGGAACAATGTCCTTCACCAAGAGCTGGGAAAAGGAGCAAGGGCAGAGTCTGCCCACTCGATGTTTGGGGGCTCTGCCAATTTCAGGGACATGTTCAACACCCTGCAGCTGTGACCTGGAGCCACCACCCTGCAGTGCCTCGAGCTCAGGACCTCAGACAGAACCTGGCCCTGGCCCAGCTGCTGGTACAAACCCAAAGTCACCCAAATCAGGCTACAAACAGAGATGCTCAACAAGGAATACGAGCTCTGGGGGGGGACAAAATTAAGGGATGGAGCAATGAGATAAGGCAGCCTTGCCTTTGTGAAGGAGAAGATTAGAAAGAATCAACATTCCAGGTCCCACCATTCCATGTTCCACAAATGTTTGGCCCACTCACTCCCAGTATGTCATAGAGTCCCAGAATGGTTTGGGCTGGGAGGGATTTTAAAGCTCAGCCCATCCCACCTCTGCCATGGGCAGGGACACCTTCCACTGTCCCAGGTTGCTCCAAGCCCTGTCCAGCCTGGCCTTGGACACTTCCAGGGATCCAGGGGCAGCCACAGCTTCTCTGGG
>JAOTQP010000001.1:27712195-27821189 GCA_026413545.1 Cichladusa arquata | reverse complement strand
GGGGGCGGATCGCGGGGCTCCGGGTGGGGATAGCGGGGTGCTGGGTGCGGATCGCTGGGTGCGGATAGCGGGGCTCCGGGTGCCGCCGTGCCGGGGTAGGGGGGATAGCGGGGCTCTAGGTGCGGATCTCTGGGGGCGGATAGCGGGGCTCCGGGTGCCGCCGTGCCGAGCTCCCCGGCCGCGGCCCCGCCCCGGCGCGGGCGGAGCTTGCGGGGCTGCGGGACGAGACGCGCCTCGCTCCTCTTGTTTAATTTAGTAGAAACATCTGTTCGCTGTCCCCCGCCCTCTGGAGGCTGGGTGTCCTCGCCGCCCACCGGGGAGGGGAAGGAGAGGATGCGGGCGGGCAGGGCGAGCCAGACTCCGTCCCGTGCGGTGTGAGCGCCCCAAGCGCGATCAGCTCCCGGGCACCGCCCGGACCGCCGGGGCTCTGCTGCCGGACGGCTTTGACGGAGACTTGGGCGGCTGTTTTTCCCTTTGGGTCCCTGTGGATGAATGGTACAGGTGGGTTTTTCCTCCAGCGTTCTGCGGCACCCTCCCCTCCCCAAGATGTGTAAAAAAGTTTGTGGAAGAAGAATCCTAAGCGGAGTTTGGCTGGGAAGGCTTTTGCTCGGTGCAGTGTTTAGAAGCCGGGACGCTCAGGAGGCGCTTTCGGTCCCCGCTGCCGCCGCCGTCCCGACTCGGGCTCTGAGATGCTGCTGATGGCTTCAGCCCAGCTCAGGAATGGTCTGTCTCATCTACTCTTAGCATAGACATTTCTGTGCATAAACTTCCTCTTTGCACGTAAGAGAGGTTGCCTTAACTTTAAATATACTAAATGAAAGTAGCTTCTTTTTTTTTTTTTTTTTTTTTTTTTTTTTTTTTTTTTTTTTTTTTCTTTTTTCTTTTCTTTTGCTTCAAAAGCAGGGATTTACCACGCTTAGATTTTCCCCTTGAGTAAACACCCCGGCATTCAAACGTGTGAACTTCATCACATGTGTTCCGTGCTTATACATTGTTTTCGTTTCCATGTCTGTCTGTCATGGACATGAACTGCTGAAAGTAAGTCTGTGATGTGTATACAAGTGATTCTTCCACAGACTGGAAGTTTTGGGAGGTGGGAGATACCCCAATTTCTGAGCCATAGAACCTCCTCTCAGTCTTCTAGCTTGGTTCTAAAAATATCTCTCTGGATCTCTTGAAATCTTGCAGTGTGGCTTGGAGCATGGAAAAAATAGTCCAGAACAGATGGGAATTCTGACTTCAGTGTTGTGAAGTTCCATGAAGATCCCCATCTTTCAGCTGTGTTTTAAAATAAGTGTTTTAGCTGATACCTCTGGTTTTGGATTTTTTCTGTTAAAAAGAATTCAGTTTCTCATCTGGAAGATGAGGTTAAATATACATCAACTTAAAAACACACTATTCCTGTCATAATTCTGTCAGCAGGTCAAAAAAGTGACTCTTCCTTCATAAAATTTAATCTGGGATTGTCTTTGAAATGTTATGTAAGATGGTTGGTTTTAATGGTTTGTTAGTTTGTTTTTTAACTTAACTTTTCATTAGAAATACAAGTTCTTAAATGAAGGAGAACCACTATTTTAAAATTGATTTTTATATGAACTGAACAAGAAGTTGACTTAGGTTATGTGGATATGTAAATATAAGAGGATTTTTTATAGCTCCTTTATACCCCAAGTGAATAATGTAAACATAATGGAAAAGGCTAATTTTTTTAGTAATATGAAGTTTGATCTTTTTATTTTATACATTTTCTTCAGATTTAAAATATTTAAAGTGAATTAAGCATCATCTTTGGCATGTTGCACAACGTTGCAAGAGAAGATGGTAAAGAATCTCCCAGCTGGAAACCCGTGAAGCTAATGTGTTCAATAAGTTATTTGGGAGCAAAGTGAGAAAGGAAATAAACCAGCTTCACTGATCAAACTAATGTGTGGTGTCAAGTGCGAAAAGAAGCCTCCCACTCTCACTATTAAAGCCTCTGCTCCCAGAAGCTGATCTAACATCTTCTGAAACCTTATTTTTTTCCAACAGACTACTTCAGAGAAAATACAAGCAGTGATGGGTGTGTGCTTTGCTGTATCTTTAGACTTTTACTGTCAGAACCAGTTAACAGATGCAGTATTTAATAGCTGGTGACGTTAAACAAACTTTTGGCCCATTTCACCTGGCCATATGTCTTGTATCACTTTGGTTATGTTTTCCATTCCTTGTCAACTCTGACAAATTCAAGGGGACAGACTGGATGCTCATTTATTTGCCTTGGATGGAATCATAGGTGTTATTGTTTTAGGGGTTTTTAACATTTTTTGAGAAGCAGAATTGGCAATCCTACAACATTCTGAGTTTGCTAGGACTTGGGGGGATTCAGGCTGTCCTTCTAGCTCATGGAACCCTAGGGAGTGTCACCTCTAAGGCAGGGTTAATAGAGTTCCAGAGCAACCTCTGTTTAACCAAACTATCTCTCTGGAGGGGAAAAGAAAAAAAAAAAAAAAAAAAAAAGGAAAACCAAGTGAACCTTTGAGCACAAAAGCTCATCTACATTTTTTTCCAACAATAATATGTATTATTCAGTTAAATGCTAACATTAGGTAAACTTGGACCCATTCTTCAAGAGATTTGTATGGGAGTTGAGAAGCTTTTTTGAGATCTGAATTTAGTTTTTACCTCATCCATAAGTGCAAAAAACTTAGTACTTTATACACGAGTTCCTAAAGAGAGACTTACTCCCACATAGCCCAGATCTTCAGATGTCTTCCTCTGCACACCTCTGTCTCTTAAATTCACCCAAAACTTTTTGAAGCTCATCTTTGTGCATCATGTTTGCCATCTTTTGGTATCGAGTAGCTGCATGGCTTGACCTTCACAGTGTGGGTACTAATGTTTTCAAATGTGTCTTACACTGAGCTTTCAGGACCTGCTTGTCTTGCCCATGCATTAAGGTATCATTTCCCAACACACCAGGGCAGAACTTGCCCAGCTAAAGCTGTGTGAGTGGTGGCCATTGGAGAAATGACCTGGGCACTGGGCTGTGCCTGCACACCTGGTGACACACTGCTAAATTTTCGTCAGCTGAGTCCCATCCAGGGAGTAAATGTCCTTTTATAAACACTACAGGTATGAACTCTTGATATGCTTTTAAGAATGCAGGATGGCAGTATAATAGACCTATGGTTTATTATTTATATTTTGAGCTACATTTTTAATCATAGGGTAATTTGTGTTGGAACAGACATTTAGAGGTCATCTAGTCCAGCCCCCCTGCAATAAACAAGGACATCTTCAATTCAGTCTTGTTGTTCAGAGCCCTGTCCAACCTCACCTTGAACACTTACAGGGATGAGCATCAAACACCTCTCTGGGCAACCTGTTACAGTGTTTCACTACTCTTGTTGTAAAAAACTTCATTATTGATCCCAAATTGCCCCTCCTTTAGTTTAAAACCCTTACTCATTACTACAGGCTCTACTAAGAAATTTCTCCCCATTTTAAGTCCCCTTTAAGTACTGAAAGGCTTCAATAAGGTTTCTCCAGAGCTTTCTCTTCTCCAGGCTGAACAACCCCAACTCTCTCAGCCTGTTCTCATAGAAGAAATGCTCAGAAGAATATTTTTAAGGTTTGGTTTTTGTTCCACTAAATTTTAACACTGTTCTTTCAAAACTATTACAAGTAAATTTAGAATATATTGATGATTAGAACCAGCTAGTTTCCTTCTATAACCTGCAACCAGAATTGGATAGGAGATTTTTTTTTTTCAAAATTGTAGGAAGAGGACTTAAAAAGTTCTTTCTCTTAGATATGCTACCTGGGATCCCTTCCAACATAAATTGCCATGTACCTTCTAAAGGAGGAGGAAAAAAATCAGAAAGCATCAGTGTTTCAAATTCTTGATGGCCAAACAGTAGAAGGTCTGTGAAGTGTACATAATTTATCCACCAGAAAAAAACCTTTAGACAGTCTATATATGTTAGACTTTAAAACCACTTCAACATTTAGCACAGTGAGTTTGTGAATGTAGAGAAATAGAAAGACAAAATACTTATTCTAAATGCTTACCATGACAGAAAGATATAAAAGAAAAAAGCAACTCTGAATCTTCAGAAACTGAACTCTCAATTTTCCAGTTGTTAAATACATATTTTTCTACAAGACAATTTCCAGAAAACAACAGTTAGAAGTAATATAGGAGAAGCTCTATTTTAACATATGTGCAATCATTCTAGGAGTATGTGACATCCTTTCATATTTTTTTAGTCCAGCAAGCTATGAGTATCATGCATTTTGCACTGAGGGGTGGAAATTCATATACATATATATATATACATCTCCATTTTTATGGAAAATTCTGTGCAGAATTTGCCTGCAACCACAGAGAAGGTAGGCTGCATAGTTATGAATCCACATTAAACACTATTGTTTCACAAAGTACACGAACAATGTATTCACTGCATGTGGGTAAAATTTAAGCCTGTGATAGGAGAGATGTGAGGCTTTGGGTGTCTGGCGGCTTTATAAATAATAAAGGAAGACATCTGTTCACTGGTAAATGTGGGAGGAGAGATATTGTTACCACAGATCTGCAAACCTTTGGGTGCACATGAGAGCTGAAGGGATTTCTTTCTGGGTAAAGAAATACCTTCTCCTCCTAAATTTGTCACCATTTTAATGAAGGTCAAGCCAAGAATGAAACTTCACTTGGTGTAGATTGACTTAATGTGGAGGAAGAGAGTTCTTCCTCTGGGAAGCTGATGCAAAAGATGTTTAGCCATGCATGTTCTCACGTGAGGAACTTTGCTAGGAAGGTGCAAATGACCTTCTCGATGCTGAACTGTAAGCTAGGGAAAAATTGCTTAAAACATCCAAGGAAATGTAAACAAATGGATGTTTCTGTTAAAAATCAGAGTGAAAACTGAGAAGAATGAGAGATACTTGTTACAGTTCAGAACAGCAGGAATTGTTAGTAAATTATGTACCTATTTTTTATGTATGTCTTTGTGTGGAAAGAGTTGTTTGGTTTTAACCATTTGTTTTATCTGTATTTTCAGGAAGACACCCATTGTCAGAGGAAAGGAAGGTAGCTGCTATTGATAGGGCTGACTATTTGCTCTGAAAGAGGAGACCATGCTGAAGCATCTTTTTAAGATACCTTCCATCCTGGGCATTAAAAAAGATAATCTAATATTATCCTAGGTATAAACAAGAAAGATGAATTTGAGGTGATTGTTCATTTGGTTCTGCTGCCCTGGAGTTACTGCAGAGCAGACCCCTGGAAGGACACAGTGCAGAAAAACAGTCCTGTGCTGCAATAGTGTTTCACACCTGCATAACCATCTAAGAGATGTCTCATCTGAGCAAAGATCACAAGGCTCCTGAGATATTTAATCTGTGATGGAATGACATCTGGGAAACTGCTGGAAACTGCTTCAGCAAAGGGCACCCAGCATCTCTGCCCTCACTGATCCATGACAAAGTCCAAAATGAACCACACTTGGACGTACAACCTGAGCCTTGGTGCACCTGCAGATCCTGTGGAGCCAAGGGCTGGACTCTCACGAAGTGGGCACACCATAGTGGCTGTTTTTCTTGGATTAATCTTGTTTTTTGGTTTCTTGAATAACTTGATTGTCCTCATCCTCTTCTGCAAGTTTAAAACCCTTCGAAACCCAGTCAACATGCTTCTCCTGAACATCAGCATCAGTGACATGTTAGTGTGCATCTCGGGCACCACCCTCAGTTTTGCATCCAACATCCGAGGCAAGTGGATTGGAGGGGACCATGCTTGTAGCTGGTATGGCTTTGTCAATTCCTGCTTTGGTAAGAGCTCAGTGATGATTCTTTACTCTTCTTCTTTGTAATACTGATGTATGAAGCAATGTGATTAGGGAGCTAAATGCTATTCTGTGATAAACAGAAGGATACTTTTATTGCCTTGTTATGGTCAAGCACAGGTGAACTACATAGTTTAAAACATATTGAAAAAAGACTTTAATAAAAAGAGTAGCATTGATCTAATAAATATTTCCTAACATATCTCATTCTTAAAAATTACTTATTTCTTAAGAGCTAAAAATGGAATCTAAAAAAAGGCAAGCCATTGGAGAGAGTTTGATTAACTGTATGAACATATATAATACTTCCCTCTTTTTCAAGAAAATATATGCCATTGCTGAACTATAGGTCCCTCAGTGCAGTTTTTGTCATGAACAAAGCATCCTGAAAGTACTCTATTTACCATTTTAAATTATCTCTCAATCTATAATATGAATTCCTCATGTCCCAGATAGTGAGTTCTTATCATTAGATGATTTCATTTCTGCAAAGCAAAATCTTTATTTTAGAATTGCATGCTTGCAGCTTCAGTAGAAAATTAAGTTGCAGGAATAGATTTTTCAGAAGTGATGGGAAAAGTATTCAGTGTTCTTCTGTCCAGACAGAATTTTTTTGCAACCATCTTTGCACTGCTCATGTAAGTGTTGTAACTGGAATTATTTTTAATTATTAAAAGATGATAAAGGACGATGAACAGTCAGAGGGCAGCCTTCATCCCTCCAAGGATGAGGCCTGTTGCATTACCAAGCAGTGACCCTTTCTTCATGCATTCCTACATTTATAAAGAGATCCATGAAGCATGAACTGGCCTGTGAGTGCATGTCTAGATGTGATCCTTATCTAACCCAGACCAGGGGACTTGGCACAGCTCCCTCTTCTCAACATCCTTGCTTTGGTGCCTCCAGGCCATGAGGACAGGACAAACACATTCCTGGCTCTTCTCCCACCCTGGATTGCAGCACATCTTGTGCAGCCCCTTTGACCCAAGAAGTGCTCCCACAGCACATTTTGATGTAAAATCAGGTGGTGGATTCAAACACATGTTCTCTACCTGAATTATACACTCTTTGCTACTTCCAGTGGTGTGGTACCTGTCCCATCCTCAAATGTGTGCTCCACTCATGACCATTAACTCATCCTGGCAGCTCCCTCTGGGAAACTGCTGCTTTGCCCAAAGTGAAGTCTCAGGAGTTAGTAATGCTGTGTAACATAAGAGCACTTACTTTGGCCACCCAGAAATTGACTCTATGGTCAACAGTACCTGGGCTTGTTTTGGTAGGTTGTTTTCAGGTGGGTCTGTGCTGAGCAGAATGATACCTTCTTCCAGGTTTTGTTTCCATTTCTGTATGTTTTATGAACCCCAGTATTTCTATAAGTAGTTTTCTCAGGCAGAAAGAAGTTAGGACTGTTTTTCTTCTCCATACTTTGAGCTTTCTTTTTATTATTTACCAGTGGGAGGGGGGAATAACATTTGAAGGGAGGTGGGGGCGGCTGGAAAGAGGTGAGTGTCAAAGGCTTAGAAAAAAGAGTATGTTAAAGGTTCCCTTTTGAGCCTCTGGCTTCTGTCTGGATACATGAGTTACCATCCCACTGACTGTGGCATTAAACCTGCAAATGAGTGAGTTTCTCCAGTTCTGTTTGTGGAATAATTCTTCAAAGTCAGATCTATATGAATTGGATGCATGGCAGGAGTGCAGTTTTCTGTGCTATTGTGATACCTGTTTTCATGTGATAGTTTCTGCTATAATTCTTAAAATGGATTAGATCATCAAGGAACACACAAGCAAAGCAAGCAGTAAAATCCAGAATGCCAAAGGTGACCTCAGCTCCTCTGAGTGATATTGGTGCTGTCAGTGGGGTGTCCTGGGAAGCTGAAGCAGCCTAAATGCAGGTAGTTACTAAAGTGTACATAGTTCACGTTAAAGTCTTGCAGCACTCATATTTTTTCTTTCATTAGTGTGTAAAAAGGGCATAATGAAGAAGTTTGCTTGCAGAGTTATAATCTAAAAATGTGTCAAATTTATGTATTTTTACAAACAAATTTTATCTGCTGATAAATATTATTATTCGTCCTTTAGCTGTTCCTAAAGAAATCTCATACATTTATTAGCTAAAAAAATCAGCTTTCCCTCCAAAATCATGTCTGATTTTGGCCCATCAAAGGTAAGAGAAAGGGCCCTAATCATCAAGATCCAGAATAGAGATGTGTAATAAGAAAGGTAATTAAGATGGACTGGAGTTCATCTCCAAGGTTGGTAAGAATAAATGCTTCAATACTCTTATCTGTTTGAATTTTTTTTTTTTTGTCATGGGACAGATGATCCTACTAGGATAAACGACAGTATAGGAATATACTGTTAATGATGTTAAGTGTTAATGATGTTAAGTGTTTACAGATATGATTTTAGGGAAATTATGGTGTTACTGGGTTGCTGGTTGGACTAGATGATCTTGAAGATCTCTTACACCCTCGATGATTCTGTGATGCTCTAAGTCCACTGGCCCCACTAGAATTGCACTTTCTTGTACTAAATGAAGGTATGTACCTTTTTTTTTTCTTAATTACAGTATTTTTCTAAATCGTGAAGAAATTTTAAGTGGGCAACTAATCTTCATGATTCGGTGATTATTTCATGATATGTAAGACACACCTAAGCCAAATCCAAACTGTTAAAATATTTATAAATACAGTTCATTCTTACAAATCTTCAAAAAGACTGTGTTTTAAAGTTCATTTTTCTCCCTCCCACTTGTTTTCTGACACAATGAAAGCTTCCTTTGTGTTTTAAACCAAATGGAGAGTGAAGGTGTTATCCTTCAGGTCTGTGGCTTGGATGAAACTTGAGGGAATGAAAGCAGGAAGTTGAGATTTTGATTTTGTTTCATATGTAAATGCAAAGTGAGAGATCACTCTCTTTTCTTTTTTTTTTTTTTTTTTTTCCCTCTAAACCATCTTACCTTGTTTAAAATCCCATGCCTGCGATGTGATCTGGAAAGCAGATCTGATTCCCCTGCCAGCAGTATTGACAGTGCAATGTACGTTGATGTCACTTAGTGGGAAATCGAGTAAGCTATTTACCAAACAATCCATTGCCTACCCCAGGCACTGAAAAACCACGACCCAAGAATGAGCACCAGGGGGCTGCCATGGGCACAGTGGAGAAAAATCATGGGCAAAGTGTCATTTTTTGGTTTAATGACTTGCTGCTATCCCTGTATCTGCTTTGTGACTTCAAACTATACGTGGAAAGCACAAAGCTTGGAAGCTAATGGGAAGTGCAGATGTTGATCAATAAGAATGTAATGGGGATTTTAAGGAGAAAATTAATTATTGTGAGATCTGCTATGGAAGTATGAGCTGTTGGGTCTTGATCTGGTGAAGCACCAGGAATAGAGCTAGAGTAGAAACAGCATGACCTGTTCCCAGAGCAAATGATTTTCCCCTGGTGCTTGTCCTTGATTGCAACTCTGTTAAGTAGGTCACTGCAGTGGAAACTGCACACGTCACTGAGTTGGGGAGATGGATGGATTTTTACAATTTGCTGCCATTACCCACCACTTCGTCATGGTTTGACAGGCTCGTGGTTATACATTTAAGCAAACATGGAAAATGACAGGGACAGCATCTATTTTCACAGCTGAACTCTCAGTAAACTTTGCAGGCAAGGTGAAAAAAAGGATGGTTAAATATATCATGAAATTATTAAGCATTACATTTTAATTTAGGAAAAATATATTATTTTTAAGGCACTCCCATAGAGACCACATACACAGGAAGTGATATGCCATCCAAAGATTGTCTTACAGTTTTGACCATATCACATGTAATCTCTGCACAGTGCCTTATTAAACATTTCAAATCTCTGGACAGATGAAAACTTTCAGAAAAAAATTGTCTTTTTCCAGGATACTTGCACTAATGTAAACTTCCCAAACATGTAGGACAGGCAGAATTTGAGCTGAGATGAATTCTGGAGTTCATTCTTAGAATCACTACTCTGTGCCATGTCATATCAGGATAAAATATTAAATAAATTGATACATATGAGAAAGACAAAGCTGTCTCTGGTTCCAGAAATCCAACACTAGATTCTAAGGCTGAAAAGTTCCAAGGCACATTATTAGCAGGGAAATTTTTGTGCTTGTTGCACTTTTAGCTCTTGTTTTCTGGTGTCTGCTGGTTGTTTTCTCTTTCTTAACCTTCACGGTGGTTAAAATACCTGGCAGCTTGCCCAAGAAGTTGTTTCCAATATTTCATTGTAAAAAATGAATTCTGAATAGTGTTGTGTATAAAAACATCACTATTCTAGAGGAGCCAGGGATGCCTATGCCATATGAAAGCCGTGTGACTCGATGTCTGTGTCTTCCCACACAGCATCCTGTCAGCCCAGGGTGCAGAGGGCTTCAGTCCTATTTGAACTGAAGTAAGGCATGTAGATGTGTCCTAATGTCCATTGATAACTCAAGGTCATACCTAAATGAGAACTTTAATCTTTTTAGAAACACTGTACTCAACTCTATGGGTAGATAATCTTCTAGTCATATGAAGCAGTTATCGATTTATTCCCTTGTAAACTGCCAGAGAACACAATGAATGAGAAATGGAGCTGCTCATGATTTTGCTTTAAAGTTCAGCAACCTTGTGACCTTAAACAAATTATTTTCTTCTTAGTATTTTACCTTGACTTTATATGCTGTGTCTTAGACTCACTAAGCATTAAACTAAAGTACTCACATTTAGAGTATAGACTTCCAACATACTGGAAACTCTCTGTTTATGGGATGCAGTTGAGATCTCAGATGTAGTAAATGACTCTTCTGTGAAAAGGTGTTTTTTTCCACAGAAAAGACATAATCTCACTTGGCTTGATCCTGCAAGAACTCATCTGATGTTTTCTGAGCTTTGATGCAGCAAGTACTCATCTCCCAGTGCAAAACCACCCTTAGCAGCTCCTCACCTGCCCACTGACCATTGATTGCTCCTTTTCCAGTGGGCTTGGGATGGGATTAAAGGTGATATTTCTATAAATAAAGCTGATAGCAAACACAACTAATCTGTAATGCTTAGGAAAACATAGTTCTGCAACAGACCATGGAAACATTCTCTCTTTGAAGAGCCTAGACTCTGTTATGCCTGCAGTCATTGTGACCCATGCAAGCTTTCCTCAGTAGGTGGTCAGTATCAGAAATAATTTGCTGGTTCTAACAGAGGGGGGGAAAAAACAGTGCCTGACTCATGGGAATGAATCAAAGGATAAAGTCCCTTTATCTAAAAAGAAAAGGATAAATGCTGTCATGACCTAGAGGGTTTTAGTTACTTTAAAACAGTGTAACAATTGACAGTCTGTCCTGAATTTTTCTATGTAATTTCCAGCACTTGATATGTATTAGATTTTTATAATAAACAAAAATACAAAAGTAGTTATTAAGAAGATACGTAATCCAAATTCCTCTTTTGGCATCTCCTCTTTAGAGAAACTGAAGTTAGCCTGCTATACTTTTCATTTAAATAACTAATCAATGAGATAGTTGCATATTATTAAATACACTTCTCAAGACCTTACTTACATGGAAAAAATGAAATGCTCAACTCCTTAGAGACAGACAGGAATCGTCTGACTAAAACCAGACATTTTCCAATCCCCAAGGTTTCTTTTATAATCAATAGAAAACCAAATCTGTACTGCCAGCATGCAAACTGTTCACACATCAGAGACATTCTCTGCAGGGTGATATGAGATGTGTCCTACATGCACCCCTTTATCTCATGGACTATGAAAGGAGCCCAAGCTCAAGGGTAGATGCTTGCTCTGTACCTTTCTGAAGTCATGAGATGACCCTCACAAATGGGGTGTTTATTACTTCCTTTGTCTTTCTCTAATTTTCTTACTTTTACTTGTAATTCCCTCCCCACTTCAGTATCCTCTTCCAGGATGTTTCCAGGAATTTCTATTTCCTATAGGTATTAAACACTGTACAAAGTTGAAATCACCTAGAATAGTTGTGGAAGAGTGAGCATTTTTAAGATGTCTGCTGTGTTTCCATGAAGAGTCCTCTTACCAATTTTACAATCCCAAATTCATCATGTAGGGAAAAGGCTGTCAGCTCTTTCTACAGGTAATTTGTGTAGAGTAGGAGTACTGGATGTGGGAGTCTTTGTCAGGATGGACGGTTGTCAGGGACAAACTCAGGCGCTCTGTATATGCTGGTCCTAAAGTTGCAGTTTATTGTAAGGGCATGGGTACACAGAACCCTGCTAAGAGCTGCCAGCTGCAGCCCAGAGCAGGATGGAGAGAGAGAGAGAGAAAGAGAGAAGTAAGAGAGTAAGAAAGTAAGAGAGAGAAGTAAGAGAGTAAGAAAGTAAGAGAGAGGAGTAAGAGAGTAATTTTCCCGTTTACAATACAATAAATCTTCTTCTATGGTGAATATTGTAATTTCCACTAACCAATCTAACACAAGATACAAATTCTATAGCATTTACATATAGCCTGTAAGAATAATTACATTACCATAATGTGTTATACTTTAAAAACTGCTCTTTGGACTCTAGCAGGGTCTTTTCTGACCTTTGGAGCTGCTTTCAAGCAGAAGGCATTGTTCTATCAAGAGGGGATTACTTTCAGCTGGCTACCTGTTGTATTCTAGTTATTTAGTAACTGAGGTTTGGTATCTCAAAGATGGCTTTCATTTCAATCTCGCTAATGGTTTCTATATTTTCAGAATCTAAGCATTCATACTTGTAAGGTTTTCCTGGTTCATCCTTCCCAACAACTGGACTTCTGCATTCAATTTACACGCTTAAAGTGGGAAGACAACTTGGGCAAAAATTTTGGAAAACAGGATAAAAAAGGAATCATGCCATGAAAAGAAAGTGGAAATGGAACACCTAATGTCCTGCTTTGAATGTTATTCCTGAAATCAGAGACTTCACTCTGGTAGGCACTTTAACACCTTCTTGAGATGAGAGAAGGTTTTGCCTTGATTACAGCAGAGTATCACCCAAGATGTGCTGGGCTGGAGATGAAGCACTGTGCTCAAGCCTTGCCCATGCCCTCCTCTCTTCTCCCTGTGGAATGGGGAGGAGAATCAAAGCAAAATTTTTTGTTGAGATAAAAACAGTTTAATAATTGAAGATAAAGTAAAATACAATAATAATGGTAAATAATAACTGTGATGATAATATAAGGGGGGAAAAATGGTGCACAATGTAGTTTTCACCACCTGCTGACTAACATCAGATCCTTACCAGCTGCCCTTCTGGGTAACTCCTCTCAGCTTATATGTTGGGCATGTTGTTCTATGGTCTGGAATATCCCTTTGGTTAGGTCACCTGTTCCAGCTGTGCTCCCTCACAGTTTCTTTTGTGTACCTCCTCACTGGCAGACCATGAGACAAGGGGGAAAAAAGGGTCCTTGACCTAGCATAAACATGATTTGGCAAAAACCCCGAAAATATCAGTGTCTTATCAACACCATTCTTGTTCTGAATAGAAAACATAGTACTGTGAGAGCTACTGAGAAGAAATTAACTCTGCTAAAAAGCAGGACAGTGTCATTCAATTTACCCCTTTATTAGGTGTTACAGATTATAGCTGTTGATGCTAACATTGTTAAGATCCTGTGATATGCAGTAGGTGTCTATGTTAGCAGCCATGGTTGTTTCTCCTTTCCCTGGTCTGGGTAGCTCCAGCTGGGCCCCATCTCCATGCTAGAGAGCAGCAGGACTGTGGAGTGTACCAGAACCCCCACACTTCCCTCCTCCTCCCCTCTCTCATCTTTCAGCACTGCAGAAATTCAAGCAAGGGCTCAAACAGGAGCTGGAGAGTGCTCTGAAAGCATCCTCAGGTACCCTCTGTTGGCACCAGCAGCCACATGCAGAGGGAAACACTTTTTCCCTTAGCTGCCATCCTTAATGTTTTCTGCCATGTTTTCTTGTATGATCTAGAATCTAGAGTCCATTTTCCCAATGCCTGTACCAAAGAAAACAGAAAAAAAACATGCAGAAATAATAAGAGTGAAGGATGGACAAGTTTGTGTGTGTGTGTCCCTGAAAAGAGGAACAGAAGAATTCTGTAAGGAAATTGATCATCCTTTGGCATTTTTTGTATACAGATATCAGCTGCCAATGCTGATAAAAATCTGTTTTGCCAGTGCACAAGGTCTGTTTCTGTGCATGTGCAGGTGACTACAGATTTCTGCCAATGTTTGATGCTTTCCAATTGGGCAGCAATGCCTGCAGCACAGTTCTCATACTTTTGGTTCTGTGTTATGACCACACATTGCAGAATGCTGGAGACCATGCAAAGAAATAAACAACATCAGTTCACACAGACACCTCAAATAGGAGTTTAAAGGCAAAGACCATATTGGATTTCCTGCAGAATTATCCTGATGCTGAATTGAGTCTGAAAGGTCTTGGCTATAAACCCTGCTGGAGATGATGAAACAGCATTTCTGTCAGAGTTCAAGTTTAATCATTGACATTTCCAGGCCCTTTTCCCTAATCCTGGGCCATGGCATTAACCCAGACAATGATGTTGGCTTTCTTTTAATTTAGGAAAAGGCAAAAGCCAGCTCTGTTGGTAGTCAGGTCACATATGTGTGAAAAAATATGTCATTAAAATGTAGCTGGCTTTTTGGTTCCTCAGTGTATATAATGAAATAAAATAGAGCCCAGTAAATAAGCAATATTTAATAAAAAATCTCCCACATTACAGAGCAATGGCCTTTGCTTGCGAAGGGCTATTAAATAATATTATTTTTAACTATGTGTTTAACAATCTTTAGGAACTGTTAAGACCATCCACATGCAGACACATCTGAACAGAATTTGGTATTTTTTGGGAGGCTTTTAAGCTTTCTTTGTAGCCCCTGAAGTATGCCAGAGAGAGGATGTTATCTTTAGCTGTTCACATCCAAGTTACCATGTGACAGTTTCTTAACTCATGACATTCATTTGCTATGTCTTTTTCTTTTTAGGAAGCATTTAAGCAGTCTTCTAGTCCAGTAAGCAAATGAAACTTACAAACTTTCCAGTGATAAAAAGGATACAGAACTATTGGCATAGTTCCATATAATGACAATAATAGGTGATAACTATAAAGTCTTTTTTCTCCTCGGCTGTGGCAAATACTGAATACTTAAAAATAATCATTAGGGTTTGTATTCTTTTTCCTTTTGCTTGGGGCTTTTTATGTTAGTGTTTCTGCTATGTTTCTAATTTTAAAAGTGTATTAAGTGAGAAAATAATTTTGTTAAATTAGTCTGCTGACACTAAAAAAGAAAAATAAGTTTCTTTGAAAGCTGAAACTGTTCTGCTTACATCTGTGATTTTCTACATGTCAGCACTAGCTGAGGAACTGCTTCCAAAACTGAAGGTTCATAATGTCAATAAGCTACAGCCTCTGCTGATTTGCAGACCACTTAATTGCTTCTGTGGATTTCTCAGCTAACATGATTCACTTCTTAAATAATCCAAATGCCTCCCAACACTGGAAGATTTGTGAATTTGGTTTTGTTATGGATTGTTTGGATTTTTTTAAAATTAACTCAAAATTGCCTCTGTCTGCTATAGACTTTCCCATAATTGATACAGGCAGAAGGAACATTTGGAATCTGGAGAGAGCAAATGCAAGGGAGCACCACTCCGAGCAGGCATCATGACACCCTCCCATCCCATTTCTGTGAGATGTCCCTGTGCTCTCCCTCCTGAGCAGCATGGCACCTGGTTGCTCCTCTCTCCCCTCCCTGCTGTGCTGGCCCAGGGAGGATCAGGGGATGCAATCAGGGGATCACCCCATGCAAGTGTGAAACCTCAGGCTGCTGGGGCTGCTTGACTCCCCAGGCATCTCTCCATGGTCTGGATGGTAATGCCTCTAATCCAGGTCACCTGGGTGCCATCTCTTCTGCCAGTGTGCCAGACTTCACATGCTTCAGCTGAAGGCTTCTCGTGACAGCTATCAGCACCAGGCTCAACTGCTCTGGGCTGTTTCAGCCAACAAGTCTTCCCAGCATGTTGTAAAATTATGTTACTTCTCCTATTTGTAGTTTCTTAAGCCTATTTCACAGACAATGCCAATATGATGTAAGTACAGTCCCATCCTGTGGCCAGATACAAACTTCTGCTGCACCTTAAGAAAGTATTGCAGCCACAAAGCAGAAGGCTAATGACTCACTGGGCTAAGCTGGCAATCTTTACATCTATTTCACAGTGTTTTATTAGAGGCAGACATTCACTACCTGCTAATTTTCTAGTGTTGTTTTTCACTTATATCTTCCATTGTTTCTATGGGTTTCACTAATGCAATTAAGAGCAGAAATAGTAGATAGCTATGGCAAGAAGGAATCAAAGTCAACAGGCTTCAGATGAATCAAAAGAAGGAAGCTTCTTTCTGTTGAATTATTTTGTAGAGATTTATAACAGTAGAAATTTTCTCAGGACCAAGTGACTATCAGAGAACAAGGTATCAAAAAGAAGACTTGATTGTAAAAAATTTTCATGAGGAATAGATTATCTTTACAAATCAACAGCAATGTAAAACTTTTCTTCGATTAGGACTTTAGTAATTTCTAAAATTCAAAACCACAAAATAATTTATATATATGACATTTTATTGCTTAATATCTAAGTGTTGTCTCAGTCTAGTGCAGACCTCTGAGTACTGGAATAGCACGTTAACATAAGGCAAGATTTGCTTTCAGCTAAGAAATGGTATGAATTTTACAAAACCATAGATAATCCTGTTTAATTTGACTTTAGGATGTGCAGGGGTTAGACTTAATCTTTATGTGCATGTGCACACTGAAGCATTACTGTTTGCCAGATTCACAGTTTGGGGGTTATTTGTGTTCTGCGTTTGGGCTGTTAGAGAAGTTAGAGGAGACCTCTTTAGACTGTTTCATCACCCTCATTAAATGAGGCAAGCTGTTTGGGTGCTGCAGCCCAAGGCAGAGCAGGGTGAGCTCTGCTCTTCCCTTCACTGCTGGAAGCAGAGCCAGCACGGCATGAGAAGCTGATGGCCATCCCTGTGGCTGACCTGTCTGCCTCAGTGTGAGTTCACCACACTTAGAAACAGTTCTAGGGTAGGAGTTGATATGGTAGCAATGACAAGTTCCAAATTCTTCCTCTCAGCAAAGACTGGAGTATGTACATGGCATTTGTGTGTATATTATCTATATGTTCTGTACACTTGAGTATCGTGCACCAAAGAGCTCTTCTCCATACAATTCTTTGTAACAAATCAAAGCAGTTTGCCCCAATTTATCCAAACTTTAGAATTTTGCTCTGTTTTTAAATAGCTCAATTTTCAGAGAAAAAAACGTGTGGCAGTGCAAGAGGGCCAAGGTCCAGCAGTGGCTGCATGAGTATATTGAGGATTGCTTTACTATGTGTACTTCTTAAAATCGAAAATATATTTCTTTTTAGTATTCTCAAGAGAGGCAAAGGTCACATCATAGGAGTAGGATGAAATGCTGCCAGATAAATATGCCAGTCAGGATTTAAATAGGCTTTTTCTAATGGGTAGAAAGCAGGTTAGGAGGCAAGACAAAGCCTTAGCTTAATATACTTTGAGATAAGAGCAGTAGACATATCCCCATCTGGTTTGCTTCTTGGAAGTTCTTCTCTATTGTTCAGTGCACCAAGGCATGCTTAACAAGGAATTTGAGAATGAGTAGGAGTTTTACAAGTTAATATCTTTTCTAGGGTTGTGGGCACTCAGACCTTTGGAAAAGAAATACTGGTATCAGATACAAGCAGGTGTTAGCCTCTTACTGTGCTGTTTTTTCTTATTTCAATAACTAAGTTATGCCTTGCAAAATGTTGTTTGTATAGATACCAAGAATATTCCATTCAAAGTATTTTTCCTAGCTGTTCTTCTAGAATACTAAACTTAAAGCTGGGATAATTTTCAGCATCCAATGATATTTTTCCACTACACAGTACCACAGCCTGTGATTTGTGGCATAGGGACACCTATCTTCCCTGAAGCAGTACTTTTGAATCTAATAGGTCTTCCTGCATTTATCTCTCATTCCACTTGCTCTCAGGAAACCTGCAAAATTTTGGTATGCACAATATAATATATCGAGTAATTCCACTTATTAACTATGTACTATGCAAAGAGAATGACTTTCTTCTGTAGTCTGAGTCTGCAACCTGATGATTCAGTTTGAAAATCTACTTACTGTAGGAAACACTAAATAATCTTTCCCTGTCCACCTTTTCTCTTTGTTTTCTCTATTTGCCTTTTCCAATAAGTCCTGATGTTTGCTTTTCTAAATGTTACTGAGCATTGCTGCTTAGTGGAAGTGGTTTGTGTAAAGTTCTCTATCATAACTCTCTCTGCAGAGCAGTAAGTCAGAAACAATTGCTGTGTATTTAAAGCCAGGTCTGTTTTCCTACACTTATGGCAGTTTACATCACTATTGCACCTCATCTGCTCAATGGCTCTGTTTCATGTGGTTGTGCTGCAGTTTTTGTTGATTTTGAGTTATTCTGTGTACTATGATCAGAAAACTTGTCACTTTTCCTCCATTTTTTCCAGATCATTTATTAATGTGATAGAATAGCCCAGGGCCTAGCACAGATCCAAGGGGAAATTTGCTGTCTGCAGTTTCCACTAAGAAAACTATTTTTTTTTTTTTCACCTATTTTTTATTTCCTACCTCTATTTAATTATTTATTCACATGAAGATTTCTGTTATTGCATGGCTGCTTACTATCCTTAAAAGCCCTAGGGCTAGTCAAAGTTGTCTGAAAATCCAAGTAGGTTTTATATCCAAGCAGGCATCACCCCTGTCTGCACGGTGCTGTCAAGGACCTCTGATGGATTAAGTAAGGTATGGCTTCCCTCCAGGATAGCCCAGTATGTCATACCTCCACTACTACATTTTCTAGTGCAATTTCCAGCCATCTATCCAGTGTTGCAGATTAGACATATTGACTGGATGAAAATGTACTGTAAAGGATTTCTGTCTGCATCGGTTATATTTAATTTTTTAATGGATGTAGCAAAAGATCTCCTCTTTGAGGTCACAGTGATCTTGGATAGAGACAGGAGCAGCCTTCTCTGCTTCTTCTCACCTCCACACCATGAGAGATTGTGGGGTTCTAAAACTGCACAAGAAGCTCCTGGCTCAAAGGCAGTGTAAAGCCTGGTCATCATATTTTGAGACTGCATTCAGAGTATCAGACATGACTATTTATTGACTAATTAATATCTAATTAGAATAAAAACCAGTTTGACCACTAGACATGATGAAAAACTTGATGCAGAAGAGTTAGTATTTGTAGTGTGTTCCATCCCTAGGAATGGTAACTGCCAAAGGAACCCTCCAGATTATAGAAAATCTCTGGAAATATACTCTTATTATTAAAAATAAGGAGCTGGATTTGGTGGAAAAGGAGGAGCTCACTGGAAAGATGTTGGCTGTGTGCTCTGGTGGATGCTTGGCTCATTGGCTAGCAGATGCCAACACTCATTTCACCTCTCAGCTTGTTTGGTGCCACGCCCCACACATAGAAACCCCCTGAGACTGCATCCTCAGCATGAAGGAGGGTCCTGGGGATGCCCCCACGATTCAAAAGGAGCAGTCCTGGAGGAGATGGGGACCCTGCAGGATGATGTAGGCATGGGGATGCAGCAGTGAACCTGACTGCCCCGAGAGCATCCTCCTGCTGCACCAGCACTGCACATCCATCTCTGCTTTGCTCACACGAGCCCCTAAGATTTCTCCCGAGATGTTGCTGTACACGAGCTCCATCTAGTGCTGACATTTCTTATTCTGATTCCCTAAGGCAGCAGAATAAATGTACTGATACGGAGGCAGCCAAGGCAGGAAGCTGAATTTGCCAGGGCCAGCCTGCTTTCCAGAATGCAAGGGGGTCCTGCATAACATATGGAAAGTGAGACAGGAGTGAATGTTCAGGGATGTTCTTGTGCTATGCTGATATATTGAGATGAAAAAGGGAATTCTTTGTGCTGTTTATGCCACTGGGAGTTTGTTGTTTGGATGAATAGGCATATTAATAACACTGCAGAAAAATATAGCAGCACTCAGTGATGCACACTGTCAGCAAATATAGCTAGGAATTAAGACCACCTTTAAAGCACAAAATAAACACCTTTAAAAATTCAGCCAAGGAGGGGGAAAGAAAGAGGAAATACCTGAGATATTTCTTTCCTACTAAAAGTAATACATGCTGTCTGTATTGAAGAGGCCACCAAACACAAGGGAAAGGGTTTGTTGTACAAAGGATAAAACACAGAAATGACCCTTGAGAAAAGAGCAAGAAAGATTTATTGAACAGGACCAGTAATGCTTGTTGTCGTATTTCTCCCAGCAGGGTTGGATCCAACAGTGATTTCTCAGTGATTTCTTTCAAGTGCAAAGTTAAACTGTTACTCCCATTAGAGTTAAAGCAGGAAGATAATTCTTTGGAGAAGGGAATGATTGCCTGTTCTAATGGACTCATGATTCCAAGTCATCTTACCAAAAGAGAACAGATAATTACAGGCATTAGATTAATGGCAATTGGTGGATTTATTTCTATTCAAAGTGAGTGGTTGATATCTGAGGTAGTCTGTATTTGGAAAATGGTTGTAACTGCTAATGTTCAACAAATGATTGTAGGAAATATTTTCTCAATTTCAAGTAAGTAGAAATGCTTTTAATGCATTAAAAATCAAAAGGAAATTGTGCTCTGAACACTAATATGTGGAAGCAACTCGAATAAGAGTCACCAAATAAAAGAATATTTGATTTTTTTTTGACCATTTATTCTATGTTTATAATATAAATATTTAATAGGCATATCCAAATAAAGCCAGTAGTGTTTGGGAAGCACACCCCATTCTCAGCCACTTCTGTCAGTTTTTGAGGCATCCACCACTCCTCTGCAGTTCATATCCTTTATATTAGCCCTGAATTAATCAGTTGTTATATTGAATGTGAATACATTGTGGTTTTGCTATCTCGTAAAAAGTTCTGCTGTGATTTCTTTACTCTCTGAACTTCAGACAAGTCAGGCTAGTACTGGTTGTCCACCAAGACCAGGCCTCACTTTGAGTCCCTTCATCTTCACTCTGAAACATTTTCTAGCTTCAGCTTTCTTCTTAACTCTGGAAAGGTTAGGGCTCTTCTGCCAAAATCTGCTGGCAGTTGGATGCAGGCTCATAAAATATGTATCTCTTTTTTTTTTTTTTTTTTTTTTTTTTTTTTTTTTTTGGGACAGTAAAAGAAAAGGTGGACAAAATTCTGGAGGTTTAGTGAAGAAGGAGAAGTAGTCATATATGGCTGCCACTCTCCAGACCCGTTTGTTTGAATCCCTTCTGAATATTAATTTGCATTTCTCATCTCAAAAAATGAAAAAAAAAAAAAAAAAAACCCTAATACCAACCCCCAAAAACAAAAACCAAAACTTTTGATAATAGTATTTTGTGAAATCCCATATTCACAGTCTCTCATGTTTCTCTCTCAGATTTGCTCATTTTATGGTACCTTCCCACTACCCCTATTGGCAATGAAAGCTGCTATTTAACTTAAATGTGTTCTATCAATTTAACTGAATGTGTTGCATTCCAGGCTGCCTATCCCAGATTTCACAGACCAATCAACATTCTCACTGCCACTTTTCATCAATTCCAGTATCATGAAAAAAGAGATGTAACTTGCAGAACCTCACTGGAGACTGTATATGACATAAATTTTTCCCTAGCAATGAAATGTCTATTATGAGACTCAGAGCTAGAAGGCAAAATGGAGTTTTAATTTCTATTTAAACAATTAACAAGTTTTGTTCTTTTTTCCTCTGCGATGCTGTGACTTAGGAGTTTTCAATATTTTACTAAAGTGCATATGTGTCCTGGTTTAGGGCAAATCTGGGAGGAAACTTCCAAAGGGTTCCCTCCAGAAAGCAAATTCAAGCTCCCCCCAACCGGTTCGGGAGACATAAATCTCCTTTGAGAAAAGTGGAAAAGGCTGTTTAATTAACATGCAAGTATTCACAAACATGAGAAAATGAATAATATTAAATGATGGAACCTCTCATTGTTCTGAAGAGATGGCAAATTCAGAGTCCTTTTTGTGGGTGTGTGCTCGGCTCTCTCTCAGTCTCTCCAGGGCTTGGGTTCAGTGTCCCGGCCTCAGTGCAGCTTGGGGTGCCCCCAGACCATAGTCCTGGTGCTCCCAGAACTAACAACGGCTGAACAGTTCCAAAAAAACCTTCTGGCCTCAGCTAATGAGAGAAAGCACAGCAGAATCAGCAAAGCAAAACTCCCTGTCCATTTGCAGAGTGGAGAATCTGAGAGCACTGCTTATCTCTATGTTTTGAATGCAGCCATGAAAAAAATCCCACCACTTGTCCTTCTCTCCCTGCTTCGCTCTCAGATCTAGAGGTGCAGAACTTACTACTGAGCTAAACAGATGAATGGGCAGGGCATACAATTCTGCATCATAAAGTCACCCTAAGACAAAATGCAATGAGAAAACCAGGTCAAATCAGTGAGTCAACTTTTGAAACTTTCTGCTTTTATCATTATAATATTCTTACCTCCTCACCTGTAAAGAAATTTCTGATGGCAGCAAATATTGGAGTGAGTACCACTGTATGTTTCTGGAAGAAGTACATTGGTTTTAATGGAAGCAGAGCCCAATAGTTTTACTTATCAGTATTAATAAATGTTATATATTAACAGGTATATTTAAAAAATGAAAACAAATGTGATGGTAGAATGCATTGCTCTTACAAAGTCTCTAACGCTGTGGCAGTTGTTAGGTAAGATACTTTGGCCCAGAGAAGCAAAATTGCTCCTGAAGAATAAGCAACCATTAGACAAAGACTGTTTCTTTTTTTTTTTTTTTTAAACTCTTGCTGCTTCTAAACCTCTCTTGCAAATACTAGACCTACAAATCGTATTTCATCTATAGTTCCTGGCAGGTATGTTTCAAAAATACTTCTAAGGAGATACAGAAGTAAAAATATGTTGGAAATGTCATAACTTTCAAGTTACTTAATTTGTTTATATTTCATTTTCATGTGTGGAGTGTTTATTTTCTGCAGAGAACTATCAGAAATGCTCTCATTTATATTCAGGAAAGTTATTCCCCTTGAAAACAGTACTGAGTCACTGATGAAACTAGTTTTGTACAATTCAATAACATATTTATGTAATGCCATTCAGTAGCACAACTTTTACATAAACCCAAAACTTGAAATCTGAGGTATTAGGAGGCTTCATTTGAAGAGAGCTGTTTCTCACTGATGTTCTTCTATGTTTAAGTCCTTGGGCAAGCACAATGAAAGGTGCTTCATCCAGAAGAAACAGCAGAAGAGCACCTCAGCACCAGGTTCCCCAATATTCCCAACTTGGGGTGTATCTCCATCTTACCTCCTCCATCTTACCGTGCCACAGCGCTTTTTAGGTGCATTAGCATGCAAAGTGTTCACAAACATGAGAAAATGAATAATATTAAACAATGGAACCTCTCGTTGTTGTGAGGAGATGGCAAATTCAGAGAGAGTCCTTTTGTAGGTGCAGCTTTTGGTGGGTCCCAGCCTGCCAGCAGCTGGATCACGTTCCTCCTGCCCTTCCAGCTGCATGATGTTCCTGGATCATGTTCCTCCTGAACTTCCAGCTGCAAGATGTTCTTCCCAGGTGTCCTGGCTGTGGAGAGAGGGTGAAGCTCAGCACTGTTTGGATGTGCTTGCTATTCCATAACATGCACATCATTGCTGTAGGTGTGGTTTTGAGGGAAAGAAAAGGTGAGTGTGCCCCTGGAAGGGTGTCATTTTGCATCACTATTCACTGGGGGGGATTGCTGGTATCAGCCCTGTGGACCCTGTCCTCTGTCACCACTGCCTGTTCCTTTCCATTTCCTCCAAGACATGGCTTGGAGACACATTCTGAAAAAGTGGCAGCCTTGGCTCCAAGACATTGGGCTGAAAAGCAGCACTGGTGCAGGAAGCATCTGTGGGGAACAGAGGGGTGGAGGGGAGCCTGGCCCCAGCTAAGCTGAGCTGAAAGGAGCAGAGTGGAACCAGGTGGATCAGGATGGAACAGTTCAAAGTGGCCATGCCACATGGAATTGAACCAGTGGAGCATAGAGGTCTGGAAAAAACCAGGCATCACAGCACAGACTATCCAGCTTCTGGGGGATTTCTCCATGATGATTTTCATCATCTCAGGCTTGGGAACAGGAGTGCTGACTGCAGGAAGTGCCCACCATCTTTTCTTCATCTGGAGAAACCATGTGGTGCTGGGCATGGGAATGGCCACCACCCTGACTTTGTCCTGGAGGCCACACAGAACTAAGCTGAGGTGATGAACAACTCCTAGTGTGTAAAGCACCTTTCTTTTTGTATATTTTATTATTAATATTGCTGCTATTTCTGTGCTTTCTTATTCCATTGCTGTTTGCTTTCAGTAAATTATTATCTTAATCTATAGTCTCTGCCTTTGTTCCTCTCTTACCAGAAGGGCGGGGGGAAGAGGATTGGCTTATTTAGAGGTTGATTTCTGGCTGCTGTTAAATCACCAGACCAGGATATTATGTGGGAACTGCCCCCCAGGAGTGGGTGTTACATGCACATGGATATATGAGTGGAGTCTTGTGAATGCTTGAAGCATCATCGTTTTCTCTTCATTCAGCAACACATTTAAGCAGCAGTGGTGGGATTTGCTGTTGGTTAATCTCTACCACTGGCAGGCCCCTCTGGAGTAATCAGAGGGGTCCTGTAGATGCCATGGGGGAACTTGGTATCACTTACTATCCCCTTGATTTCCCCTCTGCGTTTTTGTACATGGCTGGCTGATGGGTGCTCAGCTTGCACCATCCTGCCATGGGGCTCAGCAGCAGAGCAGCCAGGCACACCCTGGTTCCATGCCTTGCACCAGGCTCCCAGCTGCATTTTGTCCTGTCTCTGTCTCAGCAGCTGGGTTTGGGCTAGATGTGGGCTGCAGTGGTACTGGGACCTGTGTGGGCTTGCTGTGGGGCTACTTAGCTCAGTACAGAAGATGCAGGAAGGAAAGGTGGTATAAAGGCCTGAAGACAGCACAGCAGAAGAGTGAGAACAGCTTGTGCAGGTAACAGGGAATTCTGTTTCCAGCAGTTAAAGGTATTGACTCGGCCAAGCCTGAAGGATTGTGTGCTGGTAATAACAGAGTGTTAGAACTCATGGGTGGAGGATCCTGCACCCAGTGAGAGGAGCAGGACCTCAAGGAAATGCCAACAGGGAGCAGCAGTCTCACCTCAGACATCCAAGGTTTGTACTGGCAGGATTTGTAAGCAATGAACGATTTAAAGGCAGGGGACCCCTGAAGTGTATAAAAGCTTTATTCAAAATCCAATTTGTTGCCAAGGAGATACATGTAAGCAGGGGTTGTATGAACTGATAGCTAGAGTCTCTTGTTCTCTTTGTAGCATAAAAGAAATTCTAGACAAGATCTCTTAAGCACAGACCCTGTGAGTGAATGAAAACTATGAGACAATGCCTGTGAGTGGGTAAAATCAATCTTCATGGAGGTTGGGTGTGAGAAATCTATCTTGGGTTTTTGCAAGCCCTTGGATTTTGTTTTTCTCCTAATTTCTTGCTGAAGAAGATGCTATTGCACCCCTCCATTCTCAGTCTACCTAAGGTTACCTGTGTTTCCATTGCCCCTGGTCCTTGATAACTTTAACACAGTGCAGGATATCCCTTTCAACATGCAATCAGGACTGCTCCAGGAAGCCCAGGACTTTAACCATGATGTAGTGTAATGACCTTCAGATTTAGAATTTGCTCAGATGGAGCAAATCTCAGTTTAAGAGGGCAAATATGTCTAAATTAGTAGTCAAAACGTTGATCCAGTGTAGGCTGAGTTCCTGAGATTCTCAGTTTTTCATAGTCTCCAGACCATGGGTGAGCTGCATCCCCTTTCCAATTACTACATCAGTGAGCAGCATAGACCATCAAAAACTAATAAGAAAATGTAATGCTTTTAGCTAGAACCCATGGGAACAAAGTGTAATGATTTGCTGTGCCTTTCACAGCATACTCGGTGCTGTGCTGCCAGGGAAAAATGTACAGATCCTTAAATAAAAGTAAATAATAGATAATGTCTCAGATGATAGCCCTATAAATAGATGTCTGCCCTGGTTTATGACTTGAAATTTGATTTCTTGCACTGTACTCACTGCACCTAATTGCTGTGTAGCAAGGCTTATGCTCCACACCCAGCTAGTCTCAAAGTCACTTATTTCCATGGTTAACTTTTGAATAATTATCTATTCCTGTAATGGAATCTGCAGTGGAATTTTTGACATTTTTCAGTACTGTTCAGTGAGAATCTCATTTTTGTTCCTATATGTGCATGAAATGTTGGGGGAGCAAATTACATTTCTCACCGTGATTGACTCCTGTGGAGTTATTTGTCTAGGTACCAGCTTGAGGCTCTAAATATTTGTTGGAAGCAAATTCCATTTAGATTTGCAATTTGTGAACCTAATTTCATTGCAATTTTAGAAAAGATTACTCATTTGAAATTAATATACACAGTATACACAGTAATAAATGTTACTACTCACTATGAATGAAACATTGGCATAAAGAATTATAATTATATTCTTCTTTTTATAGCTTACATTAATTTTTTAAATTTATTTTTTGCTTATTAAGCCCATTGAGATTGCACTCAAGTCTTTCTTCAGAGACAATCTGAAAGTATTTAATTGCTTTTTGTTTTTAAGCCGAGATTCTCACTAATTCCTCTGACTGCAACAGTTAGTGCGTGAAATAGAATACCAGATAACAGCAGGATTTCTAACAGAGGTCACAACAGATAAATGCACCTGGCTTTAAGAGAACTCTGCATGCAAAGCTAGGAAGCATAATGAAAATGAGGAGGCTTTATTCTACTTTAGCCAAACAGATTACAAGAAGGTTGTAAGGAAGGGCTGAGGAAACTACAAGCCTGTTATTCTAAAATTAGTCCCTGGAAAAATTATGGAGAGGATCATACTGGGTGCTATAGTAAAGCATGTAAAGGACAAGGCAATAATCATTTTTTTGCTGGCAGCTCATTCACTGCAAGCTGACAGGTCATGTACACCTGACCCTCATATTTTATTTCCAGCTGTGTCAAATTAAATACTGAACACAAAACCTGGTTTTGCTTTTTTTATGAAATTATGTTGTTTCAGTCCACCAAATAATTATCTGTTACAGCTGATGAAAGGATAATGGTGTATTTCTAGGATTCAGTTATTGAACTAATAAAAGACTGAGAATAAAAAACCTGTTTGGGGTTTTTTGTTAGTTAAAATGCTGAGGATATTCTCAGCAATCAGGGACATTGGAACCTCTCTGCCCTAACATTGGACCAAGGTTACTCTTGGTGTGGTTTGTTTTTGACCAGTCTTGGCTTCTGTGTTAAGGTGAAAGCCATTCATCAGCAAGGTTGGATGGAGCTGCAGTGTTAGGGCACATCTTGTGATTTTGTGTCCACTGCCCAGTGTCACACCAAGTGATGTGAGGGGGGTTACAGTGCCTTCTGTTGCTCCTGTTTCTTCCTCACCTGGATAATAGGAGCCAGTTCAATCAAATGTATCTCACTGTTGCAAAAAGCTACTTATTAAATTTTTATTTTGAATTTGGCTTTAAATTTATATTTTTGTCTTTCAAAGCATCAGTTCTGTTCTTTCAAAGTAAGTGTAATTTTTCTGAAAAGGTAGCTGGGCTTACTAAGTTTGAACTATATAAAGAATGTTGAATTCTTTAATCTCTTATAAACTACCTCTTCAGTGTACTCCTCATTTCCCCTTGTCTTGAAAGTATTAGAAGTCAATGGAGAGTGTTATTAATTGTAGTGCTATTAAAAAGTTCAAACCTTGAAGTCTTACTGTGCCAAATTCAAAAATAATGGCATTTTTTTCCTGAACTTTTGTGGTCTGGGATTCCATAAATTACAACTCTTGTCCTCCAGAGAAAAGTGTAGTTTGTGTCATGTCAGTTGAGCTAAATAATAATAAGGTGAGCAAAGATGAATTGGCTCCTGCCAAGATGTGCAATTAAGCATCGTGAATTTTCTTCTGTATAGAGAAGAAAATTATTTTCTATAATTTAAAGGCAACTTTTATGCTTTTGTCTGATTGCTAGTATTTGATTTATTCTTGACTGGCATCACCATGATCCTAATTTAGTATCTGAACATTAATTCTATGCTGGTGTCAGGCAGAACTTTTCTGTGTCTGAAAACAAGTAAACCTGCATTCATGGTCAGTTGTCTTCAGAGCCATGCCATAAAGCATCCATCATAAATACCAGTGTGAGAAAAGCTAAGCATCTTCCTTAGGCAGTAGGTGAAGAGGAAGTGTAAATGTATGCCATAAATCATGACAATACAAACCAGAAGAAGCTGCTGGGCAGTAGCACAGCCTCAGAGATGAGCAGGCAGAGCTGGCAGCCAGGCTGGACCTGAGAGCCCAGCAGTGAAAGCAGCAATCCAGGGAAATCTGAACATCCTATCTGGGTTTTCTAGGCAGCCCCACAAAGCAGGAATGTAGGATATCCTCAACAAAAGTACAGCTCATTTGCCATCTCATTGAAGCAGGGAAAATATGTTCTCAATTGCCATCAGAGGTACAGCCAGAACAATAGATCCTTGCTGTAGAGCACCCAGCTGGGAAGGGAGAGGTTTTTGTTCCTGATACAGTTTTCTGTTAGTCCATGATTGTCTGATCTAAAGTACAGAAATAGATCTGTAACACCTGACAGAGCCCTAAGTTTCAAATATAAAATCTGGATTTTTGCCTTAGGTACCTACATGAACTAAATGTTTTTGATGGAGAGGAGCTCTTTAGTGAAGCAGGTAAAATCATGGAATGCTAAGAAAGTGAAGGTAATTGTGGGCTGGGAGCATGAAGAGAGCAGTAGAATCTTTGCTCTTGAGTCCAAGGGCTTTCAAGAGTGGTGTTATATACGAAATTAGATTAGGTGAGGAATGATGAGAAAGTGTCCCCTGTCTCTAAAATAGCCTAGCCTTAAAGCAAGTTTATAAGTCAGCTGAATTTAGTGGAGCTATTACAGCTGTAAATGTATCTCCTCTTTAGGGCTCACTTCCCAGTATTTATGGATATTAATTTATGGAAAATAATTTAGTAGACCCTCGTGACAAGAAAGACATTTTCTTCTTCAAAAGTTGCCTTCTCCTCACACCCTTTAGCTTTCTTTTCCTCTGAGAAATAAAGCATCCTATGGCAGCAAGCAGTTGCTTGCATTTCCTACGGGTCCTTTGCTGTACCCAGCTCTGCACAAAGTAACTGCAAATTGATGTCAGGATGACAGAAATAGCTGTGGCTGCATCCAGTTAACTCAGAAATGAGTCACTGAATTGCAAGAAAAAGTGGAGCAAAATGCTGTGCCTGGGGAGAATATCCCACTGTGCCCTGTGTGGGTCTGTGTGTGGGTTTTTTTGCCCAGGTAAAGGATAGAGTAGTGCTATTCCCAAGGGAAATCTCTGACTCACCTCCATTGTGTGCTTGGGAAGGAGCTACAGGAGCAGCTGACAGGTAAACGGGGAAAATGGATTACAGCTATGGATTCCCCTGAAGAACAGCTTCCCTTTTAACCCATTTTCTGGGAGTAGGTACAATCAAAATCAGAGAATTTTGGCAGGCTATGTATCTCAGTGCTGCTGTATAGTTGATTTTTGCTGATAGCAAAGATCAAGAAAAAACTCATGGAAAGAGCTGGACCGACATTGATCTATTCAGGTTTTTCATCCTAGAGGAGCAAAAGAAGGGCACTGGAAAACATTGGAAAATATGGTTTTAAGTCTCTTCAAACAAGTTCCTTCTGTCATAAATCCTAGAAGTGGTATCCAATGTTGTACCACCAAGAACTGCAAGGAAGCTGCAAGGAGAACAAAACCATAGGAAATAACAAAACCCTCCATTGAGTCATAACTAAGAGCCTTGCCATGGAAAACTATAAAGTTTTGTAGAGGGGGTTGAGTCCCAAACCATGAAAAAGAGAATGGAAGTATCCTATAACCTAAACTTTAAAGCCTTCCTTTGCAAGATAAAATGTGTTTATGACACCTACGGCTTAATATTAACCTAAATTACTTTTAAACCTGATTATGTAATATATGTGTAAATAAAGTTGCAAGTTGCCATATCCCAGTCATGACATGGTTGTCTGTTTTTTCCGCATGAATGGTCAGAACTCAGGGTTCATATAGCTAAGGGGGAGAGCAAAACAAGCAAAAGCTTCTTTCACTTTGAGGTTCCCAATCTTGAATATATGGTTTTTGGGATTTTCGGGTTTTTTGTTTTTTCGGGATGTTGGTTTTTTTTTTCCTGTAAAAATCAATACACTATTTGAAAATGCTTATGGATTAAAAAATTGGATAGTTCTTACCAAGGGAATCTTTCAGCCTTTTATTCATTTTATTTTTTTATTCAGATAGAAAATTGACTTTCCCCGAGTAATACTAAAACAGACAAATCTGAAAGCCTGACTAGAAGATGAATATCTGTCAAGTATAAAAATCTCCCAATGTAAGATAAATCTGAGTTAAACAAAATTTTACATGATGGACAAAACAACCAGGACCAGAGGATTAACACATACAGAATAACGGAAATAGTTTTCACTATTGCTTCAAATATGTATTCAAGATAACCAAAAATATCATCTGCTTTCTTGGGATTTGAATGGGTACATGCAAAGTAATGGAAGTAAGCATTTATATTGCTTGGTTCATTGCAGGCATCGTGTCCCTGATCTCTCTGGCTGTGCTGTCCTACGAGCGCTACAGCACTCTCACCCTGTGCCACAAGCGCAGCGATGATTTCCGCAAGGCTCTGCTGGCAGTCGCTGGCTCTTGGATTTATTCCCTGGTCTGGACCGTGCCACCTCTGCTGGGATGGAGCAGTTATGGGGTAGAAGGTGCAGGCACAAGCTGCTCAGTGCGCTGGTCCTCGGAGTCGGCTGAGTCCACATCCTACATCATCTGTCTCTTCATCTTCTGCTTGGTTGTCCCCGTGACGGTCATGATGTACTGCTACGGGCGCCTGCTGTACGCCGTCAAACAGGTAAGCAGCTCCCACTCTCACAGTGCACGTGACACTACAGGGGCAGATCAGGGGGTGGGTACAAACAATTGACCAATAAAGGGTCCTTGGGGGAGGATGGAGGGCAGGGTCTTATGGGGTTACAGCCAACGAGGGGAGCAGGGGGAGGAGAAAGGGTCACATCGGCCAATGGGACATCAAGTAACGGGATTTCCAAAGGGGTGGAACAACCAGGGATTGGCCCAGGGTAAGACTGACAAGGAAAGTGCTGGAAAAAGGGGTGGGGTTACAATGATGGACAAGGAAGGTGCTGGAAGAAGGGGCAGGGTTACAATGATAGACAAGGAAGAGACTGGAACAAGGGGCAGGGTTACAATGATGGACAAGGAAGAGACTGGAACAAGGGTGGGGTTACAGTGATAGACAAGGGGCGGGGAATGCCACATAAGGTAGTTTCAGGGGTGGATACAACTTGGGGACAGACCAACTGGGGAAAACATAGGGGAACATCGGAACAAACCATTGTAACAATAAACTGAATAAAATAAAATAAACACACGCTGCACATGCACACTGCTCTCTGAGGTGTGTTCTGCATTTCTCTTTCATCAAATTTGGAAGTACTGATAGCCAGTAGCTTTCTCTTTGGTAGAGAAAGTCAAAATGAAATTGAAAAGACCGCAGAAATCCTCAAGGAAGGAGCAGGAGATCTTCACCAATTTTTTAAATTCTCTTGAAGCTCCAGTCAAAACAAAGAGATAACATCATACAAATACTGATTTTGTGGTTGGTAATACTGTAGAAAACAGTATATGGGAAGAGCAGCATATCCGAGTGAAATTTGCATTTGTGATGAAGTAAAAATACATGTTTACCTGTTTATGAATTAGACATCCAACCAAATACTTCTTCCTGGTTTTGGAGTAAAACATTTAATAATATCTGCTTCTTAATCTCTGGAATCTTAACTCTACAGTAATGTAATTCTACTGTGATTTATTGAGTTATCCCAAGGATCAGCTTCTTCTTGTAATTCTAGGCCATATTTAAATTTTCCCTCTAATTACAACCACCATTACCACTACTACTACTCCTCCTCCTCCTACTACTACTACAATGATACTTTCTCTCAGTGGTTTAAGGTGCACTGCAGATATTCTAAAATGGAGCAAAAGATCCTGAAAAGGGTGTGGTATTGTGAAGTTTGAATACTCTTGGGACAGTAAAATTTAATGATGAATAATGACAGAGGAATTAATGTATAGGTGTTCTCTAAAAAGCGATTTTCTGAAATGTTCAGATGAATTAATTAAGGGTGTTAAAAGGGGAAAAGAGCAAGAAATCCCTGAATTGAGACTCTCCTACAGAATTAAAGTGAATGTAGTTTGCTTTGATTAGTTATAAGGAATTAAGTTTGATTGTTTTACGCAATTTGTCAAAACTTTGAGAACACTTAAAGCCCTAATGGGAAATCTTCTCCTCTTTGAGTATTGAGAGGGCCAGTAAAATCCATTTGATGAATCACACATTAGTACCTTCTTAAAAGTTGTGCAATATCAAGATGGAAAAAAAATTCCTGTGATTGTAAACATTCAAAGTATCAGTCCATATCTGATCTCTGGACAGCAATTTCTTTTGCCATCACCTCAAAGTAAGAAGTAAGATCTTGGAATAAGTGGTACGAAAACATGCAGAAGAAACATGTTTCTTGAAATTTTGGCTTCTCTTTTCTTCAACCCTCACTGGCCTTGCTGACAACAGTCATCATCCACAATATATAAATACCTGTATGGATGAAGCTTCTGTAGCACATACTTTAGTGCTAAATGTAGACTCACGTTATTCTATCCACCTTTTATTTTTTAAATTCAGTTATATCAAAGGCATTCATAATCTTACTGATCTGTCTGATGGATCTCAAGAAGTTGTGGCAAACATACTGAGAGAACACAGTATTGTAGAAATTATATGTACATTCTGTAGCTATTTTGCATTTAGTCATGAAGACTGGGTAGATTGGGTGGAAGATTAAGTTGATTGATTTAAACTGTCCAGACAAAAAAAAAAAAAAAAGATATAAGGAAGAACATTTTCCACAATCCTCTCTCCTCCATTCTCCTCATGCCTTCCAGAGTGATCCACAAGCCTGTGGGGTGCTGAGGTTAGAGGTTCCTGAGAAATTTTGTAAATGGTGAAAGAAAATTGAACCCAATCTTGTATAGCCTGTTGGAGGGACAGGCCCTAGGAACTAATACTTGTTAAATGCAAAGGAACTTCAGTGAGGATTAGATCATATCTTTAAAGTTGTTATGACTAGGGTTCCTAAAAGCTGCCTGAGTATTTGTGAAGTTTTGAATAGCTAAACCCTAAATTTTTACACAAAATGTCTAATGCTTTCCTGATGTTTGTAAAAGATTTTCTTGTTAAGTTATATTCACCAAAGAGTATCTCAACCAGAAAACTCACCAGTCCTCAGCTTTCTGTGATGTACCAGGAACTATTTTCACCACCATAATCCTGAAACCTTGTATTTCATAAATTTTTGTGATGTATATATACATTTCTAATGAACATATTGTAACACAGTCAATGAAGTACAGGCTTCTTTGCCTTTGGTCTGAGATCCTTTAACTGCTCTGTAATAAATGGGATAGTTCATGAAATGCTAAAGTATGTCATGTTTCAAACTAGAAGAAGAGATGAGCAATATGCAAAGTAATATATAGTAGTTCTAACATAAAAGCACAAAGAGCAGGTAGGATAATTTAAAAAAGGTTAAGAGACTTGCATTCATTGTAATGCTGTAACTTTCTGGTGTGGGCAAAAAGAAATTAATTATCTAGCCATTTTCTGGCCTTGTAGATTAAAATCCTTCTGTGACCCTCTGTGTATGTATTTGAAGTAATGCGGGAGCATGGCAAACCTAGTAAGTGCATTATCCCAAATTCAGCTCCTTGCTACATCTTCTGACTTAATTTCGTAATTTTGCCATAATAAAATAATTTTTTTTATGTTAGAACACTGTAGCAATCATGGTATTGCACTCTGAAATCAAGAGTGCAGGAGTTATGCCATTATTAATAATGCAGTGCAAATTCATTGAGGTGGAAGAAATATCTTAAGATATTTGGGATGGCTAATGCAAGAATTGGCACAGTGCCTTCATTTTTTCTTTGTGCAGACAGTGATTATAGGTCTGCCTTTCTCTTTTCCTTCTCTAAATTTAGTCAGATGCTGTGGCATTCTGTCACTTGAAGCATTAATAGATCCCACAAAGTCATCTGCAATCTTTGTAATGGTGAAAAGGATTTCAGTAATACAGGTTTTTATGAAGGACCATCTTTTCAAGGAATTAGAAGTCAGTAACAACCTTATATAAATTATGTTAATAGCAAATGTCATTAAACAGCATTTAAACACAACTCTATCCCCATCTCAGAGCTCTTGCCATTTATCACACTTGAAGACCCTTAGGAATTACATTTTCCTTTAAAGTTATGGAGTTTTTTTCCAGGCTAACTTTATCTGGATGGTTGAGTCTGATCAAAGGAGCGAAGTTTTCTCCCTCACAAAATTTATTCACATGTATTTTATTCAAGCACATTCTACAGCACAAGGGAAGGAAATTGAGGATGGTTTATTTTTTCTTGTACAATCACTTTTTTTTCCCTAGTTTTTGGCTTATGATGCTTCACTGTGACTCTACTCTTTCATTCCCTCTGGAAAAATGTTCTTTGTGAAGTCAGTGTCAGTTGTTTACACTTTGAAAAGTGGGTTCCCAAATGTGGAATTACAGAGATTAGCATTGTGATCACTGTAGCACAAAAGACACAACGTGATTAAAATGCTCCACTGGGGGACCCAGAGAACTCATGTGAACCAGCCTAATGAAAATTAGCAAAACTTTTAAAAAGAGATCTCTTCAGCCTGCATTATCTCCTACTTACATGTAAAAATTCTTCCCAAGGACAAGAAGAGTCCCAGAAGGATGTTTCAAGAAAAGTTTTCAGTTTGGTTTTATAAAAGACTCTCATCTCCTCTTCAGTCTTCTTTCACTAAAAGCAGAGCACTAAGACTTAAACATACAATTTTTACTCTGTGTGTTGAAGTGGACAAAGGGCCAAGGTTTTATGGGGTTCTGGAGTAGATGGACTTTCAATGTGACCTGATAATCCTATAATGTGATGGCTTTTGTTTTGTTGTTTGTTTTTTTTTTTCTGTCATTATTCCAGTTCCACTTTGATATTGTCTTTGAAAAACAAAAAAGAAAGAAGGAAAAAAATATTTAGGGAAAATTTAAAGACTATATGAGGCAGAAGTTGGCCTTGCCAGTATGTCTTGTCTTCCATCCTGTGATGGACCTGTTATTGTTTAATTCCTCAAAAACTTCTAGTTTTTAACTAGTGACTAAAATGTCAGTCCAGGTAGTGGAATTACCCAACTATTTTCCTTTACAGCAATTTTTTTTGTTTCTTTTGAAAAGTGCCACGTGGTTTCTGACTTCCAAATATCATAGAAGAACCTGATAACCATTTTTTATCCCATGTCCTGACTTTTGTGAATCTTTAATCCTGTTGGAGAACTGGAAAAGTCAAATTTACACAGTAGGAAGCTGTCTGTTCCTCTTTCTTACTTCTCCTCCAGATTTCAAAGGACCAGATTTAGTGGAGGAAAAGTGCTTCCATCTCTTATGTAAGAAGTAATGTCAAGGAGGGAAATTATCACTTGTTTATAAACCCAAAGAAACTAATTTTTAAATGTGTATGATGAGATTTTAGCTTAAGGTTATTTTTGAAAGATTTGGATATAAACAACAGTGGTGGTTTTGAAATCTCCTGTGCCCACACAGGAAGTCTAAGAGAGAAAGGAAAGAAGAGAGGTAAATTTTTACAATTTCTGATTCCTTAATCTTGCGTTATGTCTTTACTATTTGGAACACTTAAACAATATCTGTAAAAGCATTTATTGTATCATCATTCATCAAAATAGTCAGGAAAGGAAAACAAAGTAGAAGGACCATGCCTGTGAATGTTTCCAGTTTTCCATCTCTTTTGGAAATGATCACTTGGAGGAAGAGAGCACATTAGGGCAGAATGCTTGGTGAATTAAACTGAAAAAATGCTCACATAATACAAAGAGTAGGATGGGAAAGTAATTATTGCTCCATCATTCCGTCATGTGCTTCATGTGCCTATTTATAGAGAAACTTGATTTTCTGAAACTTCATCTTTGATGGCATTGAAGTTACGATTTATGTTGAGAAAACTGATAAAGCAATTATGCACTACTAAATCTTAACTTCTTAGAACCCTGAATAAAACCAGGTTTGTAGTCATAGAAGCAAAGTTCAAAATTTTTTTTTCTGATTGTTTAATTTAAAAAATAAGTCCAAAGAAAAGTAATTCAGGTGAAGATGATGTAGACCTGGTTGTATGGTTCCTGTAGATCATCCCTTTCAAATGTCATTAAGTACATTCAGGATTTTACTTAATTTCAAGTATGTTTGACCCTTGCTGAGGTCAAAGCCTAAGCCTAACAGTCAGCTCTACTCATTAGGCAGCCATATCTTGTTATTTTTTACCATATATTTATAAATTTTATTTCTTTCCTTTGGATCTTGATATACCCTTTCCCTCCTAGTTTCTGGTGGCATAGAAGAAAAATGATAAATAGTTTTGCCTTTAATTTTTAAACCTTGCCATAAATATACAAAAATTACATCTCATTCAAAACAAAAAGAGATTTAGTTTGCAAACGAATTAATGTATGTTTCCCTTCACATCATCATGGGGAAAAGGAAACTTATTAAAATAGAAGTCTCAGGTTGAGAGAATTGTAATAAGCTTACAAAATGTAATGAAAAATGTCAGCTGTTCTATCAACTGCTGTAAAGTAATACAGCCTATCATTAAAAAAAAAAAAAAAGTATTTCCAAATTTTCTGTACAGCATTTAACAAGCACATAGCAGTAAATATTCAACATCTGCTTACAGGGCAGTTGTTTGACCTTTGCCAAATTCTTCGTTCTTCAAGCCACTCTACAGCCAGAGCTCAAAGCTGGCAGCAGACCATTTTCTGGATTCTGTGATAACAGGGATATTTTGTGATAACTGACACTTTTTTTTTTTTTTAGTTGTTTGATTCTATGGTATTTGCCATAAGAATGAGCTTTAAGAGAGCAATTTGCATTCCTGTGTAACACTATATTTTTTCAGAATTTCTAGATTATATCTCCAGTAGAAAAACTGTCTGCTTTTTGTTGTTTCAAAGTAGAGGAGCACTGAAAGACATTAGACTGCATATACTATGTATCTGTGATCACTGATCAGTTCTTTGAAGTTCTGATTATTCTCAAGTCTTCTTAGCTTCTAAAAATGATCAAAATTATTAGAATTCTGTAGATGAGGTGATATCTGGGATTAAAAGGCTATGTAATACTTCGGAAAAAAAGACAAAAAAGTTTTATCTCCCTATTTCTTAGTAAGTTATTAAATTCTGTTGAATGTGTAATTTATTTAGATTCAAGATTGCAATCTGTAGATGGTATTATATACATAAGAAATCCTTTCATATCAACTCTTTCTGTTTAAAAATATTTTGATAATTTCTGTAACCACTCTCATCTTCACTGCCCACGAGTCCCATAGCTTCTTTTCTCCATTACCCTCACACCATTCTTTACAGAGATAAATCTCCTTCTTCCTTTCTTCAGTGATTTCCACACATTTTTCCTTCGATGGTTTGAGGATACTGTAAATACACACTGATTTTCCAAGGCTTTGCAAAGCTGATACAACTATTCCTATTGTACTGAAGGAAAGCACATGTTTTTGAGAAATTATCTGTGAGAATTTGAGGCACTTTAAAAATCTATCTAGCCTATTTTTTTTCTCTATGTTCCCTCTGTACTCAGTAGAGAAAGAAAATCACATCAAGGAGATTATTCTCAAAACCAGCAACTTTTTTTCAGCTGCTGATACATAATCTGTGTAGCATTAAAAGAACCAAATTATATTATAAAAACCAAGGAAATCGTTTTTGACCTTGAAAAGAGGATATGGTGTATCAATAATTTTTTTTAACGATACCTGTTTTCAATTATTTTCAGAAAAATGCTATAATAGTTAAATTATTATGCCATTATGTCATTGTTATTTAATGAGAGGTCATAATATAAAGTACAAACATAACATAACTTTTCAAGCAAAATCTATAGCATTCTGACACTAATTTCTGACATTCATACTTTTATAAACAGCAATTTTCAGATGTCAGTATTTCAGACACTTCTATCCTTACATTTTTGTTCAAGAATATTTTAGTGAAGTAAGTGCTGATTATTCCTGTTAGCTGATTTTTTTTTTTTCATTTAATTTTAATGGAAAACCTGTTTGAATAAAAAATTGCTTTCATTAGCTAGGAGGGAGATTTACTAGCATGCTTAGTTTTTAAAGAGGTTACTTAGTCTTGTACTCTTTCATAACTGTTAGGGTTTTCCCAGGAGTTGAAGTGATTATTAGGTAGCTATCATGAAAACACTCTAAGTGTAGTATTGATTTTGGGGGTTTTCTGCTTTCAACTGCAAAAATATTTCAGTTTTGTGCACTACATTTATACCAGTTTTTATTAAAGGGTTCTGTCTCAAGGGAATAAATACCATGTTTTCTGTAACCGTGGAGAAAAATGTCAAATCCTGAGAAATAAAGGAGAAAGCTCACATTTTTTTTTTTCATGTATAGCTGCAAGGCTTATAAGTTCACTATCTCAGCTTTTAGCAGAGTAAAGGTATGGTGAATCAATCCTACATAATATACCTTTAAAATCTTTTAAGGACATCAGCAACTGTGCTTGCACAGACACATCTAGCTCGTGAGTGGCAGCTATACTCATTCAGGGTTGTTCTCAGTATTTCTGATTAAAAAGTGTCAACCAAATGTTAATGCACGTCATCAGATTCATCTATTCATCTTTGAGGTCCGATCGTGCTGGAAGGGAAACAGACATGAGACAAGATTATGATCTTCTTTCCTCTGTGCTTGCAGAAGTATAAATCATTAGTTAATTGTCTGTGTTTTGCAGAGAAGCAGTGATAAAACTTTAGTGTAAATCAGGCACTGTACAAATTCATTGTAAATCAAATTAATGGCTGGTCAGAAAATAGGAATTCATTGGGTTTGCCACTTTTCATACTTTAGATAAGCTAGGGAGAAAATAAGTCTGTCATAATCCTTAATAACAAGCTAATAGAAATTTAAGACCTGATCCATTAATCTCTGGATGCATTATGTCCATAACAAATAGCCTATGGTTTCATGTGGCTTTCAGTTTACAGCAAATGGTGTACATCAATACCAAGCACTCATAACACCTCAGTTCGGGCTACGATTTAGTAAAGGTTTTTCTTGTTAGGAAAAATCATGAGATTTTTTTTAGATTTTTTTTTTTTCACTACTTAAACTGGAAAGGTTGAATATACAGAAGGGTATTTCATATTGTAAAACATGCAGAGTTTTGTACTTTCATTTGAGCGTGCAAGAAGTTAGCTACACTTATTTACTCCTCAGTAGTTTAACTCCACTTCAGATACCAACTTGTGACCTCAGGCAAACTCCCTGGCTGAAGACTTGGAGGAAAATTAATTGTCCTACATGTAGCAGCAATGTGGCATTGTCCCCAGAGAAACACTTCTGAAGGTCTGTCTGCAAAGGGATGCTGCTGTGCAATGAAGAGGAGAAATGTGCAATGCCCAAAGGCTTCCTCCCCTGGAATGGCCAAAGGCTTCCTCCCCCAGTGACCACCATGAATTTGGTTGCACATTAACTGTACTATTGTGTGAAACCAGTCCCCAGCCAGTGCAGCCCAGGAGGGAAGACAAAGCAGAGGGCCTTGGTTCACAGCATTCTAACCATAATGTATATAGCAAAGCCTTCAGTCACAGTCATAGAATGATGGAAGAGTTTGGGTTGGAAGAGACACTAAACATCACATAGTTCCAACACCCTTGCCATGGGCAGGAACATCTTCCACTAGACCAGGCTGCTCAATGCCCCATCCGATGTGTCCTTGAGTGGTTCCAGGACACAGCTTCTCTGGACAGCCTGTTCCAATGTCTCTCCACTATCACAGTAAAGATTTTTTTCCTAATATCCAATCTAAACCTGCCCTCTTTCAGTTTGGAGTCATTACCCTTGTTCTATCACTACCTGCCCACGTAAAAAGTCCCTCTCAAGCTTTCTTGTTGGTAGGTCACCCTTAGTTACTGGAAGTTGCTGTAAGATCTCCTGCAAGCCAAAATGTGCTTCTGCTCTTTCCTAGTGGAGCAGAGTGAGTTAACAAGGATGTTTGCTTTGAATTTTCATCCTTATTTCATCTCACCATTAGTCCCCTGTTACAGCTCCAAGGTTTGGCCAGGGGCATTTGTAATAGCTATTACTGTTCATTGGTTCTGTGATTTAGCCCCCTTTCCACTGCTGAAAATCCCAAAGCTGCCTGAGGCAGTATATGTCGGCAGTAAGCGAAGGAAATAATTTTACCTGAGAACTTGATCATACAGTGGAGAACAATGGTGAAATATCCACATGCTACAGAGGTATGAAAGAGATGAAAAATGATTATGTGCTTATGGCAATCAAAAGCATATAAATCAAAAGCATATAAAAAAGTTAAAGATGCAAAATCTAGAACAAACTTTGTTTCAAAGTTTCTAATCCAGTGTCTCATTAGTTCGTAATGCTACCCACTAGGTTGGATTTTTTTGCCATCTCAGCTGAATCTTGCACATCTACATGAGTACCTCTGTATGAACACAGATTGAAGGTTTATGGCCAGAGGAATGCAACTGAGTTGTCAAGCTTGTATTATCCTAATAATATAAATGTATGAAACTATGTAAATTAATGATAATGATCTTTCATTATCAATGCTTTTTCACCAAAAATTAAATAAGTCAAAACTTCGATTCCCTGGATAGTTGTCACTAAAGCTATTTCATCCAAAAACTAAAGGTGAGAAAGCCCAATAAGATTTGCCTTACCATCTCCAGTGTTCTCTGATCCTGTATCTTGAGTTTAACCTGACTAAAAGTAAGGTGGTCTAACCTACCTGTAATGGATATTACTTTTGCTCAATGATTACTTGTATTGCAATATTTTTATCACTTACTTTATCCTGTATTTTTATGGGGAGTATTATACCCTGCTAAAGAGCTAGACTGAACCATGTATGTTTTCTTTATGAAACCAACATTTATTTTGAGTGGAGCTAAACCCAGATGCGATATGAATATAACATTAAATGAGAGTCAGTACAACATTTTGCAAGTGATGCAAGCTTATATTGTCTTCAGCCTTGTACCGTCTTGAAACTTAACATTTATCTGAAGTGTGCAGGTCCGTCTTTTAAATCACACACACTGTAGAACAAATTTTTTTGCATGTGTTTGTGTGGACTCTGCTTGTAGGAGCAGAGTCTTATCTGCATGCAGATAAGTCTGCACATGCAATGTTAATATGTTTCTACATGGTCAGGAACCTTCCTTGACCTTGTAAAAAATAGTACAAGCTGCCTATGCTCATACTACACAGAGTTTGGCTTTGATTATCACCTGGACCTTACATGTCCCTTGACAATGCTAGTTCATATCTTCCTTATTTGCCAAAACCAAAGTGCCTAAAACAAGATAAGGGCTTTGTTCCAGCTCAGCAGAGCTGTGTACTCCTCTGGTGTGGAGCTGAAAATTGATATGCTACACCCTGATCTGCAGAGCAGAGGTGTGTGTGAGTGCAAGCCTGTGGCACAAGCTGAGGTCAATGTAGAAAGCATGGAACCAAACCTGGTGCAGCCTTTTCCATGCCATCCACTGGAAGTTGCCACTGATATTTTTGGGCACCTTTTTAGAGAGTTCTGAGTGAAAACTGCTGGGGATCCAAGCATGCTGACAGTTAAGCAGGATGGATGATCAGGGACAAGATCTTTATCTCACTTTGTGAAGTAGTTTTATGCAGTAGGATGGACATAGTTATTTGTGCTTTTAAAAATATGCACCTATTCCATGTCTTCCTTTTCTAAGGAGGTTTAGTTTTAATTTGTGTGTATATGAAAACTGGAATTTTCTTATTTTTTTTAAAAGACAGCTAGTTGTATGAAAAAGTGCTTTGTGTGCCTATGAATGTCTATGATTTTGACTTTCTGTCTTGACTTCAGACAAATGTGGATACTACTTTAAGTAGACCTGGCTGAGAAACAGGTTTTCTGGTCTTTTTCCAATTAGAGATTTTGGATGGAGATTTTTTTTTTTTTTTTTTTTTAATAAGGGGGACATGCACAACACAAATCTTGACCTCACTATTTTTCACAGATCAGCAATGCATCAGTATTTTATTTTTACATAATCCTCTTCTGGAACATTTAGATGTTAAAAATAAAACAATATCCTCTTGACCCTGAAACCAGTCAGGGCCTTGATTCCCTTGTACAGCAGTGCTTAGCCAAAGTAAAATGCAACCAAAGATCCTGGAAATCCTTGGAGCATAAAATGGCCTAAAATGCCTGTGAGACTCAGTGTCCTGAATAAAATAGCTCTGTGAGGTAACAAGGCACTAACAGGCTGGGCATTTTTTGGTTTCTATCAGGCATATTGTCAAGAAGCCCAGGGACACCTAGATACCACCAGAAATGTCTCAAATTTGCATGTTCCCACAGGATGTTTCCATTTTTGTGATTAAGTTTCCCGGTGCAAAAATGTTGTGCTAGGAATTATTTTGACCTTAGCTGATCTGTAAATTGCCAAGGAAACACTTCTGTTGCAGTGCACCTGTCTTATAGAATGGTAAGAGTGTTTCTGTGTTTCAAGCTTTTCCCATCTTCTCCACCTTGCTCAGTATGCATCTGTGGTTTGATAATAAACATGCAGCTCTTGCATGCACATAATAGTTCATTTCCCCTGGGGTTTAACAGGGGTAAAGGTGCAAATACTGGTGTTCAGCTCACTTTGCCTCATCGTTACAGCAAAGAAGTGTTGGAAAGTCACACTAATTTTGATGTTCTAAGAATGTGTTCTCTCATGTTCATGCAGTCAACCCAAATCTGTATTACCACAGGTTTTGTTGTGGGGTTTATAGGACTGTACTTGCTTTTTTTTTTTTTTTTTTTTTTTTTACCCATTTGTTATTAAAATAAGCAGCCAGGATATTTTATAGAATTATTCCCCTTGATTAAATTTTTGCTGCTTTGCAGACTACTTGTCTCTATCTTGTGGTGAATCAGTGAAAATTAGCTTGTGTTGTCTGTACTAGATTGAAACTGGGGTCATACTTCAATTTACAAGTATCTTTTGTCTTACTATACATACTCTACTTATTCCATTGATAGTAAAGTGATAGTAGTGAGGGCCACTGTCACAAGTGAAAAATTATAGCAGAAATAAGGCAAATAATATTTTAAACACAGATTTATGTTTCAGACAGCATTGGATTAATTTGAGTCAATAATAATTGATGACCAATGCTCTAGGTTCCTTTAGTTACTAGCCTTAGTAACTAAATAGAATAGTAGAATATAACCTTAGAGCACAGCAACTTGGGGCTGTCAGCTGGGAGACTAATAATTTTTTGTTTGTATATTTGTATGTTTGTTTCTATGTTTGATTGTAATGTGTGGCAGGGGAATAAGTGGGAAAATCAGGCTGGAGCAGAAGGAAGGGAGCAGTCTATGGTAAAGGCCACTGCCTCGGCCACAGCAGGGAAATTGTGCAGTTTGTTGGGACCAGGTGGCTGCTCCTGGGCAGGTCTGGGAAAACAGACTGCATCCTGATGGAGAACAGCTACCAGCAGAGTGAAACCCATCCCTGTGAACTATGTAGAGCAGAGGCTTCTGAGGCCTTTAAAAATTAAATACTAACATATAGCTTTTCAAAACTTCTGCTCCTGCTGGAAGAAAAGAGATACAGTTCAGGCACTTTCCGGTTTGCCCTGACAGTTGCTTTTTGGGAACTTCCTTCATTGAAGGAGCTCTTGTCCAAACCTTCCCAGGAGAAATTATACCCCCCATCTATAACATCATGTAGACAGTTTTGCATTTCTTCTTATTAGGCAGAAGTTGCATTTGAATTTCACTTTATTAGTAATGCAGTAATTAGATGAACTCTTCAGCTTCTTAATTATAAAGATCTTCATACTAAAAAGCTCAGGAATCCTTATGCAGTAAATCAATATCCCTGTGCACAGGTAAAGGATAGGAAAGAAAAAGATAAGATCGTAATTAGCCAATGTTTCCCTCAGAGAAATATGCATAAGGTGTTTTACTCTACTTCTCAAGTTATTTTTAATCTGTTGATTCTCCAACTTTTCTATTTCATACAGTTTTCATTGTAAGTTAACCACTGTCCCCTTTGTGGTCTTAATTCATTCTTCCCTTGTTATTTCAAGGTATAAAACTAAAAAGAGTGAACATTCACTCTTAATTTATAATGTTTAGGGTCCTGAGACTTCCCTTCCCTGTTCATTAAGCATTTTTTCCCCATGATTCTTCTTTTAAAATGTCTACACCATATGCATCTTAAAACAACAAACAATGGTCTTTGGCTTGAGGTGGAGTCACCTGGGCTTACAATGAATGGGTGATTATTTGACTTTTAGTACAACTGACATCTGCTAAGCAGCCAAATTAATCACAGATGAGCATGTGCTAGAGTTGCCTTCGGGTATATTCCAGACCTTCTCCTGTACTTGAGAGTGGCAATCTGAATTTAAATGGGAGACCTGTCAACTAAACAGCTTCTAATAAAAAGCTTCTAATAAAAAACATGTAAGTTGTTTTCTAAGGTGATCTCAGCAATATTTGTTTTGTTTCTGGTCAGTCACATGGCAGAAGAGGCACAACATTTCAGAAGACTGCAATGTTAATTTTATCTGGTAATATAACACTTCACTTGAAACTGCCCCAAACATGGCAAGATAGATTTCCATTTACCTGAGATCTTGCTGCTTATTTAAACAAAGTTTGAATAAAACTGACCTGCACAGAAATTAAAAAGGAATAAATTAATAAATATTTTGAGACTAAATAAAAGACAACCAGACAAACAAAAATCGAGCGAACACTCCCATAAAGAATGGAACTTTCCCTACCTGGAGCACATGGAAGTATACACATTTTTTAATTCCCACTGGCAGTTCCATTAAGAGTACTTAAAAATTTGGTTATATGTCTGTAAAATACTGCATACAAGCTACTGCCTCGCACAGAAAATAGAATGAATATTGCCACTAGTTCCTGATTGCATCTATGCCTGCTTAAATGCCAGTAGTACTCTGCTCTGCTCTGATGCCCTCAACATGGAGCTGGGCATTTAAAAACACCTATCTCTGGGAAAGTTCATTTAACAAGTTCACCTTCAATATTGCTTTCTACTTCCTCTGTTGTTATGGCTTGCAAGAGCTCAATAAAATTCCTTAAAGGCCTTACCTGATACTTTTCTCTCTCTCACTCCCTGAGCAGCTTCAGGATATTAGGTCAGTTTAAATGTCAAGTTGAAAGGACTGACTTTCACATTGCTCCAACCTGGCCTTTCTGCATCAATCTTTAATCTTTCTGAAGAAAATTTGTAACTGTGGTTGGTAGCCTGGCCTTGGCCTTTTGTTAATTGTGTGCTACTCCTGGGAGAATTTTCTTTCAGTTTTTTTCTTTTCAGTTTTCTTTCACTGTTCAGCAGTGTAAATGCTCTTCTGCCCTGCTTATGCTTCTGTGTTCCAGCATGGTCAAGGCTCAGTAGGTGCTTAGTCATGTCAGCCTGGAACATTTTGAATTTTCTCAATATATAATTAAATGGATTTGCTTTCGTCTCCATTGCTTGACAAGTAAGTTCAGGATGTTAATTCAGTCTAAATGTCAAATTAAAAGAAATACAATTCCAGCCTGCTGAATCGTCTTGTTAACTCATTCTTCTTTTTACTTTGACCTTTCCTTAGGGAGGTACAGGTACTACTCGATAAGTTTCAGCCTTTCCAGAAGAATGGTGGAATTTTATATGACTACACCATGTCTGAGGTCATTAAATTCACACTGGACATGTTTTATACTGGCTCTAACTATATCTATTCATACTTACTGATTGCTCTGTGAAGAATTCTTCTGTCCCAAAACTCAAAAGTGTTGCTCACAAGTGAGCTGAACTTGCAAAATATCTATATTTAATATAGACTGACTTGAAGAGGGTTGGACTTGTTAGTGAACCATTGCTAGAATAGTTTATACCTGGACCCTAATTATCCCAGATGTATTTACCCTATTGAAATTAGAACTAGAAGGAATTCTAGAGAATTGTTAAAATTATCTGTGTTGATGTTTCCTGGCTGTAATTGTAACAAAAAAAAAAAAAAAAAAAAAATCCAGAACAAAATTAGGTCTTAAAAAAACTGGTTTTTCCTTGCAAATTAAAGGATATGTTATACAATTTGAAGTATTAATTTGCAGATTGAGGGAGTGAAACACAGATTTGACTGCTTGCCAAGTGCAAAATGTCCATCCTTAGTGTGTGACATCCTCAGCCCCCTTTAGCAGACTGACAGTAAATATCCATGGAGGTCATCGACTGGGAAGTGAGTGCAGTTCATTGGGAAAGCCAGGAGCAATGGCCAACAGCAATTGTCTGAGGCAGGAAAGCTGAGAACCAAGCCTGTGAGTAGCTTTGTCTGCAGTGTCACAGATCAAGGGTGAGGTGGACAATACCAGGTGATAACAGCACCTAAGGTGCAGTTATTTGTGCAAAGTAACTATCATACATCATATATATTCATACATGTATGATAAAGGGATTTTGGTTATCACCCTTCAAAGACATGGCAGAGTTAGTTTGAATAATTTAATGAAAAATTCCATTTTCTATTCAGGAAAATCAAGTAAGGTGTTAGAAATTGCTAGGAAAGGAATTGAAAGAAACATCCCCAATATTGTTATACCACTGTGTAAACTTGAATATTGTAAGGAGCACTGGTCATCCATTTGAATAGAATACGAGAAAAACAGAAAAGGTGCAAAAAGGGTAACAAGTGCTATCAGAGCTATAGAAGTACTGTTCAAGGAGAGATTAAAAGTGGTAGAAATATCCTCAGAAAGCAACATTCAAATATTACAATCTTTCAAGTACATACTACATTTCAGACACTGAAGGTAAAATCCCAGATTCCAAGATTAATATAATATGATCAATATAATATGATTCCAACTGGAAAGCGTCCTGGCCCATACAGAGTACCACTGAGAGCCCTGTATGTGTAGATAGTGTTTCAGAAGCAAAACATGAACTCTGAATTTCCAGCTCCATAAACAAGCAAGAGTTGACGGTATCACACCAATTCCTTCCTTCCCCTTCCCTTCCTCTTTTCCTTTCCTTTCCTCCTCCTTCCCAGCCCACCCCCCCACCTTTCCCCTCCTCTTCCATCCTCTCCTGTCCTTTTCTCTCCTTCTCATTCCTGTTAGTCTCATTCAACAAGAAGCTTGCTAATAACAATTGTTTTCATCTAAATTAAAGCACATGTTAAGGTAATGATCATGTTTGCTTACTGAACCAATCTAATGGAACCTCTATATTAGATTTCTCTTAGATTGCTCCTGAAAAAGACCTGCAGCTGTATGAACTGATGTCTTCTTGGACACGGTCAGTGGCCTCACTGGCAGAAGACCAGTTTGCCATCTGTTCAACTGCCACTTTACTCTTTCAGGATTCTAATCACCACCAAAAAAAAAAAAAAAATATATACTAAAGAATAGCCATCATAACATTGTTCTATTGCACCTTTGTCTGTCCCCCTGGAATATGTGAGAATACATGGCAAGTAGCTCAAATGAACCATTACAGAGTGATAATGATTTTTCTGCTAGGATACAAAATTTGGAATCTGTATTGATTGTTTTCAGTTGTCATCAGTACTGTATTACTGATTGTGCTCCCCTAAACCCAGAAATCTGTGCTACCTGAAGAAATAATTTATAAAAACACTACCTTTTGTACAGCAGCAGAGTAACAACAATTGTGTTTGCTATACTACTCCCCTTCAACAAATGAGAAACTAATTTCAAGGAAAAACAATATTATTTAGAAGTAAAGTTCCAAACCCAGCTATCTTGTATCCCAGTCATCTTCTAAGAGGTTATTTTGGTTTTTTTCTTACTGAAATTGTTTCTCTACTATAGTAATACCCTTTCACAGGCTCAGAGCTGTCAGGATTCAAAAGAATTAGTAGTATCAAAGCCAATATAACCTGATGTTCTCTTGGTGTTTTTCACTGTTTTCTTCCAAAGTATGCCTATCAGGAAGATGTGTTTTACTTTATGCATGATTACAGTTCACATATAAAAATGAAATGGAGCTTGCCAACTAACCAAGTTTTGCAAAGTTGCACATTTTATTTTTAATGTATAATCTATTTCTCTTCCCTATCAACACTGTAATTCAGCATCAGTATACTTTACAATTGTGTGTCAGCACTATCTTTATTGTGCTTTTTCGGCAGAGAAATGACAAGGATTTATCTGAGTCTGGTAAAGTTAACACAGCTCATCACTTTCACAAATGCCTGGCTTTCTCCTAGAATTGCCAGTAGGATGCCAGCTGGACTATGAGTGCTATAAAACTGCCACTTCTTCCCTAAGTGATGATGGTGACTCTGTAAAAATCACTGACCTGCCTTTAAGCAAGCTTGGTGAACTCATTTCAGTGGAGACCATTGGTAGCCTGTTGCAAAATCAGCAGGAAATACTCAGTAGATTCCCACTTCACAGAATGCTCTGTGCTGTGGGCAATTTGAACACTTACTCAGCATTAATAGGCTTAGTGGTGGCCTACTAATCCTTAGTAAGATTCATAAGAGAAAAATCTTCTTTTCTATCCATCAGTCTGGCCATTTACTGCAGAAACATCAGACAAGGAGTTTTGCTTCCCAATGATCCACTACCAAACAGCAGGTAGAAAAGTTTTTTCTTTCTCCCACTACTCTAAATAGGCTTTTAAGTCTTTTAGTTGAATATTCTGTATCAGAACTGCCAACATGAGCTGCTCAAAAGTTGACCAGAATCAACTGTACTCACATTTTGACAGCTGACCTGATCTAGAGGATAAAAGGGAAACTAGTAGTGATACAACTCAAGTTCTTTGCACATGACATGCCCTTAGCAACTGGGAAAATACTGTCCTGGAGGATGCCCTTTAAGGTGCCCTTTTCATAGAGAACTGTCAAGTGCTTTCAGCACTTTCATTCATGATATTGATCTGTAATTAAACTCAGTTAACATCAGGATTGGTCAATGCAATTGACCAAAGTGGGGGGTTTTGCACAATGGGAAATCACACAAGATGAATAAACATAGGCTGGGAATCAGTACAGTCTAAAGGATCTAATTTGAATAGTGAATCCCACGCAGTGTGTGGGTTTGGGAACATTATATCTTTGCAAACAGAATAGATATTATTGTGGGATAGGTGAGCAGAGGTGTGGAACACCTGAACTTGGTTGTGCTCTGTTTTGTCTGCTTGGTTTTGCTAAACCAAGATATGCACATTATGAGAACCGATATGTGAACAGTTATCAAGTGTAAAAACACTGCTAGTAAAGAGAAGCAGTTGTGACTCATTGTGCTTGGGTACCCTTACACTAATGGAAAGACACAAAAAACATTTTCTAGAAATAAAGGTCTAGATCAGATGTTACTGAAAGGTTTGTAAGGATATAAGTGTTGAAATCATGGAGAAGGTTGTTCAGGGGTATGAAATATATTTCTATTAGACAGTAACTCTCAAGCTGATTGAGGAGTATTTGTCCTGCATTTAGTGCATACAGGAGAAGGGGGAATGAAGGACGACACCAAATCCCTTGAGAATCCTTCCAGCCCTCTGGCTGTAAGGTTTTAAATGCATTAAAATTCATGGAATTCCTAATATTTATTTGCAAAGATAGTAAAACCATTTCATCACAGTAAGAGGGAATGTACAGTACTAGAGTGGCTTATGACAACACGAAAATTAAATGGTAGAAAAGGAGAGAAATTCAGTCCTTTGTCTCCACCAGCTGCTATTTATTTTAATGTGCATCTGACAAAATAATATAAACTTTCAGAATGCCAGATTTGTGAATATGTAACAACAGCTGTAACCCGAAACTTTGCTGACTCTGTCACATTTGGCATTTGTTTTCACTTAGAGAATGTTTTATGGCATATTTATTATACTGTGGGATGCATATATCAGTGTTTCTGTTGCATTAGAAAACACATACATCCTTTTATTTTCAAATATTATGTCCAACTTCAGAAGATAGACCAGTGAAAAAAATTGGTTTAATCTGGAGTTGAACAGTCATGTATGCTGGTAAAAGTATAATTCAAAGACATTTTACTAAAAAAGCCCCATACATATATCTGGGGTTTTTTTATACTCCTTTGCTCTATGTTCTGATGATGATGACTCTGCAGGGAAGACATCTAGATGGCTCCACTTTAGGCCATAATTTGGTGTAAAGCTGAAATAAAGAAAAAAAATGGCATTTATATCCTTCCCTCAGCCATATGTGTCTAGAACTTGCAAGTGTTCAAGCATCATTGCTTCCACAGACCCACAGACTTCCATCAGAGAGGATACAGGGGGTAGAAATTGGAAGTCTCTCAACAAGCTCATCCATTTGAGTTGTAAGCATTTGGAAAATTTTAATGTTTTGAGCTATACAAGAAAGCATCTTATTTTTGTTAGTTCTGCTCAAAATTCTAACAAGGAATAGTATTTAAAACACATCTTGTCTGTGTTATGTAGGAGTCACAGTGTGTTTTTATACCTCATACAGCATATCACAAAGCTATGGTCAGAACATATAAATGCTGGATCTTGCATGTCTCAGAGATCTGGGCATGGATAAACTCTGGTCTATTCTTTTAGACTGGAACTTTTTTCTCTAGTCCATTCCTTTCCATGTTGTATTTCTGCCCACCAGCTGCCTTATGCTATATCTAACACCTTCAAAGCCTTTCCCATCATTTACACAGTTTTTTCTTCTGTCACTTTTGGGTATGACATGCCTTAAATATCCTGTAAAAGGTTCCCAAAAATGGAGTTTATGGATCTCTGCAAATAGTTCTGTACTGCATTTTTGAAGGCATGATGATTCTGAGTGCTGCAGGCTTGGAGGAGGCACTCCCACACACAGTTTCCTACATCTTGTTTCCATGTGAAGCATGGAAATCCATGTGAATGTGTGGCTGCCACAGTGAACATGATGCACCCCTCTTTAGAGAACATTTCTGACAGAGTGTGCTCGTTCTGACAAAGAGGCTGAACCAGCCCAGTGCCTTCCCTTTCTTGGTGGAGCCTGATGTAAGGAGGAATGATGCTTTGAGGGGATCCTCAAGGAAGCATTGGAGGCGTAGACAGAGTAGATGTTCCCAGACTGAAGCTGTGATGGTTCTCCCAAAAGGCTGCAAGTGCCAGCGGGAAAGGCAGCATCACAAAAGACAGAGCCTGTAGCACCAGGCTAGAAAAACCTCTGTGGACAAATCACTAGGAAAGGCCACATATACACTAGAGAATGGATGTACTTACTCCATATCTAATTATTTATTCTTTCCTTACCTATTCCCTGATTGTTTTCTTACAATCATTTATGTGGTCTTCACCTTGTAAAGCCAAATTTTGGTCTAATGCTATGAATGCTCCAACTCCAATAGAACTTCCTTAAAAATTTGTTTTGTGGGGGCAGGAATGAAACTTTTAAAAAGAAAAAGTATTTTTGGTGTTGGTTTGGTTTTTATTAACTGTACTTATTCTAGGTAGATATAAAAATCACCCAAAGTACCTCATGCTCTGGTTATTTCCAGTAGCCACTGATTTTATATAATTTATAAAGGAATGTCTGCAATCCACAAGCTACAAAAAAGGAACTTCCTTTTCTGTGTGAGAAGAGAAATAAATGTTTATGAACGCCAGGCTAGGTAAAACACACTAAGCCAACTTCCCTTTGCTTACCCCAACTTCTTCAGGTGCAACACAGTCCTGAGTACACCTCGCCCAAGGGAAAAAGGTGTGTATACCTGAGCTTCAGTCTTTTGGATTAAATTCAGTTTGCCTAACTTAGCTGTTTCTATGTCCAATTTGTCATTCTGTGTTGAAAAAAATGGTAATATGTTGTAGAGTGGGATTTAAAATCAGGAGGGTATCAAGGGTCCTGCTGAGAGGAGAATTAAAGACTTACAGACTTCTCAGGGTTGAAATGGTTTTGTGTTGTTTTTTTCTGAATGCACCTGTGCCATGGCAAGTGCATAAGAATTTGAGGGAAAGCATCTGGAGGAGAACATTTTCAGGCTATTTTTGGCATAATTCCTATATTTTTAAAGATGCCAATTAGATGAGAGCTTTGAAAACACTTTGTATTTATATCCTTTGTTGGGTCCATAGGATTTGACAAGCAGATCCAAGTACATCAATTAGGTTTATTTAAATATAAATAGCTACATGTCAAAGGCATACCCACGTGTCCTTAATGATTCCTTGCTTTATGTCAGTAGAAATTTTCAGGAAAGTGGGAGGGGATCCCTCAGTAAAGTGTGGAAAAGTCAGCCCTCTCCCCAGGAGAAAGGGTAATTGTGGTTAGGTACTGAAAGACTGCTGATGCCTGAGAGATTTTATCATCTGATTTCACTGTGAGGAGTGCAGCTAACAATCCAGAGGAAAGCAAAGCTTGAGTTCTCACCCACATGTGCTAGCCTGGTGAAAAGTAGCATTAAATGTGAGTGGGAGCTTACATACCTGCAAAAATGGACCTAGAGGAATAGCCAAGCTCCATTTTCACAGAAAACATTACCCTGACACTTTATTTTTTTAAATTCACGCCCCAGATTCAGATAAAGTATTGATATTTAGAGTAGAAAAGGTTGTTGTGGTTAATTTAATTCATGAGGTAAAGAGGGTGGTGAGTAATACTTGCATCATAACTTCCATTTTCCTAACTTTCTTCTCCAAACTTTGATGGCTCTGGTGTAAAAATTTCCACATAATTACGGAAATACATATGTGTGTGTGTGTATATAATGTGTGTATATATATATTTGTATGACATATAGTGTGTGGTGTGTCTAAGTTTTTGCATAAATATAAATATATGTTTATACATATTTCAAAATGATATTTTTTGTCATTGATTGAAAACATTTTTCCTTTAGGTACAGGAAAGTATGCAGTCCATTTTCTATGTAGATGGTAGCCTATTGCTGTTTAGCATAAATTAGCTTAGAAACAAAACCTGGAAAGAAATTTTACACCTGTCAGCTCATCTGTTGTTGAAGAGTTCAACTTTATTAGTGATGTTGCATATACACATTCTACATTTTGATGGAATGTCTGGAAGAAAGAATACAGAAACCAAGAAGGAATTAAGGTCTGACATTTGCCTTCCTGCTTCAGAAATTCTTCAATGCAAAGTACATCAAAGTCAGCTTTAATTTTTTTTATTTTTCCTTTCCTTTATTGTCAGCTGGGCTGTTCAGTCATTCAAAACCATCACAGAAGTTTTTAAAACAACAACAAAAACCATCAATGACCAGAGTGGCACCATGAGCTCCTTGTTTAATATATCAGAATGTGTTCACTGTGTTAGTCAAATTGCTGCTAAAAGCCCTTTAGCAGTGAAAAAAAAATCCTGCATCTAAGAGGATTATGGTGCTCCTTAAGTCCACAATAGAACTTGGCTGATTTTAGCATCAATAGCAGTTATGCTTTAAGGGCAATGTACAAAGCTATGAATTTTGTATTTAAAGCATCACTTCACCTTGAGGCATTAGGGCAGCTAATTCCCATTTCAATAACAAAAATTTACAATAAAACCAGTCTTCAGTTAAAATATCCTTCCTGTGGACTTAAATTCCTACATTTCACAGTGACATAAAATAATTAGCTATATGGCCCCTTGTGTGGTTTTATGGCTTCTGCCTTCTGTATTTGTTGCTATTAACGCATTATGTAGCCCCAGCTGAGCAAAATGCTCACGTGCATGCTTAAATTTCAGTTTGCTCACTGAATATGTAAGTGTAAATGCTTTGTAGAGTCAAGGCCCATTGAATTCTAAGATGACCCAAAACAGATGTTTCTGTTCACTCTCCATTTCCACAGGACAATACATCTCTTCAGTGTTCACTCATTTTGAACTTAGCCACCTAACTGCTAACAAAGGAGGCATTTATTTTTAAGCCAGTGAATCCTCTTTTCCCAGGATTGCCTATTTTAAACAACAAAGTATTTAATCCCCCTTATTATTAATCTGTACAGTACTGGTTCTGGGGTAGCTCACACTGAGAAATAGATTACTTGGAGAGTATGTTTCCTACAGCTATTGAGAGCTTTACATGCTTTGGAGGTGTGGTTGGTTTTTTTTCTCCTTTTTTCCTTGTTTTGCCTGAGGACAGAATCCACAGAGATAGGAGAAGAGAAAGCTCATCACAACTGACATTTCAGTCGCTGCTTGGTTTGACTGCAAGGTTTAGTAGAGGTTTATTCATACCAATAAATGGAGGCCATATCTGATTTTCTTTCTTTTAGAAATGTGACAGAGAGGACTGTCTTACTTGGCTGGCTCATGATGGAAGAATGATCTTTTTCCAGCTTTTTCCTCTACTGCAGCTTTTGCATAGAAAGTCTAGATGCCCTCTGTTCATTTCAAGAAGAGGTAGTAGACTAAATGTTCAAAGATTGGCAGACTTCCCTCAGATAATTATGAATATTTAACTTGTGTCTGGTTTTGGTAGTACTATCAAACACTTGATCATGTCAAAACAAGCACTTATAGCTGATACTTAAAAATGCTGGTGGCAACAAACACTGCTGCTCATAAATAGCCTTGTCTTCACTGTGCAGTTCTGAAGTAGTGAAGTAAACATGGTTGTATGAGTGTTAGACACAAATACAGATCCAGGAACAAAGTATCAGCTGTGACGAAAAAAGCACTTTGTGCCCTGTTTCTATATTGCTTGTTTAGAGCAAGCTACAAAAATGATGTTTACATCATCCCCTATTTAGGTGCACAGGATATAGTGATACTATTTTCCATCTTAATAAATAGCTGGAGAAGCTTTTGTAACAAAACTCACAAACAGGACCCCTGATTTCTAAGGTGTTATGATGTACATGCCCCTTGCTTGAAGTGGCTCTGCATGGTGCATAGTCTTTCCATCTAGTGGTTAGATGGATGGGATGCCATGTATTCTTCATAACCTTTCAAGATGTTCACAGCTTAAAATGAGGGCAGTTAAAATATGAAGGAAATGCTTTATGAGAAAAAGCACATGGGGTAATTAAGTAAAGAGGAGAGAGGGTAAATATGAAAAAGAAAACACAGGGAAATTCAAAACTGTCAGGTTAGATCTTCATTATTGAAGCTTCCCCTTCTTAATAGCTAACTTTGGCACAGCTCTCTTCCCTTATATACATATATATATATATATATATATATAAACCCAGTTTGCCCATGGGTGATGGGAATATGATGGACTGACTGCACATGTGCCTCTGGCACTGTGGGTCTTGCAGTTGCCTTACAATTACTACACACAAACACCCTTCAGGTGTTTCCTGGCACTTCTGCATTCTTCTGAGTAGATGAAGTGCCCCCAGTATTCCCTTGGTCCCATAAGTCATGCCCAGATAAATCCAGAGAGATCTGAGCCAGGGGCTGCAGTAGGTCAAACTTTTGGCTCTGGAGCACAGGAAGGGGCAGGCTGTCCCCTTGGGCAAGGTGCTGCTCAGGGCTCTTCTCCAAATGAAGCTGTTTGATGGCTAAAAAAACATATTTAAAGCAGTAAATCCCTGCCCAGAGGCAGGCAGCTGCTGTCTTCTTTTGTCTGGGCTGGAAAGCTCCAGTGTTTGGCCTGACAGAATCCCATGGACTCAGCTGTGGTTGCCATCTGGCTGCTCCCTCCAGGAACAGGCTGACTGAACCAGTTGACTTGGACAGGGATGAGGTCTGGATTGACAACCACAATGCCCAAATTGGGTAACCAGAACCTGTTACCTTAAAATAATTTCCTATGACCTACTGTCCTATCATTATCTCCCCTACCACTGTACAACAGTGTTCATGTGCTTGGAAGGTTTACCTGTCTGCTGCAAGGACAGACCCACTCTCTTTTCTCTTTAGGGAAAGGACAGACTTGTTCTCCTTAGAGGAAGTCAAGCTTCCTCTAAGTCATACCTTTTCTCTGGGTCCTTGTGTCCACACATTTGCCTGCACCCTGTTTTAAAGGCTTTTCTCTCTCCTTGCAGAGCACCTGTCACAGCAGATATTTTGAATCCTTTTCTTGAATCTCCAACCTAACAATCTCCACAGTTACAGCAAAAGCACTCTGCATGTCTTTTTACTAACCCCTCCATATCCATATTGTAAGGTCCCCTTGTCTTTGGTTTACAACCTCTCCAGACTCTTACCAGTGCTGTTGAAATTTTCTATGCTCTGCTCAGAGCTCTCCAGTTTCATCTTTTCAAAACAATGGAATAGCAATGCACCCATCACTTGGTGTGTGATGTATCTGCTGTCTTGTCAGCTGTGGGTGCAGCTTTTGAGGTCAACTGATCAATGTGTCACTTGGGCTCCTTCTGAGGACACTTCTACCATGCCATCCTCCTCACTGAACGCCACCCTGGCTTCTCCCACACTCTGTGGCCTGTCACATCTAAAGTACATGCTCAGCATGCTGCCCTAGTGATCCAAGTAGTGGCATTTTTTGTGTCAGATTGACTCGAAATAAATGTTGGGTATATGTGAGATGCACATGGCTGCAGGGCAAATCCAGACCAGAGCTAATTGTGCCACTGTTATGCTCAGTGCTGGAGATTAGACAAGCTTGCCTGCCACTGCCTCCAGCTGAGTTCTGAAAAACCAAAACATTTCTGCTACTTCCCAAGATGAAAGTAGGGGAGAAACACAATTTCCTCATTAAAAACCCCTCAACAACCAATTCCTCAGCCTTCTTTTCTTTAAATATAGTGGTTTCCCAACCTCTGTATTGCTAAATTTGGCAGGAGATGAGCTTTGTTCCAGAGAAAACAGTTGAGTTTATAGCAAAGTTTTTTCTAGCCATCCTACATAAGTACAATCTCATCCCAATGGGCCAGTATTTCTTGTGCCATTATAAAATGTGGTTTAGATCTTCTAAGTGATTTAAATTTATATTATATATACCCTGTATGTTCACATTTAGACAGAGATTTACGAGCTCAGCTATTCTAGAATATTATTTGAATCTATTTTTTCTCATCACTATCTGATGCTCTTCTGCCAGCTGGATATCCAGGGAAGCATTTCCATCTGACTACTGAAAATACAGTGTAGCAATTGCATTAAATTGTCCAGTAGTTTTAAAATAACAAATAGAATTATTTAAATGTTAAAATGTCTACTGCTTTTTCACCTGCAGAAGTGTAATCCTTCTGTAGGTTACATGAACCTGACTTATATTTTGCTTGGAGGCCTTCCAGTACCTATAAGCAGACAATTTTTAAAGGTAACACCTTCTAAAGGTAGGCTGCAAAACTGCAAAAGGCAATGAAACCAAGAGTGTCAGGACAAATGTGGTTACATGATTTCAAAACTTGCCTTCCTATGGAAATGACCTAAAGATGTGAAAGTGGAAGGATACATGCCAAAATCACATCCATGGCCACTCTACTTTTAGACATATTTCCTTTCTTCATTTATGGTCTCTGTTGTGTCTGTGCAGATTATTGCAAATTCTTCAAGACAGGTATCTAAACACAGAGCAAAAATATGTTGCCTGATCCTTCTGTATTTGTTGAAGATCTTCAGCTGTGGATGCCATGGCTAACTGGGGCTTTGCATTCCTTGGTTAATATTTAGTTTGTAGCATAGCTGCAGCTCACATGGGATCCTGGATTCATCAGTCAGACAAATTTCTCATTAGTCATGAAAAATTTAGTACAAATAAGCCATACAGGATTTGACAATTATCTATTATTAATCCTTTTTTCAAGCTAGAGTAATTATAAAACAGGTTGCAACCTTAGTAAAAAAGTAGTCCCAAGTCTTCTCAGAAAGGATAGACTTTATTTTCTTATTGCCTTTTTGCAGAAAATCATTAAAAACAGTCAGTAAAAATACTTAGTAGTTTTGGGCAGACAAAGTTAGTGTGTATTTCATTGGCAGGAACATTTCCACTAAAACTCCAGATAGAACCAAGCACTTTAGAAGCCTAGATCCATAATGAACTAAAAGAAACTGTAACCATATTACTTTGCCTTCATATGTACCTTATGCAGTCACTATATATGTGTGTGCTTAGCTCACAATCCGATGCATAAACACAGACATTATGCAAGAAGACCCACACTACAAAGAAGTAGAAAAAACTCTGACTCTTTCCTTGGCATGTGCAAGGTATGTCAGGCAACAGCAAATGACATTTGACTGGGGTGGTTGGTGATTTCCACCTTTAACTGTGTTCTGTTCATTTACCTGCGTCAATTTAAACCTATTGATTTAAAACTTTTTATTATTATTTGATTAAGTAAAGTTTGGATTGGTTCCATTATACAGGGCTGATTTTTTGCTTATTTATGTTTGTAGTTTTACATAGGCTTAATTCCCCTAGGTGCATTCAAGAGGCAAAAAGACCTTAAAGCAGACATAAATTAGATTTGGCTGAGTACAAGGCTCAATCAATATAGTTTAAACATTTGAATAGTTCCTGAAGTCCTGCTGGCACATCTGGGTTTGCTAAACACATGCTGGGATAAAGCTGAGGAATCAACTATAACCTCAGGAGACCAGTGTGCCGAGTCTCCATCTAGAGTCAGTGGAGACAGTCTCCAAAATTAACCTCCTTGCAGTGTTTGTTTTTAATTTTTAGGAAATGAGCTTGTTCCTCACTGTTACCACCAATGCACTTCGCAGCCCAAACACAGAAAGAGCATTCTGTAGCTGTTTACAGAAAAATGTATTCACACCAAGGCTTAAAAATAAAAGTTATTTTAATGTTACAGCTTTATCTTAGAGCTCTAGACTCCCAAAGGGAATGATGCTTCAATCTAGTACAGGTTAAAGGAGAATAAATTTTGATGCAGAGATTATAAATACTTCCACAGCAGATTTGCCCACACACTGTAACTACTGGCAAATTCATGGTAACAAGACAGACTCTTGTACCATGACTTTGAAACTGCTCATTTACATCTGCTTTTCCTGTATAGCCAATTCTACTCCATTTCCCCAAAAAACCCAATGAACCACAATAAATCAGCGTTCAGCACACTTCTTTAAGAGTACAAAAACCTATTTCTTATCGTTATCAGAAGTGAAGCCCTTTTACCAAAATGGTTAAGTACCTGGAAGAAATAGTCTAGAAGGAGTGAATCCTACCACTTAAAACTTCATCAAGTGATTCTGCAAGGCTTCTCTGGTGTCCCACTCCAAGTATGACCATGGCCAACACTATGCCAGGCCAGCTGAGGCTTTATCTAGTGTTGAAAGGATCCAAGGACAGAGATACTAAGCACAGTCCCAGTGTTGCTCTGCTATTTCCACACCCTGAACAGAAAATACTCCTGGTGGCTCCAACGTGCTATAGATAAAGCTTCTTCATCTCAACAGCAAGTTCTGTGTACCAGCATAATTTGAATGAAAACATGTACATTTACACAAAATTCCATACCTTGAAAGCAATCCCAGATGACCTCACATCTGTTAAGGACTAGATGCTTTGTCACTTTTCTACATTTGCTCCAGTCTCCACTGGTTTGTGCTGGCATGTAGTGTGGTCTCTGCAGAGCTTCCCCTAGTGCCTAATGGAGATAATGAAAGTCTCTTCTCTGCATTCAATCACTTTTGGGTTTGCATTTGCTTTGCTTCTGGAGCTACAGTGTTGACTGTTATTGCTGATCCAAGACCACAGTCCCAGGTTGTTCATGCAGTCAACCCAACAGCTCCACTTGTTAAATTTTATTTCTTTTTAAACCTTTCCCTAGGTTGGAAAAATCCACAAGAATGCTGCCCGCAAAAGAGAGTACCACGTCCTGTTCATGGTGATCACCACAGTTATCTGTTACCTGCTGTGCTGGATCCCATATGGGGTTATAGCACTACTTGCAACTTTTGGCAAGCCGGGTGTTGTGACTCCAGTCACAAGCATCATACCTTCCATCCTAGCAAAAAGCAGCACTGTTTGCAATCCCATTATCTACATACTTATGAATAAGCAGGTAAGACATACATTATTTTTAAATTATATTTTCTTCAGGGCCCATCAGACATTCTGGACCATTGTGACTACCAGTCTTATAGATGTATCTTTAAGGACATTGAAAGCTTGGAGCTTGGAGCTATTGGAGTCTTGGGGTGGAAGTGTTTGCAAACAACAGCATACTGCTAGATAAGAATGGAAAAATGTTTGCTTACTGAAATTGCTTGTGTTCTTCTGAGGGCACACTGGGTATTAATTTGTATCCTTCAGAGTTGTTGCCAAAGGTGTTTACAAGAAAAATACTCAAACATTTGGTGAGGTTGAGGAGTGGGGGGAAAATGGACAAGGAGACAAAGGGATTTCATGACCTTGAAAACAAAATGAGACCATTTGTAAATACCATTTTCATGATAGACCCCCTTGAAACCAAATATCATTGCAGTTACTGGTTTTGTGGACGTCTACATCCTTACTGTTAAATTTACAGTTCAGCTACATTCCAAAATAGATAATGAATTTTGTCTCATGAGCACCAAGGCGTATTCTAAAAATGCTTATATCCAGTTCAGGTCCCTCATTCCTGAAAATGCCATTTTCAGTACTCACAAGTGAGCCTCCTAATGTTTCTGTGTTGACAATTCTTACTCTGAAGTTTGATAATGGCAGGTCTGGAAGTTTTAAAAGTGTTTTGCAGTAGGCAATCTGAAAAATATGCATAGTTTATGAAAACTTTTTTTTATTAGATTAGGTGTTAGAGGTTGTTCTCAGTTTTCTTTCTTCATTGTGTCCATTACATTATTACAAAGCGAAGAAACACCCTTTATCTTTTCTTGCTCAGTGTATGCTGGAGCCCACCCTTAGTATTTATCAACAGCAGCATTATATTATTATGGAGCTGAGACAAGGGAAGAGTTAAATGTAACAGCCAAATATATTCAAGATTTGCCACAGCCTGAGATCATTCTTGGCCTGCTTCATCTAACCTAAATTTCTTAAGCAACAAAAGAATCTACTCTTGGAATTTGAGGGGAAAAATCTCAAGCAAGCTGTTAAACCTCCCTGAAATGAGAAGGAGAAAGTTCTATTGCCTTGCCCAAGACCAGGGCTTCATTTCCAATGTCTAGTTTGAGCTGACATTGAAGCAAACAGAACATTCCATTTAAAAAGCCGAAGAAAACCAGTAACTTTTCCCCCTCACCTTTTAAAATTCTTATGAAAACTTCTCAACAGTAGCATCCGTCTTGCTTTTTTATTCTCTGAACACTTTGACTGAGGTCCTTGACTGAGAGATAATCTGATTGTGCTGTGATAACTGGACCAGGTAATATAATATTGATAGCAGATACATTTTGGTGTTGTCTTTACACGTGGAGATGTGATGAGCCACCCTGAAGGGGAGGAGTTTGGTCAGATTTGAGATAGATACTTTTTACTAATCAAACCAAAATGATAGCTAATGTACAGCATTAACCTGCAGCTCTCCTCTGCTGTGCCACTGTGTATTGGCAGTGAAAATAATTGGGTTTAACTGACTCTGAAAAATGTGCTTCACTCAAAAAGGTGAAACCCATCCCTTTGTTCCTCCTCCTTTCAGAGCAGGAACAGTAGTAACACCCCCATTCAATGCGTCACTGGTGTTCTTGGCACCTCTGTAGCTGTTCTCACACTTTCTTGTAAATTTAACACCTCACGGAAAAGAATTTGTTAATCTTCCTGGCACTCAGCTTTCCTGGTCTTCATGCCTAGCTGGGAATTGTCACGGAAGGCTGGTGCCCCCCAACACAGAAATTATCTGGCCTGCATTTTTCACAGTTCTCTGCAGATGTGAGGTACCACAATGGGGTATTTACTCCTGCACTTTATAAACACACAGAACATATAGCATAATTTTTAGCTCTCTCTGTATGAGTCTTTGATCTGGGAAATGCCCTGAAGATTGGAAAACGGTGCTGGTTGACTGCAGCTGTGGTGTTAGCTTCCAGCTGTCATAAATCTGTGCAGAATATTGTGGAACCATCAGCCTCTGAGTCAGCTTTAAAACTCATCCTACAGAGCACATCCTTAAATTAACTCTCAAGCAGTCTCTGAGTCACTTTCATGATCCTGGAAATCTAGAGAAAGAGAATTGTCTTTGGCACTGCCCACTGCACTGACCTGACGTGGTAAATCACTGAGGAAAATAGTGAATTTCTTTCCAGCTGCAGGAACTCCCTCAGATGGGATGGAATGAGGTGTGCTGCTGTCCTTCTTCCTGTGCTGTCCTCCAGGAGGAGAGAGATGGATTGTTTAAGCTGGACTGTTAACTGGACTCATAACACACCAGGCAGACATCAAGATTCACTGACAAAACTAAAGCACTAAACTGCCTGAGACCGAACGATGCTGGGATGAAGCTGGAGGAGACAGTAGAGGAGATTCCATTTTCCCTGTTCTCTCTTTATGGCAGGCTCTTGACAATATGACTTTGTGTCATACATGACTGGTGTGTGCCAGGGGCAGCTTCCCCAAAGGTCAGGTCCCAAAAAGGCGGCACACAGCCAAGTAGCTGGGCAAGGTCAGCATGCTTACACTTTCAGTGCATCGGTCCTTTATAATTATATAGCTAATGTTGTTGTGTAGATTTTGTTTCATCTTCTCCAGCCTCTCTCAGTGTCTTTTATTCCCATCACACATCCCTGTCAAGTTCCCATTGTTCAAACTTCCTCCCATGCAGCCAACCCAAATGGGTTTTTAATGACAGCTCTGATTACCTTCTTTCACCATGGTGGTGCTGACAGAAATCTGCTCTTTGACATGTTACATGCAAGCATTTGTAGGAGAATGGTTGGTAAGGATAGTGCAGAAGGCAGTCTTTCCCAATGAATTACAGCTGTACTGATTACCAAGAAGTGGAAACAGCCTTGCCTGCCCAATGAGGTTGGGTGTTATAAAGAGTGTGTTGGCTGGTTGAGAGTTGCAGTTGGAGAGTCTGCTGCAGTTTGGGCTGGAGTCTGCTGGTTGTGCTGTGAGGAAGAAGGGATGTGGTTGTGCAAGGGACAGACAAGATAAGAAGATGCTGTGTGAGCAACAGACAGGGTTAGGTGGCTGGGAAAGGACAGCTTGGGGTTTAGCCAATCATGCAGAAGGAAGAAAGAAACTTTCAGCTAGGAGAGAAGGAATCAGTGCTGTGTGGAGCTGCCCGTAAGAAAATGAGTTAGTCTCTGTGAAGCAGCTAATGAGGAAAGGAGTCAATACTGTGTGCAGCTGCCTATGAGGAGAGGAGTCAGAGTTCACTGAGAGGGGGCATGAAAAATTTTTAATAAGGGACTGGTGATGCTGCCAGCTGTGTCTGCCTCAACGTAATTGCAACAAGGATTAAGCATTCACCCAGGAGATGTGGAATTTCCCTACAGCCATGGGTTTACTGCTGAGGAGGTGATTTCTGAGAGAAATCTGCTGTTGTGTTCCACAGAACAGCACAGAAACCCCAACATGGAAGTGTTTTCTGGCTGGTATAACTGTGCATGAGGACATACTGCACTAAGAAACAGGGATTATTAGCTGGATAGCTCAATGATGTAGCAGCTTCAGAGGTTTAACCTTGTTTTACACACCAGAAATTAATTTTTTGTTGATGTAGAAGTCAAGATACTAATAATGAGTGTTCCAGAAGATGTGGCTATGGATAAGATCAGTGAGATTCACTCAATCTCCACTTGCTATCCCACATAATATGAAGATGGCACTCAGAGAAAATAGAAGTTTGCTGCATTGCTACTGACAGCCAAATTTAAGTCAAGCTCAAGCCTGTATCACATATACATCTAGAGAACCAATTGTTTGAAAACTACTGATCAGATTACAAGTCACAATCTTTGCTGAAGCAAAATAGCCCTGCTCCCCTGCAGCTCATGAGCTTTACACTAATTTCTTTCACATTTTTTGTTGCTCAGGTAGTGCACCTAAGTCTCCCTGGGCTACTGAAACTCAGGCTAGCACATCTTATACTCTGTTGCATATTACAATTGGAGAAAAAGTCCACCCAAACCATGCGATCAGTAATGTGCTATTTCTGGTGTCAGAAAGTGCCTCTGAGCAAAATAAGGAGAGAGTGTGAGGGAAAGGATGTATTAAATGTGAATATAAGTCCCTGATTAATGATTTGATTTCTAGTGTCTGTCTTCTTGTATTAAAATCATAGCAGTTTTAAAAAATAGGTGACCCTGTCATTTTCCCCAAGGAGCTTGAGAAGTGATGCTCTAAAGAATATACACACTTACTTGAAAGTCATTGCTACTGTGACCCTTCCAAATTTATCATGTAATGGAGCATGATGGGTAAGAGAGAAATTAAGGAGAAAGAATGATAAAACTAAGCCAAGTACAAGGACTTTTTTTTTTTTTTTCCTGAAGAGATTTGAAAAATAATGATAGTGATGTACTTAGGGAGTGTTCCTCCATGGGATCTGGGCCCAACATCACACATCAGACACCTCCCAGGCTTTCTCTCTTCTGTGGCTCTGACAGTCCCCAGGAAGCAATTCCACCTCCTCTTACCTGATGAGTGGCTTGCTGCTCAGGCCAGCCCCCTCTTCCAAGGCCTTCGTGGAACCTCCCAGCTGCCAGATGAGTAACAAAGAGTCTTTCTGCCCATAATAATAATCTATTTGTTTTCCATATACACAGTCTTCTAGCAACGCTTTTCCATCCTTCTTGATCTTACATTTAGCACTGAACAGGGATAAACGCATATGAGCTTTGGGAAAGAGAGATACACATGATAGTGATAATAAAAAAAACAAAAGAAACATTCCTCCACTGGCTGTTATAACAGCTATATTGTCAGTCATTTCTCTTGGGGTATTTTGCAGTTTTCAGTATTTCCAACAAAAGATAATGGTTTGTTTTTAAAGATGGAGGAATATGTGCAGAAGTTAAGTCTCTTTTGTAAGTTGTTCATTTACACATTTGGAAAGCTAAGGTATTTTAGCTGTGTGAGAACACAAAACTACAGATCCAGAAAGACAGTATGCAATTCAAGGACAGTTATGCCAAACCTCATTTTATACATAAATTGGGACACATCTATTAAGTCCTGAAAATAGTTGTTGTTTGCTTAGCTCAAAACTTTGAGAGGTCTGTGGACTTACCATAAGATTTATTATCTTGTTATATTTTTTTCATTAAAATTCACATAGATTTCAATACTCATTATCTGCTTTGTTTTTTCTTCTCTTCACTGGTAGCTAAGCTGTCTTTAAGTAATTAATAGTCCAAATAGAATGGCACACCCGAGCTCTTCAGTTGAAAATAGGTCAAGTCAAAATGATCTCTTACTGCAGAATACTCTACTGTAGTACAGCTCAGAAATGTTTTGACTTTATTTCTCTGCCAACATGTAGTGTTATGACTTTTTAAAGCAGGGGGACAAAGAGAAGAAAGGTCTCAAGGGCACCTTTGCTGCTGTCATAAGGTATAATTGCATTTCACACAGTAAGTTTAAAATTACTTTAGGAATTTCTCTTGAAGCTCATGTCAAACAGACCAGGTAAATAACTTGGGCATTTAACTAGGATCCTAAGCAATCCCAGCCAGACTTCATGCTGTCCCATTTTATATCCTTTGATACATCTTGTCTACGTTGACATTTCTGCCTGTCATGGATTGGCTTCAATATCACAGAAGGGTTTAGAACTTTCTTCTTTTAGACCCAGGGCAAAACTAGGGAGCAGGAAGCTAGACCACCTCTCATGCAAGCAAAATACTGAATAAAATTGAAAACTAATGCACATGAATGAAGAGAAATACAGGATAAGCAGATGTTTTAAACTATATAATGATTTTCAATTATAGCTAGGGAATGCATTAATGGAAATGAAATTTCTTCCAAGGTTTAAGTGATCAGTGTAATTTAGAATAACCCCCTTAGGCATGATGCATGTTAGCATTTTGCTATATTTGGACCAGCCAAATTTCAAAACAAGAGTACAGCTGTGCCTCAGTTTAAGAGGTCATGTCCACTCTAGTGCATCTTCATTGTGATTAGCTTAGAGAAGAGGGAACATTGCCTCACCTGCTTCCTGGCAACCTTGTAGGCCATGCTGGTCGATAGAAGGGGTCAGTCACACTTACCCTAGTGGAGACAGGGAAATAAATCAGCATAAACTGCAGTGATTGAATGACAGGAGATTTATATTGCTGCCTGTTTGAGGGCTAGCAAGGAAATAGCTGCAGGGGGAGACTTGACCTCTACAATCATTGTCACTGCCCAAAAGGCAATAAAACAACAAACTGTTTAAGGATTCAGATAAACTGTAGGGTTACAAATCTCAAATTTTCTCCAGTGTGGGAGCTTCAGGTACATAGTTTGCCCTTGCCTATCATGCTCAGCCTAAAGTTGTCCTGGTAGTTTAAGAACTTCATTTACAATCAGCTGTTTTTCATACACTTCCACCTGTAACATTAAACCTGCAGGATAGATTGATAGATAAATGGAAATTTTCAGTATTCAGAGCTTACTGTAGAGTAAGAAATGTGGTATGTTCACAGCTAAAAAAAAAAAGGTGTTAAGATTTTTGTAAGTAAGGTCCCTTGGTAGCCTCGTTGCTCTTGCAAGTAGATGTCATAGGAAGCTCAGCCAAAGTGGTGTTTCTTTGCTGGCTTCACAGGTACATCTGTCCTCAAGGGAGGGTCTGGGTGGACAAGAGCTCAGCCAGTCCCAAGAGAAATTCAGGGGGGGAAGGGATGAAGTGTTAGCAATTGTGCTGTTTCTCACTTTCCATTACTTCAGTGTAATCTAGAAGTTGGGTGAAAGCCCTTGGCAGTTTGTTTGTTTGTTTTTTCTGAACTGATTTCCAAGTTTGGTGTGGACAGTTAAAGTCCTGCAAAGGCATATGTGATCCACAGATAGTCTAAACTTGAGCTAGTCTTCAAAATGGCATTGCAAAGCTATACAGAGTGGATGTCACAGGATCTTCTGTGGTAGTGGTCTAAACTGCAGTGGCAGGTCAGGGATCAGACTTGATTTTAGCCCACACCTTAGTTTGGTTAAGGTCAAGCATTTATTTAGCCTCGGAATTCCTCATTTCAATTCTGATGTTTGTTTTTCTGTAATATATCCAAGTTTTATAAGTAGGACTCCAGTTAAGCATTTGGTACTACTTACCATTCCAAAGCTGAATACAAGCATAGGTCAGCTAAGAAAACAGAATGCAACATTCTGTAATGCAGTGCAATACAACATATTAGACAAACAAAGAATTGTTGCTTTATGGGGACAATCAAATTCAACAGATGAAAAAGTAAGTGTAACCCTGGCAGTGACACAGCCTCTAATTTTCCTCTCCTGCTCAATAGATGAATAATCTTTTGTCATATGGTAGTGGCATAATACTAAAATTTTATTCAGAGCAAAGCATTTTTTCTACATATTGTGTCAGTTGAGATTACTTCTCAGTTTTACTGTGTGTACCAGGCATATCTATGCAGTAATGTATTTTACTATGAATTGAAGCAACAATTGTTTCAGATTAGATGAATGGAGAATAAACAAAATGAGTTTTCCTAGACAGAGAATATTTTTCAGCATTTATGTAACCTCCACTAAATCATTATTTTTAATTGAGTTATTCCTTGGTATTCTTGTAAAGCATATGATTGTCATCATCCTAGTCTTACAGCAGGAGAAATTTGAGGATGAAAGGTTAGATTAGTGTTCAACCCCTCACAGACTGGCTTGGCAATTCTAATTCAAATCTGTAGAACTTTATTTTATGATTTTATCCTGATGTCCTTCTTCCTCCAGGGCAAAAAATCTGCTGTAGTCAAAGAATTAATCATTGCCATAGTGTGGAAAATACAATATAAAACTGTACTGGGTCTGTAATTCATTAGAATAATCCTTTTCATTATAAATTGCATCATTGAATGCAATTCAGAAATATGTGTCCAAATGAAAATAAATTTGAGGTTCATTGTCTTTTGAAGTAAAAGCTGTTACAGAGCTTTGTTCCCCTGATGTTTAGTATGATAACTACTCCCAAACTAAATTTATTTGTAGCCAGTTTATAACCCTTTATTCCTCAAAAAGCCCTTCTTCTTTGGTAGCTGTTTTTTCCTCATACTAGGACACCATAAACAGATCACTTTCTACCCCACATTGCTAGTGTGAGCTAATTTATTTTCATAATCTCATTTGTTCAAAACACATATTCAAATTATAATTTTGGTACTCATGCTTGGATTTGGGTGTTTCATTTGGGAAACTTTTTTAGCATTTACTGGATGTCAGTAGAGAACCAACGTAGTAGTATTTCTTGTTTCTGTCTTGTGGGCAGTGTCTAACTCTCTGGATTATTATTATCTTCAGAATCTGAAATGAAAACCAGAACATCAGCTCTATGGTGACTTCTTAAATCCCTTAATCTTAATTAGAATCAGATTTTCAGAAGGGGGTGTGTAGAAATATACACCAGGGGTATGCTGCATAAGGAACAACTATTGTGTGCTGAGTACTTTATGAATGACCTTGCTTCAGATGTAATGTTCAAACCCTTCAGGGAAAATGCTCAAGACTTTACAATTCACCCAAGGCTTTACAGCTTCTGTGTTTGCTGGCTTTAGGCCAATAGCAATTCACTACAAGTCAAAGGTCAAATGAAAACATATAACTTGTCTTCCTTTTGACCTTCAAAACTCTTCACCTCTCTCACAGCAACCACCAGCTTCAAAATGAAGGAATTCCTGTGCGAGTCAGAAAACAAAAAACAGGCACTTTTGTCACTTTAGTCAATTTCCCAGTAAAGCATTTTCTCAGTGTGAAATGTGGCTGCTTCAATATTGGAGAAGCTGTTAATTTTGCCAATTTTATTTTCAGCAAGGAAAAAAGAAGGACCATGATCTAGGTCCATTATGGACCCAGGTGTCCATGCTTAAGCTTCTGTACCTTGGTTCTTCTCTAAAGAATCTTCAATGAAAAAAACTGTCCTTCACCCAGCAGATCAAGCTCTCTTACCAGACTGCATCCCCTGTGTCCAGGAACAGCAGTGGCTCAGTGAGGGGGAGGAAATGCACTGAAATGTAGCCCAGCCCAGTGATCTAATTTATAGGGGAACAGTTAGAATGAAGTAGAACTATAGAGCCATAAAGATATCCCCATACAACTGGATATTTTGACAGTACAGGGTTTTGTCCGGGATTTTTTGATAATTTGTTTTGGTTTTGTTCAATATGAGAAAGAAGTTATAGAAGAATTAAAAATTCTGTCAGAACAGAAATTCTGATTTCTTAGCCCAATGGGTTCTCTTATTGCATTACTCACACATACAACCAAATGACTGCTACTAAAAGACAATCACAAATCAACCCCCTTTTGGTAACTGCTAATTCTGCCTTGGGTAAAATCAATATGTAATTGCCTGCAAACCAAGATAAAAGTAAAACCCAGAGAAGACCTAGTCCTCATCCTTTATACCCACCACTTACTGCAGCTCTCATTTATTGAAAAAGGAGCAAGAGCCCTTGTCCAGCAGTAGAATGATTATCTGGCAATTAAAAAGTTCTTCCAGCATTCCTGTATCAGAACTTCCTGTATCTCATTCATAGGAATTGATGGAAATATAATTTTGGGCAACAAAAGCAACAGGGTAGGTGGTCAAGAAATCCGGGGGAGGAGAAGGCTTGTAAGAACCTATGTTTTAGCCAGAGGTAGAATTAGTTAGTGCCAAGGAAGAAGAATCAGTTGGTAAAATGTCCAAGAGCTGCTGAAGTTTGTGTGTGTGACTTAGCTTTAGAGTTGATCACTCTTGCATTCTGCTAAAGGACCCTGAGAAATTCACAAGAGAAGACAGCCATTGGTATTTTACTACAAAAATAATCTCATGGAAAGAACACTTTTTGAATTTCCTTGAGCAGTGTTCTGGGTCTCAGCCTTAATGAAACTCTGTAAGGAACATCTGGAAGATCCGTTTTCCCTAAAGGTGTTACATACATAGCCAAAGATAGGCAGTTCATAACCTACTCCCCCAAAAAAACCCCCACCCAATCACAAACAAACCCACCCAACACAATATGATCACATTTCTACAAATATTTAATAATGTGCTATATTCATAGCAAGACTGGGGCAAGCATATACCAGCATAAACCCATCACAGTCAGCAGGAGTCTTTATTTTATTCCATTGGGCTGATGTAGAGTCCATAGCTGAAGAACTGAAAATACAAGAAAAAACTGGGTCAGCAGAACAGCATATTGACTGTAACTAAATAAACACATTGATTTTTCAGGTGTCAAAATACTTCTTGTTGTTACACTTTGAACTTCCAGCAAAATGCGAATTATTTTAAAATGATCTGGAATCATTCATCCCATATTATGGTGGTAATAGACCCTTCATTTCTCCTCATGAAGTAGAATGTTGCTTTAGGGACTGGTAAATTTCCTGGTGCCTCTGTTAGTCAGAATCCATCAATCACACTGCAAAATCCTAAACAATTCTAACTTATGAAATGGGAAGAGGAAACAGGGAGGATCCATTTTGTTGCTATTCACTGAAGTTTCTCATGTTGCTTTAGGAAACTCTTTTTAAGTTTCTTTTAGGTAGAAGGAATTAATTTCACTTGCTGTTTGTATTGTATGCTGTATGGGGTTTAGTAGCTCTGTTTAAGGCCAGGGAAGAGCATTTGTGAGATAAATATGGCAACTGGTGTGTTTTTGCTGTAGTGATAAACCCATTGAAAGCAACCATGTGCTGTCTTAAACCAGTGTGCATTGAAGACATGGTAGCATTGTTAATATTTGCTTTCATGTACATAATCAATCCCTTTGAAGTCCAGCAGCCATGCTGATTATGCTGAAGTATGGGCAAAGAAAAGTTTCTCCCTGTTTCCTCTGACAAAATAACCATCCCCACTTTATGATCCATTCAGCTTTGATCTCTCATTTTGTTAACTTTATATGAGAGCATATGTTTCATGGGGACTTAGCTAAAAGGAATATTTTAAAACAATTATCTGAATTAATAATAATCTGAATGAAGCGTATTATGACCATGAAAATAAGGCGATATTTCTCAGGCATGGTATATACTCTGTTGTTTCTGCCTTTCTTCCTCTTCTACCATGGAACAACTTTGTTAATATTATTTTGGTAACAGCTTACATGTTTTCTTATCTCTACTTCTTGGGATGCTACAACTGCTTATTAAAATGCTAAATGTCCTGACAGGTACATTCAGCCCCATGCATTTGTAAAGTCTAAATTAGGTCCATCAGATAGCTTAAAATTTCATTTGTGTAGACAATAACAAGCATTGAAAATAATTGAAAAACAACCCAACACTTTCAAAAAGGAATATTGCTCGGGGAGAAAAGTAATGTTGCTTGATCCAGCTGGAAGCTTCAGCTAAGACTCCTATTACTGCCTTTTACTGAAAAAAGCAGGTTCAGAGGTCCAGAACCAAACCTTCTCCACTGTTCCTTTCTGGTCATCTGCCTTCTTCATGCCCAGGATACAGCACTTTGTATAAACCTCCTGGCCCATGTGCCTCATGGGCAGTAAGGCTGGGCCTAGGGGTAGACCTCTGGCACTTTTAGCTTGCCCAAGACACATGTTGCATATTTCTTGCCTTAATTTGCCAAAAAGTTTTCATGCTGTCCCTGCCTTAGTCCAAAGTATAGATACTTTAAATCAAGAATGCTGCCTAGTGTACAAAACATCAGACAACTCACAAGTCATTAACTTCTTGAGGCATGTTCACATTGTTTCCTACAACTGCTATCACTAAACAAGGCTTAAAAGATAAAGCCTTCTAGATTTACACAAACCAAAACAATCCAGAATCACTCAAACCTCTTCCCTTAGTAACACTCCCACCCTGAGTGCCTCACCTGCACAGGAGACACACCTGCTGCACATGGCAGCAGCAATGCAGGATGCAGCCAGCACTACCTATCCATCAGTGCTCCAGGACTGAGGGTGGAAAACAACTCCTGCTTAGAAGGTGGGGCAGTAAAATATTTTAATCAGGCAGCTCAGCTGCAGACAACTCTGGAGCAAGCTAATTAACAGCAGCTGACACAGCCTAGAGTCAGCACTGGCAGCAGTTTTCCCCTCTGGCTGCTTTCATAAAATCAAGGCACCTGTGATGCCTATTGCCTGCCCTCTGTAACCTCAGGGTTTCTGGAGTCCTCTCACAAGTGTATAAGGAATTGTTGCTCCACTAATTATTCCCTACCTGTCAGCACCTTGGTACCAAGAGGAAATCTGATTTGTATTTGCCTGTGTGCAGAAACAGATCACCAGAGGAAATTGGTTGTCTTATTTCAGTTATCATACAGGTGACTATAAGCACAGGGAGGAGGTTGTTCAGGGTAGCAGTGTAACCCTGTTAGTCTTTCCTCAGTTAAATTTGTGGGATTCATTTGTTTACAAAGAAGCTGAATTCCAGAAGTCTTTTCTTAGCTCTACTACAGTTCTTCATTTTAAGATCACATCCCAGCACACTAAACCTGACAGCAGCAATATGAGCACCAACAGATAAATTGGGTTCCTTTCAAATGTGTGGAAAAAATCATTAAGAAAACAAAATGCCAAACCCAAGTAAGTGACTATTAGGAAAAAGCAACAGTCCTGCCCATCTATTATGGTACATCTTCTAGCTGTTTCTTTCTCTTTACTTGGTATCTTTCATAATTCCTTGTCTCTCCCCCTTCCTTTCACTGGACCTTGTTCCTTACTTTTATAATTTCTAAGAATCCAGTAATGATACCCTTGTGATCTGTCACAACCTACTTGTGCTTCCAGTCTTCTGATGACTATTCTGCCTCCAGTTTAAAAAAACCCCACTATATTACTGCATTATAGTTACCTCTCAGCTTAATATAATCAGTTAATAATTTCATCAAAATAAATAAGCATTTGCTTAGCTTACTTTTAGGAAAAAGAAACAACAGGGCATGCTGTTATAGAAGAAGGGCAGCTTCTTACTTGCCTTGGTTATCAAGGCATGAAGCTTTGGGGTCAGACTATACTGCCATAACAGTACTGCCATTTTTTTGAAGTGCATTCTCTGGAGTAACTTACTGTGTAAGAAAGTAGAGTCTAAAAAAAACGAGGAAGGCTACCTAAATGGAGTAGACATTGGTAAGTTTTGGGGTGCAGCAGATAAATCCATGCTATTCTGATGGAACAATCAAATTTGTCATCCTGGAAAGGTCAAGATACCAAGAAAGCTAGAACAGAAGTCCAAACACACCACAAGTGTTAGAGCTCTGTTCACACTAATTGATGCAGTTCCACAGTAAGATGCTGTTTAGTCACTGCTGCAGGTGCAGTTACCTGCAGAAGGTGGTGGATGTGATTCTAGTAAAAGACTTGACTCCTCCCTTGCTTGTCTAGCTGTTCTTATCACAGTATCACAGAATAGTTTGGGTTGGAAGGTCACTTTTGAAGCTCGTCTAGTCCTACCCCCCTGCAGTGATCAGGACCTTCTTCAACTCAGCCAGGTTGTTCAAAGTCCCATCCAATCTGACCTTGAGTATTTCCAGGGATGGGGCACTCACCACCTCTCTGGACAACCTGTTCCAGTGTTCCATGCTCATCATAAAAAATTTCTTTCTTATATCTAGTAAAAATATCTACACTATTTTAGATTAAAGCCTTTACTCCTCATTCTGTTGCTACAGGCCCTATTAAAAAGCCTGTTCCATCTCTCTTGTAAGTCCACTTTAGATACTGAAAGGCCACAATAAGGTCTCCCCAGAGCCTTCTCCAGGCTGAACAATTCTCTCAGCCTTTCCTCATAAGAGAGGTGCTTAAGCCCTCTGACCTTTGTGGGCCTCCTCTGGATTTGCTCCAGCAGGTCCATGTCCTTCTTATGCTGGAGGTCCCAGGTCTGGATGCAGTACTCTAGTTGATTTAAGTAGTCCTCTGTACCCCACACAACATAGTTCATGGACTTACACCTCCTACTGAGGTACAGTTTGAATGCAGTGAGACAAGAATATCCTCTCTGATGTCACAGAGTGAAGTTGACTGAGCATTTGATAGACAGAACACAGTGATACTTTCTTGTTAGTTCTTTAAATAAAAAAAGCAAAATTGCTGGATTTAAGAAGTACCAATTAGTTGCTTCATTTGTAGGTTCCAGCATTCAGTTTATCCTCTAGAGTATCTCACTGATGTGAGTTTTCTGAGAGGTGTTACTTGCATATCATGACAGTAACTAGCCCCAACACTGCCTGTCAGGAGCTGGTGTAACACACAGGATGAGCTGCCAGGGGTGCACACGATGGCAATGCAACTTTTATCATTCCACTAATGTGTAACCAACCTTCTTGTTGGCATGGACTCAGGATGAGTCCCTGGGATGAAAACACTGATTAGCACCACCACTGGCCCAACTCAGGCCCCTGTATAGTTAAAGAACTACCCAAAAGCAGCAGTATGCCCCACATTTAATGGATGTGGTTAAATTGTACATCACATTATTCATCACAGACTGAATGGCAATTTACATTTTCCCTTTGGTAAGCTGTTTTTCATTTTAATTAATAATTTATTAAAAAGCCTGTTCTTCTCCCTTAAACAACACTGGATTCCTTGAATAGGTAGCACAGCCATGAAGCTGAATTCTGTCAGTATCTCAAGTACAACACCAAGTCATAAGAGCATGACCTTCATATTTGACAGCTGACAAACTCCTTGCTTGGCAATCACAAGAAATTTATGGTGAATATATTCTTCCAGGGATTCCTAGCACATCTGCTCAGGTCCACATGTTCACTTTAGAATAAAACTGGCTTTGCAATATTTGCCTCTTTTCTGTAGTTAACCATGATACCTCCTTGTCAGATTAGCTGTCCATTTTCATTTGAGATTTTATTGAAACTGTGGGCAGAACTGACAGGCACGTTCCCTCTTTTGTTCCACCTGCAGTTCAGTGTCATTCATTTAGGGCAATATGAAAAGACCAGCACTCCTAAACAAATGAAAACAAATGTTTTATTTACAGGAAAAAATCTGTACACTGTGTATACATAAAAATATACAAAATCATAATAGAAAATATAAAAAGTGTTAAAATGTATACAAACACTGCTTAAAAATGTGACTCCTGTAAAATCTTAATGTTTCTTATTAGAGTACACATTCATTTAAAAAAATCATCATACAAAATAATTCTCAAAGCTATTAAAAAAGTACACAGTTTATATTTGAATAGTTCAATGAATACATATTTTAAGAGTGATGAGATGATATGAAAAAAAGTAAGGCTTTTACACACAACTCTTACTTCAAGAACAAAATTCTGAATCTGATTGATAAGCCAGAGAGAAGACATCAGCACTGTCAAAATTCATTAAGTGATTCATGTACCCTCAACATGGACTACTTTAAATTTCAAACAGTTAAATCGGGTATCCTCCTTGTGTGTGAGGATAGATGCTGGGAAAGATTCAAATCATTTTAACAGCAGGCTTCTGAATTACCTACTTCAAAGCAGGATTTCATTTAAATATGCATCAACTATAGAAAGCATAAAGGAAAAATAGTAACCATTATTGTTGCAGTCAATGCATTTAATACTCCTTTCATAGTACATCTGTGTCACTGTCCAAATGGCATCTTCCATCCTTAAAAACTTCTGAAGAAAAACGAAATTTAAAACCCCACTAGGGATTGCTCCACATGTGTTTTGAACTCCTGTTTAATTCAGACTCTAAAATGACTGTGCTCAGTCTGTGCAACCAGTGAGTGTAGACACTTATTTAAAAAACAAAACAAACAACTCTTTTGGTTTTTATGACTTTGGCAAGAGATCTACAGCAACAAGTTCAGAATTCATATGTCTTCACCAAAAAAAAGTGTCTTGACCAAAGACAAGCAAAGCTTAAATTAAATTTGTACAGTGAGAGTGTCCATTAGAGTGTTTATATCACCCCTCTCTCTTACATCATGGTAATTTCACTGAATTTACCAGAATTTCTACAGCATAAAACTGCACAACAAGGTAAAAAAAGATGTAGTAGTTTATTCTAAGGAAGGACTGAGCTGTAAGTTTATGCTGAGGTAACCTTTAGAACTATAGAGGAGTGGAACAAAATGTGTTTTTTTCTAGTAAAAAGATTTTGGCTCAAAATGAGGCAAAATATTTTGTAATTTTTTCTCGATTGAACAAAAGAATACCTTGATTTTACCATCCAAAACTGAATGCATAAAATGATAGAGCACCTCAAGTCAGAAAGGTTACAGAATTCACAGTTGGGAAAGAAGAGCATAATTAAATTCAGCATAAACTCAGCACATTTCCTTAAGCTGCTGCTGTGTTTCTGTTTGTTTCAGCTAACTTTAACTGTTGTCCACAGCACCAGGGCACAGAAATGAGGCTTGATAGTGTTTGAAGGCAACTTGTTACTACTTGTCAGTAAAAGTCCATAAATTTAAAGCCTACAAGTGCAAAGGGAGCTCAGGGACCCAACAGCAGAGGCAATTGCTTGGCTGATGAGGCACCTCAAGGTGCACCAGGTTTGTGCAAACCTCTCTTGCCTAGGTGCTGTCCCACTCTGTCAGTGTGTGACAGCCACATGGGAGAGCTATGAAGCCATGCCTCTATCTTTTCCCCAAAAAGTCCCATGATCTTGTTGAAAAAATACACTTCCTTTCACACTGCTGCATTTAACATGCATCTAAAAGCAGCACTCTCACCCATTATTTTTAGAAGAGCCATGGCTCAGTGTTATTACACATTGACTGTTTTAAATTTACTGAATGTGGTTCTTTGCAAACATTTCTCTGCCCTCACAAGGGATGGGGAAATGCCCATTAATTCAAAAACACTTGGAGGGCTTTTATAAATGCCAGCAATGCCAATGCCACAGAGAGTAAGAAGTGGTGAGAGGAGCAGCTTCTGTCCCTTGCAAGTAGAGAGGAGCCCTCAATTAACAGATCAAACACACTTGCACTTGTGCCAAAAGCTGAATTAGGACAAGACAAGGTAGGAGAGAAAATGCTCTTTAAACAAGCACAATGTGTTTGAGCAGGCAAACCAGTAAAACATCACAGTGAAAACCAGTGTTAGAAAGCCATTCCAGGCTCATTTTTTAAAGGTGGCAGCACAGGTTGGTCTTCCTCCTCTGTGAGCAAACTGCTGCAGCATCTTCTGAGGTGATGGTGCTACAACCTCATTTGCACTTGTGGAAGGAGGACTGACTGCCATATAAAGAAGGATATGGCAAAGAGAAAATTTTGGCTGCAAAGGCTTGAGTGTGCAGTCCAGTAAATTAAAAATATACAGTTCATTACATAACATCTCAGATCTGGTTCTGCATTGGTATATAAATGATGTACTAAGTAGGTAAGCTTAGCACTTGTTACATGAAACTTTATAAATTTGCCTTGTTCTGTATAACCAACAGCTATGTTGATTATTGTGACAAATTACTGAAAGAATAAATAATACTACATAATCCTGCTGTGGGTGGTTGAGCAATGCAATTAGTATTTTTCTTCTTTATGAAAATCAAAGTTAAAAGTTAGTGGTTCCAGGCCAGTCAAAGTGATTTTTTTTTTTTTTCTTTTTGGAACTCTAGAAGTTCCTGCTTATTGAAAAGTAAGTCTTAGAAAGCAAAACTCTCTTCCTTTACAGTTATGTTGTAGCTAACCCAGGGTACAGCAGAGAGAGACATATTTGATTGCACTGTTCAGACTGCTTATGTTTTGCAAACAGAGTACCAAACATATGGAAAAATAGATTAGTTCTGTGTAGGCTATCTGTCCTCCATGCATTTAAATAACAATGTTAATAACTTCAAGAATAAAAGTTGCCACCACACATAACATTAAAAAGAAATTGGCATGTACTATATCCAGAGTCCAAGGCTAGTATGAGTAAAATCTATTAATTTTGATATGTACCAAAATGCCTTATGGACATAACTATCCATACAACATAGAAGTACAGTATATGATCATCTACACATAATTTCTGTCAACAAGAAGAAACTTATCATCATAAAGCCCAAAAAGAAGGCTAAGTCCCTATGTAAGACATATATTCTTCATTTTGAGGAAGGAAAATGATCCTTCCAACAGATCCTTCCTAGTGCTTCCCAAAGAAGCTGAGTGAGAGAAAAAGGATTTTGTGATTATACTTACATTACAATTGAAAGTGAAATAGTCATTAATGTTGTTTGGTTTGTTTTTTTTTTTTTTACTTTCTGGCAAAAGGCTTTTTGCTTAAGTCAAAACACAAAAAAAAAAAAAACAACCTTTCCACCACAATCAGTCAGACATTTTTTTCAATGCCCCTTTGAGCTGTCTGCTTTTTTTGCTGGGTAGACATGAGTAGGATATAGCTGTGCTTTTACATACACATATTCCTGCTGAAATTACTCTAAAAGAAAATCTGCAGTCAGGTGGGAAAAAACCAAAACAAAAAACTGAGAAAACTACTCCATACCATTAATTTTTAGAATTGCCTTAAAGAATATTGTCCTTTTGTGTTATGAATGAAAATATCAAACTATCTCCTTATGCAATCCATAGTCAGGTTTTTTCCAGGCATTACTGCTTTTCTGGGTTATAGTCTTTCAAGCATTAAGTAAAAAATGTTGATAACCTCTTTTTTTTGTCAGAAAACTTCTCCTTTCTGAACAGCAAGAACTTGTGAACAAGTGACTTTGATTCAGATACCAATGAAATACCTAACAATGTCTGTATTGTGTAATGTCTGTATGTCTGTAATGTCTGTAATTCCTGAATGCTGTTTTGTTGACAAGAGATGAGTTCCCTCTATGCTTGCTTTCAGCGTGATGGGTGAATGCTGCACAGCCTCCCTTGGCTTTCTCTGGATCTTTTGTATCTGTGCAGACTGGGGGAAGGCAGCATTTCCATCTCTCACCTTCCCAACAGTCCTTTCAGGGAGTGTTTTTCTTCCTAATTGGGTTACAAATATCCTCTTTTTTTTCTCTCAAGAAATGAGACATTTCTCTCTTCCCTCTTCAGTCAGTGTGAGCATGGGAGACTGGCATCCAAAAATACATCCAGTAGTTTAACTGTTTTAGCTGTGTACAGCCATCTCCAGCTGCACACACTTCAGGACCACCCTTAGCCCCTGTTCAGCTGAGGGGCTGGAACAGAGCCTGCAGAGGAACAGGCACTAAAGTCTGCTCTAGTGAATGACTGCACAGCTTGGAGCAGCAATTATTTCATTCTGGGAGAGTGTGAAAATCCCATGGAGCCATGGGAAATGCTGCATTGTTCAACTGGCTGCTCTCTACATACATGAACAATAGAGGCTGTTTCACAATGCCAGGTTTGACAATTAAATAAATTCATTTAAAAAAAAAAATTACAGTCTAGCATACGTGGCATGAGACCACCGACAAATTCTGACAGTCACACCAACAACAATACATTATATTTCTGCCTAACTATGTCCTTTGCACCTTCATTAGCTAAGCCTTTGCTTTTTTTCTGTAACTATTTGCAAAGCAGTAATAAATACTCAGGCTCAGAAAAGAAGTATTTCTCATGCCTGCTACTTAATTACAATTTATAGACTCAAGACTAGATTGGTCTAAGATATATTTTTTCAAGTATTCTCTTCTTGTTTATAGTACGACAGTAGTACCTTATTGCACATGGTGTCCGAAAGACTTACTCCTACAAGTGTGAGAAATCATTTCGTTTGGGGCACTTGACAGCTTTGAACCCTGGCAAGATGACCTTCCCCTTGCGATACAGATCATCCTGCAGCCCTTTGTTCATCCTCTGCACCAGCAGCTTCTCGTAGAGCAGGGGGTGGTAAGCCCCTAAGGTGCAGGCTGCGTCGTAGTAGAGCTCGTGGTAGTGACACAGGTCTGTCTGCCGCACCGAGGGGATGTACTCGTACACGTGCACCTCATTGCACATGGACATCATGATGAGGATACCTGCAGCAAGAGGTGAAAACAAAAGTGAGCACCGGCTTTCGCTTTTCCTCGCAGAAATTTCCCTGCAGTCATCCAATCCGTTTTTTCTTTCCCTCTTTTCTTTGCTGTCGCACACCTTAAGTATTCTGTAAAATCATTAAGTGAAGCAGCAGTTCCTTTTATTTGAACAGCTTTCACTTGTCCTTGATGCATAAAGATTGTGATCCCTGTAGAGCCAACAGGGTAGGATAAGAGTCATAAAGAAAGCCTGTAAAGAACTTGCATATCACCATCAGCATCTTGAGTGAGAAGACTGCTCTTTCCCACCTCCCCGCATTTACTCTATGGACTGTTCACAAAACATCCCCCTCAAGAATCCTTGAAACATCACCTTATTGCAGAGTTGGACTTTCTTAGTCTGAAATTGAACCAATTACACTTTCCCACCCACTTGCTTCTCTCTAAGCAGCAAGACTTGGCCAAACACATGTAGAAGAGCATGTTTTCTTTATAGAAACATCACCCATGTGTGGTGGCACAGAAACCCACAGCTTCAGACAATTCTGTGAAGAGTCTCTTGGAGAGACACCTGAGATGAATTCCTACTTAAAGCAGTGCTGTCATAAGGAAAAGCCCCTCACCACTTCCTTGCTCAGCAAGGAGAAGTCCACAAAATGCCAACTCATTTTTTTTCTGCCATGTGCCAATGGCCCACTATCACCAGCACCATCAACTGTGGTCTTTATAGCCTTGAAACAAGAGAAATATTGCTGTTGCAGCTGCACATTTTCAGATGGACTAATACCAGATAATGATCAACAACATTGCCCAAACCACAATACTTTCACATCAATCACAGCTCCTGGAAACCTTCTATGTTTCATAAAGCTGTGCAAAAGGAAAGTGACATAAAGTAAGTTTTGGATGCCTATTTTTTTTTTTTTTAAATATTTCCCTGAAAAAATAAATTTGTGTAGAAAATGTACTGAGGCATTTGTAGCACTACTGGTACCCCTATCTGCTGAATAGGACTGGCAGCTGTCAGAGGAGGTATCTGTATAACTCTGCTCACTTGGCACTTAGAGATGAGAACTGATGGAACTGTTGTTTGGGGTTTTTTTCTGCACAACAGCCTTGGAATCATCAACGGTGTTTTGGGTAGATCTCAGAAGTGAAATGAATTAACATAAAAAATTATTTTGGTTTCTTAATTAAGCAAAGCCATTTTCTAAGTTTAGTTTACAGTTTGGGAATGCAGGGATTCCAATGGCTTGCTAATGAAAAGAACCCTATGTTCTCCCTGCTGTGTATCATTAGATTATCAAAATGACTTTTCCCTGCCTGATGTGTGAAGTAACTGAAAACCAATTACTTCTGTGATTAAATCTTTTATCATAAATTAAAGGTTATGAAAATATTTTATAATTGTTCTACAGCTTTACACTTTACAGAATCTGTAGTGTTAGAAAAGGGTTCTCAAATTTGAGTAAACTTCAGTCTTAAGCAGCAAGAAACACATATTCATGGTGAAAAAATATTTAATCCCTATTTGAACACAAAATACAATCTTAATAAACCATGTTACCTTGCCTTGAAGATGTTGCAGAGATGCTCTGAATTGTAACCTGCCAAGCAGCTATATACACAATTGTTTGTTTTTTTGTTGTTTTAGTTTTACAAATGCTTTCGTCAGCTTTTCCACTGCCAACCTCCTTCCTCCACCAATGGAGAGCCCACCTACCATTCCAAGGTAACTGTTATCCAGCTGGATCAGAGGGTGGGCAGTAGAAACATGTGCAATAATGAACCACATCCAGAAACAGACAGTAAAATGGCTTCTCTCCTGAACCCAGAGCCAATTTCAAAAGCTATGCCACCATCATCTTAGGAAAACTGTCTCCGATGGAAAGTACAAGCCTCAACCAAAGAGCTTTTTATTTCACTGCCACGTTACCAAGTGAACTCTAAAAGTAATAGAGGAAGTTGCCATTTGTGGGATTGGAAAACTGTCAAGAACAAAAATTGTGACTCCTTAATAACAGAAAAATAGCCACATAACTCCAGGTATGGTTCATTGATCAAATGAACCGTGATCAAATTTTAAGCAGTGTCATTGACTTTCCTGTAAATTAGTTAATGGAGGACTTAGAAGTGGTACAACTTTATCTTCTAGTCATCAGTGGTTCAGTGTCCTCCAGAACCAATCTAAAAGGCACACTGGGCTATCCAGTTTAGCTCCCTAGCTTTCCTGCCTGGTTCCATCCAGACCATGTATTGGGATTTCAGTCTAGGTTGTTCATAAATAACCTAATTTCTACTTTTCTTACATTTTTGCTCATGCTGGACAGTGATGTTTGGCAGGAGGAAAGACATGGCAGGAGTGACTTGGCAGACTATTTTTGGAGTGGTAACAGCTAAGTTATAGCTTATTCTTCTGTTGAAGTCTGAAAGATGAGCTACAACAAGTAGAGATTACCACATACAGAACTGTCCCTGTGCTAGAGACTTATCTGTCCTGGTGGAATCAGGAGAGCCCCTGATACTTCCAGGCCTTGTGTACATGTCAAATGTTCAAACCCCAGCCTGGCAAAGATGGTGGTCAGTGCCAAGCTGTTCCTCCTTTAGCACCTCTAACACTGCAGACCTCCAGCCCATGGGATCTACAGTGTGGTACAACCAGGACTTCCACCCAAACCATCTGTGGGTGAGATGCAGGATTACACATCAACCTGAGGAGGCAGGTCTCTCCACTTAGCACAGCTCCCAGATTCTCCCCCAAAATGATCTGTTCCTGCTGTTCTGCATTAAAAAACCAAAAACCAAAAAAACAAAAACAAAACAAAACAAAAAAAACCCCCAAAAAATCCAAAACCAACAAAGCAAGAAAACAAGGGGATGGAAAAGGAAGAATTAAAAGAAAAGGTTCTTTTTGGAAAGGAAGCCATCAACCTGTAGGATGTCTATAGCATCTAAATATCAAAAAGCTTTTTAGATCTTAAATATCCAATCCATATTTCACATTAAGGAAAAGGTCAGGGTATCCAGCCTGATTTGAGCTCTGACAAACATAACTGGTGCTACCACACCTTCAAAATCACAACTGAAGATAATTCTGCATAGGCCACTCTAATCTAATTCTAATACCCTTGCTGGATTTTTAAAAGCCCCATTTGGATTACAACTGTAAAATGGAAAAATGCAAAATATTGTATTATGGTAGAACATTCAAAGGTGTGCTTTATGAACATTGCCATTCAACTATAAAACATTCACAAACACCCAACTGGACACTTAAAAAAAAAAGAATTGTGAGCATAGAATACTATAAAATAAATTATTCCAAAGAAATTATGTGGTTGTCAGAGAAACAGTCAAATGCAACTTTGTTGTAACAGAACAATTATAGATGCTAAAATAGTATTGCATACTTTGAAATATATATTAGTATTTAAAAATGCTTAGAAAAGTGTGTTTTCTTGGCATTTTGGTTAAGATCAAGTGTAGTGTAGTACTTTTTTTTCCTATTTGGCATATATATATGGTTAGGAAATGCTGGGTATAGTTTAAACTCAGTCCAACTGGCACAAATAAACCTAGCTTTTACAATCTGCACTGAGAACATTTAAACCAGAATTATATGAAGATTAAATTCCTTGCATGGATGGTTTTTACAAATGAACATGTACTATGGATCTAATCAAAGGGAGAAAATGTTTGTTCGATTTGTTCTTGGCAATTTGAGTAACTCCAAAGGTTTTGATTTTCCAACATGAACACTGTATGGTACAATTAAGCTTTGTGGTTAGCACTCTAATTTAAAAAAGAATGTTCTCTAGTTTACAAATAAATAAAAGATAGTTTAATATATCTGAATCAACAGATGCTGTACAAAAGCATCTAGAATTATAAGTGTAACTCAAACATTCATCAGGAACATGGAATCATTATAACATAATGTAAGATATGCTGAAAACATTTAAATACACATAATCTGATTTTACTCATAATGTCTCATTTCACAGCATCGTAAATTCAGTTACAGAAAATAATTTAGCTAGATACACTAGTAAATTTGTGTTTGATAATCTGTATATTTTAAAGCATTACAAATAAGCATAAAGCATTTAGAATGTATAGTTTTCTATATGATAGTCTGTTACTGTAGTTTCTCTTGTCTGGATTGCAGATACCACAGGAAACTCCTTGAAACTGGGCCAAATGTGCCCAGTTATTCTTTGGCATATGGAGTAAAAGTAGCTCTGGCTTTTTAAAGCACTTTGTTTGTAAAAGTGTTCTTTTATCTCTGTTCAGATCACGAAGTATGTGAAAAATATTAACCACAAGAAAACCAAATTATTTATCAAAGAATTGTCACCAAATGGCCCTGTGCCTAAGCTTAATAATTTGTGCAATACTTGTCATCTTTGATGTATAGACACTAGCATTACATAGTAGACTTAGAAAATTACATATTTATAACTTGGTGAATGCAAAAAGCTCTACATTAATCATAATAATACATTCTGTAATATGAGCATAGACTGGAAAATACTGGACAGTAATATAATGTAATTCTAGATGTATTATTTAATTTTGGGTGATACACTAGAATAATACATTTTTTTAATGTGATTTAAGAGAAGAATTTGCTCGTTTATGTCTCCATTTTGGGAAGTGGGAGATACTCAAATTTCAGTGTGCTTTTTATTAGAGTAAGAATAATTTGAAGCTTATGTATTGGAGGTATTATTTATTTGTGTGCTTATACTTGAACAACGCTGAGCTGGAAGGAGTGAGCACTATTCTGTTCCTGCTCCAGCTGCTGTTAGAAGAACTGAATAGCAACAACAAAGGCAACTCTTAATATGTCTAATTTTTTCTTTCAGTTCATGAAAGGGCATTTTTTTTCTAAGCAAAGCTGGAGATCAGCTGTATACTTCTATGCAACATGCTCTCCAAAGTCATCTTAAATTTAAGTTCTTAGTTGTACAACAAACTGCTAATGTTGCAGTGTAATGATAGCCTTGCTTGTACTATTGTCTTGATGCATGCAAATGAAGATTAAAATAATGTTATCAACTGTTAATGATGCATAACTGTTAAAACTGTAACATCAACTGTAAAGCCTCAAACAACATTTCCCTTCTCCCAACAATAAAGTAACCTGTGCTTAGTTATTTTGTGTTCAGTGGATTGCGTGTTATGCCAAAATTTCTAGCACATAGCAAAATACCACCTACACAGACAACCTAAAATGTAAGAATCTACACAGGTCATGTTTTGATTGAAAACAAAACAAAATACTGCAGCCACAGCTTTCAGCTAGCTTTTAAAAAGATAAAAGTCACTGCTCTATATGAGTATATAAACGTGAATTTCAATTAAAGTCACCTCTGAAGAGTAAATCAGTAAAGCGTACTGATGGACTATGGTAAGTAGGAATTTATAGAAAATCCACTAAATAAACAGTGGACAGGAGCAAAATCTCCACAGAAAAGCCTTTATATAATCTTGACATTATTAAAAAGCCCTCAAACTTTCTGAATGCTGATGTACCATCCCATCCGATGAACACAGAATGCTGCTCCTGAGAAACTCTGCAGTTTTACTCTTGGTCTTCAGATGACAAAAATTTAAGGTCAGAATAGGCTGTTTACATTGGCAACAGGAACAGTCAGTTCTTACAGCAGAATGGTGACAGTACAGACTGACACTTTATAAACGATCAGATTCAATTAAAAACTGAACTTTTATATGTACAGAAAGACAGGAGGAAGACTGAGTTCACATTTCAGAAAGGCTGATTAACAGGAAGTGGGAGGTGACTTACCTGTGTTGCCAAAAGGTGGGGCAAATCCTTCCCTAGTAACAGTGCTAATTTAGGATTTGCCAGTGGAATCTAACTCTGAGGTTTGGTGGTTGGATGCTTATATATCTTCAGAGAAAAATGGCACAGATCCAAGTCCAAGATGAGATGTAAACATATCAATACTCATTTAACAAACTTATTTTCAGCCAAATGTGAACCAACAACTTCAACTGAGAAAAGCCACCATGGCAATTGCCTCACGCTAGTGCAAGATGATGAGAACACGGTGCACAAATTTGTTTAGAAGCACAAAGGCAGCAGCTGCAAAAGTGATGCAAAAATATGAAGGAATGGCTTCTTGAAGCTCTTATAAGGACTAGACTAGGAAGGCAAAGAGTCAATGATTCATAATGAGGAGGGACACTAGCTAAGCTATGACAAGCTACACAAGGCAAAGTCACAAGCCAGCTCAAGTCCATGCTGGTGTCTCAGGAAACAAACCAAAAGAGACTCTCAGATTAAAATGATGGACCTTTGACCACAAACCACCCTCCCCTCAACCAATCCTGCTCTTCCCATCCTCTCCTCTCCCTTCCACAGCTGGGACAAGCACTGTGCTTCCCCCACCCCAGCCAGCAGCTGTCAAATGCTACTGCCTCTCCTCAGCAGCACTGAGCTGGTGCAGAGCTGACCTAGAAGGGTTTGAAGGAGGCAGGGGGTCCAGGCAGAATTTATGCAGATATAGGGCAGCCCATACCGCAAAGGAAGTGCAAAACCCACTATTTTCCCTAGCTCCCATGCAGTGAAAAAAATGGGAGAAGTTCTCTCTCTCCTCTCTCATTCCTCTAAAGTCAAAGGATGTGAGAGACTGCCTCTTCCCCACTGGCCTCCTTTCTGAGATATTTAATAATATTGTGACTTAAGTACTGTAATACAGTTATTAAAGATGTTAAAGAATTCCCCTGACATCAGTCACTGAGGAAGGATGCTGACTCATTGCTGCAGAAGAACACCTTGAGGATACATTCCACCAACATCCTCCCTTTGGCAAGATTCAGTTTCTTATAAACACTGCTAAGCAGCAGGAATAGATACAATTGTCAGGAGAAAAATGCAATTATTTAAGAAACAGTGTAAGACCATGCTAAAACATTCTTGACATTTGTGAAAAGAAATATTCTGATGTTTCCATGTTTGAATTTATACATTTCTCCAATTTCGTAAACTGGGCCTAATGGAAGCTAAAAAGCTTGAAACAAAAGTGCCTCACTTGACTCAGAACCATTTTTGTAACCTTTTCTATATTATTAGAATCATCATGGTCCATGCTAGAAATTGCTTAGATTCAGGAATGTCTGTTTCTGTAAAAATTCATACCCTCTATTTAACAACAGCATGTTTTCTTTCATATAGCTGTTTTAAGCACAGTGGTATTTAGTAGTGTGGCCATTTAACAAATTATTTTCTCTTCTTGAAATTAAGACACTTGTATTTTATGATGGCCATCACTCAATCTTCCTACTAATTCTATAGAAAATAATTTTATAGGTTTTATAAGAATCAGGTAGAAGCTTAATATTCAGGATACCCCTCTGTACAGGTGCACTAGTTCTGTCTGTCAGCTTCAGTTCCAACAGGATTATTTGCTGCATGAGTGATTGAAAGATACTTGACCTGAGGACCAACATGACTTTTCAACTTTCTGCCAAGCTGCATTATATTTTGTGCTTTTATCTTGTCCTTTATGTCCCTGACAATATGCATTTGCTGTTTCTGTGCTACCTCTGTATTTAGATTATGTTACATGTGCAATGCATAGATATTAATTCAATGAGGTCACCAAAACAGGAAGACTCTCCCTAATAAAAAATTTAAAATACATCTATGAGAACAGTAGCTAGTTACGAAATGGGGTGGATATGACATCCAATAAACTACCTTGTATTTTTAAAGTTAGTAACAGCCTACCAAAAAGCACTGCTCCTTGGAAAAGAACAATATAAATAAAATTCCCACTAGAGAAGGCAGCAAATTTGCATCAGTACACAGAGTCTATTTATCTGTACAGCTTTTGTTGTTAAAATTTTGCTTGTTTAATGGTTTATATTTTCAAAGCTTTCTCTGCTTGAAGTATATTTTTTGTCACTAACATTTAGATTTGGGATTGAAGATTGCTGTTCTATTCTCATAGTGAAATTAATTCCATTTCTTCAAAGAAGTGTTCCATTTCTTCTTTTGAAGAACCCTTCTTCTTTTGAAAGGTTTTTTATCTATGGTGGAAGTACAGATTGACAGCACAATGATCCTCTTCACTATTCTTACAATCAGCAGCTGTTAACCTATTTTTATCAACAACTTCATTGCTTTTGCAAAATGTGAATGCAGCTGGTGAGATCATTCCACATGAGCTGTCTTCTCCCCGTGAATTTTTACAAGCAGGTTCCAAAAAACCTCACTTCAGGAATTAACCAACAGCCAAGTCCCCCTCTGACAACACACCAGGTCTCCTTTAGTTTCCACTCATGGTCCAGGTATGCACAACCCGCTCAAGGCATAGATGGGCATCTCCCAGACACCTTTATCTCATCCCTCTGGGAGCTTCTGCACCCTCTCTAAGGCCTTTAGTGTGCTCCAAGGTATTCTAGGATGCCACTACTGCATATGGAACCCAAGATAAATGCTCACAACTGGTTTTCCCATATCAGATGCAATCTCAGGTGTCATTGCTTTCAGATTCAGATACAGAGAAAAACCAAACCATTTTCTGACTGCAGCAAATACCTATGAATATCACAATGTGAGTGAGGAAAGGATGGAGTTTCCAAAGTGGAAGATGGTATTTGAAGCTCTGAGTCTAGAAGCACAGGCAAGGACTGACTCAGCCTTGCCACTCTAACTACTTGCATCCTTTAGACCTGTCCACAGTCAGGGCCTGTTGTGCATCAGATAAATTGTTCTGCTCTATGAATGTGAGCACAGTGCCAAATTATTCCCCCAGAAATACTAAGGAAGGACCAAAAAATACAGTGAAACACTATTGCTTCCAGTGAAGAAATGCTCAGACTGAGCACTAGAAGCCCTTGGCCTATGTAGGGAATACAGCTCAGCCTGCCATTGATTTCATCCTGTCTACATGATCTGCCCTCTGCTCGCATTTGTTGTCTGCGTATTCTCTGCTCTATGATCCCAACCAGGAACTTCAGAATTGAGTAGGTCCTCAACAGATAAATTAATATGGAATAATATAAATTTCTCATTGATATATGCATGTTTTATAGATATGGTAGACACAGTATGGATGTGAAGGGCAAGAAATCAGAACATCAAATTCACTCAACTATTTTCTAGTTCTCATACTGTGTGTTTTTGCTAGAGCACCAAGAACAAACAGTACACAAGTATGGGCTCGATCCTAATGCAATGCATACATTTTAAATTATTTTTTTAATCTAACAAGTCTACTGGGACCATCTTTGATACACCTACCGATAAACCCTGAAGAAGGAGGGTTGGGCTGTATCTTCTCTTTAGTGTTCTCCTGAATGATGTCCCAGAGCTGCCATATAAACTTTGGATGGAGGATGTAGAATGGCTGGGTTGGATTCTTCCTGCGATGCTGTACGTAGGGAGTGAACAGATTGTAGTCTGGCTTCTTATACCACTGGGAGGAAAAAAGTCAGATGTTTTTTAATAGTATTAAACATGTTTTGAACACTACATGTACAACATAAGGTGCCTTCATTTGGGTTCTGTAGAACAGAAGCAAAGGTAGCAAAGCAGCCTGCACTGGTGGATGCTTCTGCTAGAAAGGCATTCCTCACTCTGGGCTATTCTGTTTCCTTTCTTCATACAGAGACTCCCAATAAGCAATTGACTGCTGTGGGATGAGCCAAGACCATTTTCCCCTCACAGATCCACATTAAAGAAGAGGTTCAAAGAGCTCTGGCATGATCTCTGGGCCTGGGGGTGAATCTTGCTCTGAAAGCAGCCCTGTCCCTGTTGGAGGCAGCAGCAGCGCCTGACGCGGGCTGATGGCAGCCTGCGTGGGAAGCAGGCAGCCTCTGGCATCTGTTGCTAAGGGAGTTCAGCAGATGAAGCCTCACTTTCTACTCTGCAGCCTGCTCAGCTCCCAGCTCCCTGTGCCAAAAGCCATCAGATCAACCTGTCTACTGGAGCTGCAGCAACAGCCAAAGTAGAGACTCCCCCAGCGACAACCAGATGGACGTCTGCTGCTCTCAGTGAGGGGGTGGACAGCAGGGCACAGATGGCTGTGGGACAGTGGACATAAAGGGAAAACTGGTGGGGAGGAGGCCTGAGATATGGGGAAGGCACCCAGTGAGATTTCCAAACTTGTATTTTGTTTGGGAAGGCAGAGGGGAAGGTGAGGAAAAATGGATGCAGTTTTTCACCTTTCCTGATAAAACCTACTTGTGCAATCTAGCAATGTTCCCACCTTGGCAAGCACACAGAAACTCACTGTTATATGAAAATAACAATGTTTTATCCAAAAAATCTTACCATTAATCTATCCTAGCATCTCAGAACAGTCGCTTCCAGTATAATTGCAGGCTACTAAAACATTTTTGACCAACAAACCAATTCTGACCAATTCCTACAGACATAGCATTCTACACTCAGAAAAAGACAGAACCTGTGGTTCATGGTGAAAAGGGGACTAAAGCAGTAAATTAATTTTCTCCAGTACTTTCAAATAATTGGGAAGAAAAGTCTAAGTGGATATCTTACCACATTCAGATTTGCAGAGTAGGGAGCAGGATCCCAGGCTACTAAGATAACATCTTTGTACAAGGAGCTGTCGACAAAGTGATGGTTTGGATTGGTGAGAATCTGCAAACACAGATGCAAAGAATTGCACAGCATTAAAAGCAAGTGGCATCCAGAAAAAATGGCAAAATCCTTCTCTGAAGTGAACAGTCCTACCCACGCTGCTGTTTGTTATGCTTCAGTTCTGGTTGATTTTAAGCATCTTGTTTTGTTAAAAAGATATATAAAAAAAAAAAGCTTATCCATAAACAGCACTCATTACAGTTTGAAGTAGCAGTATGCTGAATTACTCTCCATCTGTGGGGGATGTGATAGGACTGCTTGAGATGCTCTGTTATTGTGTATCAACATTACCAGGTATTCTGGAACTTGAAAACGAAAGCTAAACTATTTCAGATCGCCTGTGGGATCTTCTTGGACACAGAGCAGCTTGCTTTGAAATGCTACAGCCCCAAAGGGTAATGTCTTTCTCTGCCACCCACCCCCAACCACCTTTTTCATGCCTTTCTCATTTTAACAGCAAGTCAGTGTCATTTCAGACAAAAAAAAAAAAAAAAAAAAAAAAAAGCAAATTAGAGCAATTCTGTACAAATTGGAATACCTAGAAAAACAATTCCAACAACAGGCATGTTACAGGGCTATTTTTGAAGGAACTGTAATTTTCCTCTAATCTACTGCTCTCACATAACTCCTTCCTGCATCTCCCAGTACTTTGCCTGATCATCCCACCACACTGGAAGTCTACTCTTCACTCCTGCAGGCTCACCCCTTTCAGGACCCTCCATGTCTAACTAGATCTCTTTAATTCCTGGTGCATTCAATGCCAGGCAGTTCAACATTGCTCAAAACAGCATGAATTTTGTTCCAGCTGTTAAAATAATCAACATTCCAGACAAATAAATTCATAATAATTTTCATTTCCCTTTAGGATCCAATGAGCCATATTTAATTATGCATATTTTTCTTCAGAAAAATAATATTGTTGCCATAGCAATATTCTTCCTACCATAAACTTTGAGTTTAATGATTTCCATCAGCCTTCTACAGTAAGAACAGAATTAGTCATGCTGCTATCAGCATCCCCAACTTAATTTCTCAGAACAATTTTCACCTCAGAATGTAAACTCCTTTTTGAGTATACAGAGCAAATTGACCAAAAGGCCAAGATTTTAAAAGCTTGGTTCCACACTAACCACACAAAGGAGCTCTTACTTGCCTTTCAGTAAGCAAGAGTCCTCTGGAGGTGTTGTCCACACAAATTTGACTTACTGAAAGTCTGCATTGATATGTATGAGGTTTTTTTCTGCAATAACAGTATCTGTTGCCACTGCACAGGCTCCCTTCACATCCTTTGGGCTTTCACAGTGGAGAATATGAAGGAAGAAGGGGCCACAGCAGCCTTTTCATTAAGTGAATGCAGGATTTTCCAACAGTGAGGAGGGTCAGTAAACCTGTATTGGTAACCAGCTACAGAACAGGTAGGGAAAGCACCTTGCACCAAGTGGCCTGTGCAGATTTCACTCTCAGAGAGGGCAAGGCTAACTTCTCAGCAGGTGGACAGAATCATGGATGGCTTCTGACCTCTCTGAAGGAGCACAAAGCTGGTGGGAATACCTGTGAGGAAGCCATGTGAGCTGAGCTGGCCAGAACTTTGCCATGCCCTCTGTTTTCTTGAGAGCTCTTATGGGGAGCAAGCCTTACACAGTGCTGAAGAGAAGACCAAGGGACCCTCCATTACCATCCCAGTGGAAATGTACTGCAGCAGCTCTGGGAGGCAGAAGACCCCAGTCTGCCCTGCATGGAGAGCAGCTAATTTAGCCATTTAATCTCTCTGAATTTGCTGGGGAGCTAAAAAAATCTCAGATCACTTCCTGAGAACATTTCTCTTTTCTACAGGGAGCCTACTAAGTCTAGTAAACCATAAAGAGTTTCTAAACCTTTCTCCATGCCCAGTTCAGGCATGGTCTGTGTCAGGACATTTTGGGTAATATTAAGATGGAGAATCATCAAAGAAAAGGAAAAAAAACCAACAAAACCAGAAAAAGTAAAATAAAAGACATGAAAATCCATGTTCCCTGATACTCTGATTACAGCACTTAAGGCAGAATAAGATACTTCTGCTTTCTTCTTGTGAACAAAAGAATGGGGACACATTTAACCCAAATCACTTCAAAGATCTAGTCTGTTCTGCAGCCTCACAAAGACCTACAAAATGAGTGTGAAGAGGGTGGCAGTGAACAGTCCTTTTTTTGATGGCAAAGAACTTGAGCTTACACACATAAAAAACACAGCCACCAAGAACAGACTTAGCATGGGCAGTCACTCAAAGGAGAAAAAATGAACTCATGAAAATTATAATAATTGAAAATTTTGCTCTCCTTTCAACAAGATATGTGCAGAGTATGCTACACGGCCAACCATACACCTGGCATTGACTAAGTAAACTCATTTCACTATGTCATAAAATTTCACAAAAATTCCGTTTCTGATTTTCTGTCTGCATTACATAAAGAGGAAAGAGGTTTGGTTTGCCCAAGACATGAATAGCATTTTTGAAATTGAAAAACTAATCTCAACCATAAGGTGTCACTGTAGCTCAAGTCACAATTATTTATTTACACCCATACCCAGAAAATCCCATTTTCTCTTGTTTCCATTCAGATGAACAAACTCACCTGATGTGTAATACCCAGTACACACTAAAGTCTTTTACTAGTTCTTTCCAAATTTTTAAACAATGATGACTAGCCTAGTGTTACACAACTCAGTTCCCATTTCTTTTGCCTTCCAGCAAGGAAATAATTGGGGAACTGGAAAATATGAAAAAGCAGCTTTGGAATCACCACAGCCTGAACTTCATGAAAATCCTGGAGGCAATGGCTTCTACAGGAAGTCAGGTCTTCTGTACTGACAGCTCTCTGGCATCCTGCAGAGCCCTTACAGATTAGTTCACATGAGAAACTTTACAAACTGGTTCTCTGAAACAAGGCTGTCGAGTTACTCTACACAGACAGCAGGACAAACACCCCTGTAAGGGAAAACTTTCACCTTCTCTGCATCACAACTCTTGAATCCAGTCACCTGCTTCCCATATTACCCAACACTTTTTCAGAGATTATTAACTTGCTGCCATATTGTACAGAAGAGACATTGACTTGAACTCTGAAAAGGAAGATCTTACCTGAGAATTAATGATCCGCATGGTTGTTTTATTTCCAACATCTTTTTCATAGCCACGTGTTGGAGCAGAATTAAATCTTAAAACGGCATCATGAGAATCTAGGAGCATAAATGAGGGGGTAACTCTTTTCTTCTTAGTATACAGAACAGTAAAATAAAATCAGTTATCTAAACTAATACAAATTTTACACATTTGTCTTAATCTGGATATTCTAAGGATGATGAATGCTCTGCTACGCACAAACAAAAATCCTCTTGCATCTGCCATATGTTGTTAATACAAAAGCCCACAGAGAAAAAGTTCAGAATCATCTATTAATTTAGCATGCAATACTTAAATGCTTCTCTTAATTGGATAGACTTAGTGTGGGAAGACTATTAGTACACCCAGTACACACAATTGCTCACTACTTCTATCACAAAATTTACAGAGAATTACTCTGTGCAAAAGCATGTAAAATGCATGGATATCTAATTGCACATTTGAATGAACAACAGTGCTTAACTATAAGCTTCTGTTTCACTGTATTTTATAATACCTGAAAATCTCAGGCTACCCCAAATCTATTAATCATACTGTGTACTTATTCTCTAACTCAGTACAAATCTTACAGAGCCTCTGTATGGAAGCCAGCCCACACCTCTGCTCACACAAAGAAACCTCAGGATCCCTTGGTAGCAAAGATCTAACAGTGCTGAACTGTCAAAGTTACTCCACAAGCTGTTGACCTTGGAGAAGATAGAGCAGCACTAGGTCAAGTATGGGTCAAGGGTAGACACCACATGCAAGCCTCCACTGGATAAGAGATAATCACCCTCCCAGTGCTTCTTTTAAGGGGATCTCAAAGCCCAAAATGTGCAAAGGAGAGCAAGACATTTTATCCACTGTCCAGAAACACACAGCCCCTACAGGTAGCCTTGTATTTGGTCTATTTTCATCCATTCTAGCAATGGGAGCTGAGAATATGGTTCAGACCAAAATGGGCATGAAATGCCTTAACCCACAGTTACTTTGTACAGCTGTTCACCTCTGGTCACTTCAAATGTGTTGTCTGTAGCTCAAAAACTGGAGGAGACAAAAGTGTCCAAAGATAACCAACATGCCTCAATGGAATCTGGGCTTGATCCTATCAAACTGGGATCTTTCATCTTTTCCTTTACTCTGCACTTCTTGTACTCCTTACAGGGAAACACTGTGTGCCAGCAGCCTGATCTCAGGCATACATGTTAGCATTAATATGACATGTCTGAAAAGAGGAATTTTGCCAGATGCCCACCAAACCCAACTCCTCAGAACCTAAGGAGTGGAAATTTTTTCTGTGTCCCCATGCAGGGACAACCCTAGCCTCAACACCTAGACATCCAGCAAGCATCTTGATTCTGCAGGAACTAGAGGAAATGAAGCTGCAGATACTTCACATATTTGGAGAAGGAAAAGAAAATCACAATTTTGTTGTGATGAATTTAAGAACATATATTTTAGACCTGTGATTGAAAACTTTTAGACAATCTGTTGATTGAAGACTGGATTATGAAATGGGAATTGTATGTTTTGCAGCTTGAGAGGCAGTGTGATGCATTTCCAACATCATGTTGGTTCTCTGTATACAGATGAAAAACTTCTCCTTCGCCAAAAATGTATGACCAGGACACAGTTTAACACTGATAATAGCTGTTTTTAAGGAAACTGTTTTTAACCTTAGTATGTGTATGTTGATTAGCATTTTAAAGATCAAAAACGTTTGAGGTTTGATCACAGAACGCTGTTACTTCTTGTGATGCCAAAATAATTGGTTCTCTCAATTAATAGCACAATCACAATGGAAGTGTTTGCTATACTTGCACAGTATTTCCATGCCTATTTTCATTTAAAAACAGTCAGAGGGGTGGGGGAGAGGAGGGCAAAAGGCAGAACACAAATTACCATTTTTGCCTGTGTTTCTAATAGGAACACAGAAGGGGGAGCTAAAGGCCTATGAAGGGAAATGTCCTTCGCTTCTTCTTTCATAGCTGTTTTTTTCTTTTTTTTCTCTTGGGAGAATAAACCACAGAATCACAGAATGGTTTGAGTGGGGAGGGACCTTAAAGACCACCTAGTTTCAACCACCCTGCCACGGGCAGGGACACTTCCACCAGACTAGGTTGTTCAAAGCTCCATCCAACCTGGCCTTGAACATTTCCAGGGGTGGGGCATCCACAATTTCTCTGGACAATCCGTTCCAGTGCCTCACCACCCTCACTGTAAAGAATTTCTTCCTAACATCTACGTCTCCTCTCTTTAAGCTCAAAATCACTCTCCCTTGTCTACCATTGCTGTGAGCAGTCACTTGGCCCCCCACAGTCTGGGCCAAATCCTCTCCTCAGTCACAAGTATCTGCCCACGGCCTGAGAGACTCTTAGAAAAACCCTTCTGTGATTCCTGGTGCCTCAACACTTCCTTGCACAACATATATGAGGTCTGAAAATTCTATGTAGGCATTTTCAAACCCAATCTTCCTCCCTTCAGGTAGCATCAGATGGCAATTTAAATAACATTTAAATCCAAAGCTCTTCTGTAGAAAACATAAGCTTCTGTGCCCAGAAACTTCCTAAGAAAATGGGTAACACATGAGCAAGCAGGCTCCAGGCACCATGTCAAGCACCCAAGTCCATACCTAGGCTGCCCCTGAGTGTGCAAAAGATTCTGCAGTGGCGCACTAACACTGGTCTAAACTGGGTGTTCTGGGGAACACTGACAGAAGATTCTGTTTCAGTCAAAGATAACACATTGGAAAAGGTAGGAACTGCTAAGCTTTTTCACCCCAAAGATTTCTAAATCAGTGAGGCTTCCTGTGGAATTGGGGGTTACCCTGGTGTGATTTTAGCTGTAGGACTGCTGGGCACCTCTGCTGTGCTGGAAGCCTACTGCAGTAGTTTGATAATCCTAGCAGCTCCAACATATCTCAGAGATTTAAAGAAAACCTATCTGTGTCAAAGAGGTGATACAGAGTGATGAAGCAAGTATTGGGATGTGAAGTCCTGGAAGATGGGGAGGATTAATGAGTGAACATCAAAAGGTTTTTTATAGAGAGCTGAAGGAGATAACTCTTCTTGTTTCAGAAACAAGTTTGAGACATACCTTTCGTCCTTCTTTCAACACTTTTAGCATTCTGCACATTGACTATTAAAATGAAGAACTACTGAGACATTAACAGAAGTAGTAGCAATTTTTGAAAAGAAAAAAAAAAGTGACCTGGATTAGTTCTATGGTCCCACCACCCTTTTCTGAATAGTTGCTAAAAAACTCCCACCTTGAGGTGGGGGATTCTGAGTGACACTGACATTTCAGCACACCTGTACCCTCACTGACTCAGTGTAGCAAGGGGAAAACAATGGGTGAGCATGAACTCATTTAAATTCGGTCTCAGAAAAGAGGTCAGGGGACTGGATCTCAGTGTATGAAGCTACTCAAGGGTCTGAATTCTTTATGCCTGTGAACTCTAAATCAGCAAGAGATGAACAGGACACTCTACTGCTTTTGACATGGAGACAAATGTCAGAGACAGCCATACAACAGCAGTTTCTCATGAGCTACTGTGAAATAAAGATCAGTTATAACACAGCTTTGCAGAATAAAATCTGAACATGGCTCTAATCTGCTGAAGAAATAAATGCATGTTGCACACAAATGTTGAACATAGCAGATCTGATGAAATCAGTGCCACCTCCCTACTACAGGCTGCAGTATGATAAGAAGGCATCATTGTTTTTTTTAAATTAGATTATAATTTCAGGCTTGATTTTCCTTTCAGTTATAAACGGAATGAACAGCCTCACTGAAGTCCATGAGTTTATATTCATGCAACTTTGGTGAGAGAGAACAACCAGACTTTAGAGTTCTGTGCTTGAGAAGCATGAAACTTTTGAAATGTAAACATGAACACGCACATATACAAATATATACACATATGAACAGATTCATTTCACCCACCTATTTCATCCCCTAGAGAGGAGTTCAGTATTGCACCAGCAGACATAACTACTGCACAGCTCCCAAAGCCATGTGTATATAATTTGCCCAGTGGAATTTGGGGAACGTGCTTTTCCCATCCAAGAGTGGAGAAGGGAGCCTCCTTGCCATCTATTGTTTTCACATTCACTCTTTCTTTTAGCTCACAGAATAGCTGGTCTCCTGTCAACTTGGAGTTTCGCTTCCCCTTGAACCGCACCCCATGCTTATTGGTACTCAAATAATCTTTCATCGCCTTCTGCAGTCGAGGGTTTAGCATCTTGGAAGAGACATCCCCTTTCCAAAGCTTGTAAAGAAAGGATTTCGACATTGTGGAATACAGCCCATCCCAGTCATCAGATTCATCAAGCATCTGGCCTCTCCTATGCTTTGTGCTCCTTCTCCTCATTCTTCTCTGATGGCTCCAGTTGTTCTGTAAAATATTTCCTTTTGGATTATTCATGTCAGCTGAAATGAATTTTTCTATCTCTTGAAGGTGGTGGCGTGACGGCTGACCAGCAGCAAATAAATAATCATCGTTCACTTGGTAGAAAGCACTTTTTGATTTTCTTCCTAACTGGGGTGGAAAAAACTCATCTTCATTTCTAAAGGCCTCTTCCAATACAGTCCATTTCTTAGAATTTCCAGTCCCTGACTTAAAAGTACCTAGGAGATCTTCATTAAGAAGAACCTCATTCCCATCAACGGTTTCAGAGAATGATGGGTCATGAATGGCTCCCATGATGACTCTCTGCTTGCCCTGAAGGGGCAGAAGTCTCTTAGTTTCAATGTAAGAAAAGGAACTTGGAACTGGTTCAGCAGTGTTGCTATCTGTAAAATAGATGAATATCACCAAGAAAAGCAGGCCCCATGCAAAGATACCAAAGAGCATGAGTTGTTTCCATTGCTTCAAGTTCGGTTTCATGGCAATGCCTTTACCAGCTCCTTTGTGCCTTGAAGTATTGGTGAAGGAAAATGAAACCTGTAAAGAACATCAAATGCTATTAAAAATCGTTCTAAAAATAAATACAACTCAGAAATATCTTAACACATATTGACAGACGGTGCAGAATTAATCTCCAAGCAGTAGCACAAAGGATTCAGTAGCAGAAACAGAACTCCAGAGCCCACAGACATGGTAGGAGTGACACGCTTTGGCTGTAACCACACCGTGACAGCTGCTAGCTACAAAAGAAGCTGGTGGCCAGTTTCTACAGTAACACTGGATCCTGCCTTCAGGGAGATCGTGTGCCTGCCTGCTTCTGCTATACCAGCGTAGCACTAGGAGAGCAAAAGCAAAACCCGTGCCTGGCTGCATGCACAGTGGGTACAATATGAGCTGTCCTCTCTTTTCCACTGAGAGTCCTTACTCAGGGGAGCTGTGAGCAAGCCTGTCTCCAAAGGGACCAGGCAGGGAGCACAAGCCCTAAGCTGCAGCCCTCCTCTGCCCACAGCCTAGAAAGAAGATTCACACAGGGGGTGAAAGAGAGAGCATCACACAAATGGGTCAGGGGGAACCTCCTCCTCAGCTGGTATGAGCTGGCACAGCCCCAGAGGCTACATCATTTGTTGCCTAGTGCCAGACCCCTGAACAACTCCTGTACCTCTGCTATGGGTGCTATGCATGCGCTCTGAAATGGAATGAAGGAGTTGTGCACATCAAGGTGCCAGGGGTTTTGTATTTTCTAAAAAGGAGAATGGGTGGCACAACTATCTAATTACATTCCTTTAGGATAAGATAGAGATTTACATAAAGGGAGTGGGTAGACAATGTCAGACCTAGTCCTGGAAATATGTGCCCTACTAATACCTGGGGGGTTTGGACAGCTTGTACATTAGTGGAGGGATGCATGGTCCAAATGAAACAAAGTTTGACTGAGGGGGCTGTGTTCCAAGGAAAATACATAACACATTGCTAGACCATCGAGCACACTATGCCCTTACACGAACCCACTTGCTTAATCAAGTAGTGTGACTATCAGTTACAAGCCTGACTGAAGGAAATCTCCACCAGAAGCCTTACCATTCCATATCCTGCACCACAGTCATCATCACCAGCCCCAGCTGCTACACTGCAGTGCAACTCACTGTACTAATTAGTGACAGATCACTCACCTGATCTGAATTAAAAATAAGCCAAGCCCCTTCTTCTCGAGTTTTCTTTCTAACCCAGTTGTTTCAATGACCACTTAATGGTGGGACTTTAGAGCCACAAAGGGGAATGGGAGCAGGGGCAAGCTTGGATTTCATTACCAGCCTGGATTTCATTACTCAGGAGCCACCACCTCATCACATCACATCCGAACAGCACACACGCCTGTGATAACACACTGCCTGCTCACACTGGCCATCAGGAGGGACCAAAACCACAGTCACCACATGCTATCACCTTTCTGCAAGCTGCTAAAGTACATCAAAGCTGAGTGCAAAGTTTAAACCGAAGCTGTAACTAAGACTGTGTTTTCACATGAAAAAGAACCCAGCAGTAACACCGGTGTAAGATGTTCTCTTCTCTGTCCTTCATTCCTGCACTGTGCCTCTGCTGCTGCCAACAACCCAGTGTATGCAACTGATACAGCAGGGGAAATACATGTTAGAGGGTTGGTGGGGGTTTTTTTTTTTTTTTTTTTTTTTTTTTACTGGGTCAGCCCCTTTATCCTCTTCAGTGTGGTCACACATCCAGTTGTTTCAGCACAAATGGGGAAATCGCCTACCACAATGCAGAGGCGAGAACAGACCGCAGGTGGTATTACAGAGATACCTCAGGCTGCGTTTCTGCTGACCTCCTGAGAATGTGAGACTGCACTATTACATTTCCAAATACAGTCTATTTTAATGATCTAGACAAAGCCTCGAACATTAGACAAAGACAGCTGACTTTGGGGCTCAAGGCAGTGCCCAAACAGAGGGAGGATTCATAAAGTTATGCTTGGATGACTAAATTTCATTGCAATTTCTATTACACAGAAAAAAATAATTCATGACTGTGATAACCCAGTGCTCCACATACATTTGGCTTGGCTCACACAAACCACATGGAAGAAAGTGATTACTCCAACTGACCCATTTCCTGCTCGCACTCTGCTACTGCAAGATTGCACTCTGCAGTACCTCGACACTCCCACACCTTCCAATTTTAAATCACTGCAGGTGATGTCCTGTGGGAGTTGCCTTACAGTATATGGCTGTTGTGCAAGTTAGGTCTGCCCTCAAGTTATTGCAACCTGCCCACTCATCAGTGTTCAGATGGTTCGCATTTTAAAATCAGCATTCTTCACCCATCTGAACTGCTTTCATCTCCTTTTATCATTTTCCCTGTGTGTTTCCCCAGCACTTTTCAACATGTGGCTTCCAAACCACTGTGTAAGTTAGTCCTTGCTCCGTCAGATGTGTCTCCTGCTGAATATACATTTCTTACAGGATCTGCAATGGAAGCATGTCGCATGATCTTTTTAAAAGATAAGCTTGCAGGAAGTCAAAGTCACAAAGGAAGAGGTCACTAATATTTTCCACTGAGTCACGTAGAAAGTCCAGACACAATTTAATCTATAACACAACCTCACAATTTTCTCTTTCTCCCCCCACCCAAGTTTTGCTGTATCTTATAACCAGAAATTGCTATGAAATAGAAAAGTTTAGCCTTAATTCAGGTGCAAGACTACAATTTTCTAATTGTCTGTGATCATATGTGTTTGGCACAGCATATTGCCTCAGCATAAAAAGTCAAGACTCAGTATTCAGGTTACAATCTGAAAAAGGACTGAGATGCATTATTACTTATTTTTAAATTAAAACAAACAAAAATCTGCCCCCCAAGCCCTCCACAACACTTATGTCATGAAAGCACACTCATCTTTGTCAGCCTGCACATATAAGCATGCATATGATTAGCTTCTTTGTGCAGCAAAAAAATACCCACATAAAACAAAAAACAGCTTCAACAGTATATTTGTCAACACTACAAGTAAAAGGAGACGCACCAGTGAGAATAAATCCAAAATCTTTACACGTTAACTACTGCAGAAGCTTATCTGCAATTCCTCCTTGCAAGTGGGGCCTCAGAAAGGATACCCAAATCTCTTGAAGACTGGAGCTATGCAGGCAAATCTCTGTGCTGCTTTAACGTTTTTTGCACACAAGAAATGCCTTGTCCTCCAGCAGTACAGCTGAGCTGGAAGCAAATTCAAGGTCATTACTGTATTAGTTGCAAGAGGACCTCTACAACCCCACAGGATCTTGAAGGCTGTGTGTCGAAAGCTGCACTAAGTTCAGAGAAATATCAGTTTATCTTATCTCCCTCTACACTAAACATCCAGTCCTCTCCCCCTCAGCCCTTGCAGCTTCCCAGTCCCTCGCTTTGAAAATGTTTGGGAGGAGAGGGCAGCCCTTCCACATGCTCCCCACCACCCTCCTGCTGGCAGCAGACCCCTCTGCTGCTCAAGGAGGTCTCTTCCTCAGCACCATCTGGGGATACACTTGGATTCCTGCCCTGTGCTGCCTTCAGCAGCACATCTCAATTGCAAAGAGAAAAGCATTTGTGTAGGAAACCAGAAATGATGATTGCAACGAATTACACTGGCTAAATAAATAAGAAGAGGTGATTTCATGCGTGCAATTCCTGAAGTCCACTGGATGCTTCAGGAATAAGCTTCCATCTCTTTTATCTGTGCTCAACATACAGCTTTTAAACTGTTAAAGCAATTCTACACAAGTTTTAAAATTATCATTAGCATTTCCTATTGTCTCCAACTTCACCCCCCTACTGTAATAATCCTGCCTACTTACAGACTGCTGGAATCAAAGCTGCTGCAGAGGAGGAGCAGAGGAATAAGTCTACCCTGGGGGAAACAACTGAGACTTAACCCAACCCAGCTTCCTCTTCAGCAGAAGTGATAAGCCTGTTTTGCCCCAGAGGCTGAAGATCTCATTTTCCTATGTATCTCCCTCCTGATGGGCTCCTTCAATCATTAACTGATTTAAGTCCCAACTACCATATAGAGAATGGCTCTTCTTTCCCAGTCTGGACATTCACACAAAAGCCCTGGAAAACATGAGGCAAGGTACAAACCAGGGAAGTGGGCAGAAAGAGAAGACTTACTTATTTGCTTAATAGAAGTATTAGCAGCAGCTATGAAAAAGGCACATCCCAATGGTATCTTTGTGGCATTCCAGGAAATAAAGGCAATTCCCCAGTGGAAATTAAAGGCTGATTTTCCAGAAGCAGCACCCACTTGTGGGAAATTTCATCTTGTGATGCTAAGATGCAAGAAACCAAAGAGTTCCCTCTCCCTTTATAAAGCCCATTGTTTTGCAACAAGGAGCACTTTTCATTTTTCTAAAGTAGGCCTCCTGACTATTTCTTAAATAAGAAGAGATGGATAAGGGAGATTTTTTTAATTCCTTTGAAACATTCCTTCCTTTCAACACTGTCTATTGTTAAAATTAATTTGTACAGACCCTGGCAGCTCAGAGGTCAGGATGGTTCAAGTTGATGTGCTAAGATGTGCACTGTTATGTTAAACAGGGTTTTTCTTGGCTGCAGCTTTGCAGGAAAGGTCACCAGGGGGTTATTTGGGGTAGCAAATGTTAGCTGTGGGCAACCATTCCCAAAGGGCTGAGAATCAGACCAAGGTTCATTTGATGGAAAGCTTAGGCAGCCTGAACAGATAGCAAATGCTCCTTTAGTTTGCTTCATCTCTTAGTCAGCTAATTCCAGAGTATTAAGAAACCTCTGGCATAGGGCAAGACAGCTGGAGGCTGCATTTCCAGGGTGGGGAATACACTCGTCCTCTCATGTGGAAAGTGCCAAATTGGTTTTAGTGTTATCACATCATTTCTGTGGTGGAAGCCATACAGTAGGCAGCAACAGACAGACAAGCCTGTGGGGAGTGGTGACTGCCAAAAGATGTATATTACTCCATGGATGGCCAGCACATTTGTCTTATTGGCTCTGATTAGGCCTCCTAATTAATTAATCTCTTTTGGACAACTTCCTTGTTAGTCCCAATAAATCTGGCTCTTTCCTTCACAGGAGTCAAGCTGCATTCAGTATTTTCTGTGGCAACCTAAGAAACTGTCTTCTGAAATAAAGAAAAAACAAGCAAAGAAATCTGAAGTAGAATTTTTTTTTTTCAATATTGCCTTTTAAACCTATATTTAATTATCTACTTCGAGAAAATTCCTTGGGAGGTATTCAAATAATTGTATTGCTAACCTGAATCACCTACTAAACATGAGCCAAGTGTCCCAAGTCAGAGCATTTGGAAAAAGCAGTCTCAGGTTCTTGCTTTTGGGGATGCAGGGAGGCAGTGTGCCTGTTCTTAGGTCCTCTGATAAAACCTAGGATTTCAAATTAAAGGGGTGGGAGTGAAGCAACTTTTAAAAAATTTATTTATTTTTACTAATGACCCATTTCCAGGAGCTGAGGCTGTAAGCAAATTGCCAAATATAGTGAAACTTGCAGTAAAACTCACTCAAGCTGGCAACCCAGCAGCTGGAGAAATGCTCAGTGGGGTTTCTGCCAAGGAACACATCCTAGATTATTACGTAGGAGCAAGGAGGCTTAGTTGCATCAATCTCTGGGGCTTAGTGGAAGGTCAAAGCTATCTTCCATGCATCTGATATCAGGTCTCCATGCTCCATCAACAAATTCAAGCTTCCTGGCATTGAAGCCAGCTATCACCTTCCCACAGACCACATACAGGTTGTCCGAGTGTGGGCTGACAGGAGGGAAGTAAAAATAGCTGTACTAGCCCTGATCCTTCACATGCAGACTTTCCCACCACCAGTGGAAATGTTTAACACAGCAACAATGGTCAGGGAGAGCCTGGCTTCCCTGTGACTGACTGCACCTTGCAGGGCAGCCTCCACCTGCCCAACCTGCTGCAGCTTTTCTCAGGAGCCATGGGAGCAGCTCTCACTCTGACATGCCCTGAGATTCACAGCCAGGATTTCCTAACAAATTTTAGGTCAGGGGAGACAACTGAACCTCTCTGGCTTTTCCAGACTGGTTATGAGCTGACTCAGTCTTGTTATTCTAACTGAGGGCTTCTATAGAAATGTACTGCCTACCACTCATGTGAAATTCAGTACAGCTTCAGTGTAAGTCACTTCCAAGCACTTTAATCAAAACTACAAAGGGGCAGAAGTGCCACACAGTTGTGTGAAGACAAGCAGTTTTCACAACATAACTCAAATCACCCCCAGCCTCTCAAGGAGTGCCTCACAGAGCCACGTCCTACCCGCACCCAGCCTTATCTGCTTCTGACCCCTTTCTTTGTCATTTGCTCTTGCCACACCTTTGCTGTATCCTGGCCCTGTTCACAGCAAGATGCAAAGGTTCAAGGCTGCTTCAAGTTTTGTGAATGCCAGCAGAGTTGGCTCCACCACAGGACATGGGGGCAGAAACCACCACTTTGGCTACAGTCCCTAGCTTGCCCTCACACACATAAAGAAGCAGATGAAGTATCTTTACTGCCCTTGCAGATCTACCAGCTGGATGTTTTGGATGGGTTTTGGTCATATTTCAGCTACCACAGCACTGTCTCTTGATCCAAACAGCAGGGGGGAAAAAAATCCACTCATATCTACATCAATATAAAACCACTGCAAATATCCAAAAACAGTGCAAGTCACTTTTCCAAAGTGAAATTCAGTATGCCCCTGCACAGTCATGGAGGGATCTAGGTTTGCACAAGCACCATCCCAGCAGGCTCACTCTCACACCTCAGGAGCTCTTCTGCAGATCAAACCACAGAGCTGCATGTGGTTTTTCTGTGCTACCTTTGTGCAGCTCTCCTGCCTCTCACAAACTGCAGGTTGCAGAGGAACTGCAGTTATTCCCAGGGGATCTGATGACCATGAAGGTGCTAGGAAGCTGAATGCTGTGTACATAAACATCAAGCTGGCTGGGAGATAAAAGTGTGGAAAAAAGGTGACCAGACTGATGGCTGTCTTGTGCATCCTCCACTCATACATAAAAACTTTATTAAGGTGTTTAGTTTTATTGCTGCAATGAGGTCAATGAGGAGGAAATGAGTTGTACACCAACACAGGGAGGAAGAAGCAGGGGCTGGGGGAGGCTGTGGCAATGGGCCAGGAGAGAAGGAAGCCTGGCTGCAGGAAGGCAAAGAGACTGAAAATAAACTACACCCATAGTGCTAGTGGAGGAGCAAAACAACACCTGCCAGAGAGGCAGAGACACCTCAGCACCACAGGAATGAGAACTGGAAGCAAAAACTTCCTCCCACCAGAATGATCACATCCTTCCCTTTGGGGAAGCACCATGAGAGCCTTGCTCCTGCTGAGGGAAGGCTCTGGACTTGAGCATCCCACCCTACTCCTCCCAAGATGGGAAAGAGGCTGCCATCCTTCAGCAGATGGGAAGCTGGTGAGTGGCAGGACCCACAGCTGTGCCTTTCCCCCAGGTCAGTGTGCTGCTTCCTGACCCCCTGTGACTGGGACAGGGACCCTGGACCACTGACCCTGGTCCTTGTACCAGGGCACTTCCAGACTGAGCTTTGCAATGGATCAGCACCCAAAAGAGTTGCACATATTTTCCCGTGTGAATGTTACTTCACACCCCATGCAAGGATGCTCCAAAATACAGGCACAGATGGTGCCTGAGAACACACAACCCAAGCAGGAGTTTATGCCCATCTTCAGCACAGCCTGGCTTTCTGTGGGACTTATTCCCCACTCACAGAACAAGGTTTTAATCCCATTCCTCCCTGCAAAAGCAGAGTTCAGGAGTAGGCTGTGCTTATGTTCTGTTTTCACATGTAACTGAACAGGATGGCAGGAACCTCTTAATGCACCAAAACAAGACAGAGAGGCACAGAGAAATGAATAATAACTAATAAATACTCAGTGTCTAATAAAACAGAAGAAAAAAAAATCCAGCCAACATACATAACTGTATTGGGTTCCCCTCCCTCTTTTCAAGGGACAGCTTTTGATACTGTACTTGCAAAAACACATAATTCAAAAAAGGAAGGAAGTGCTTTGCGGGTTTTTATTTAAAGCTTGACAGGATAAACGAATCACAGTCTCATTAAATCACACAAATCTCAGGCTGCACACAAGACTAAACCACGAGAAATAGGACATTACAAATCCTTATGCAGTTCTACACTTCCAGCACAACAGCTCATTTTATTTCTGCTCTTGGCAAGGTTAGAATAAAAGGCTTCTTTTCTTTGCTCCATAAATGTTTTTAGATGCTATATTACTTGAACTTAACACAGCAGTAATTGCCCTGAAAAAGGGCAATCTGAATTGCTTCCTTAAAGAAGGAAACATTTATAGTAGCACACACATGAACAGAGAGTACAGTAACAAAAGACCTGTTTCAATCCCATCACAAAAAGCTTGACAAAATTCACTAACTCCTCTAGGCAGAAGTGATTGGAGAATTTTGATTTCCCACTCTAAAGCAACATTTCTGAGATGTACTGATTATCCAAATCTCTATGTAGCAACATATTTTACATCTGCCAAGTATGTTCTTATTGTATGCTTCTAACACTGTAGGCACTGTTTTGCTTTCCTTTTAATTACTAACCTATTTATTAGACTTTATTAGTTTGTCTTTTTACATTTTTTTTTCCAGAAAGCAAGTAATTTTGCCCTTGTTTAAAAACTCTAATATAGAACAATGTTAAACAAACTGTTCCCTGTTTCTCAGCTCTACCTCAGAGCCAGTTCCCATTTGTTTATTTTAATTTTTTTTAAAGTAATTGTAGGAGGATATTTAGAAAATTATCATTGTTAACATCTCATTTCTGTATATTCATATATATACATACAAACAACATACCTTCTATGTGCTTATTTGCCTTAGTCTAAAAGCTTGAATTAAAAATTTCACCCTGGAAGAAGGCTTGCCAAACTGAAGGATGAAGTCAGTTTAGCCCTTTGTTATATTACAATCTAAAATTGAAATTTCCTGGACTGAAACAGTTTTCCCCTCTTTTTTGTATATTTTAATACTTAACATGACTATGGTGATAATAAGCCAACCTACACTAGCTGGGATATTTTGGTTGGCTTCCTAAAACAAAATGAAGTGGTGTTCGCATTTTTTATTCCCCGCTCTTTCTTTCTCTCTCCATTCTGGCACTGTTTCATGCATGGCCCTGGGCAAAATTAGTTTAAACTGTGACTAGATCAACAGAAATATCTTCTGTGGGGGATACAGCTGTTTCTAACCTGACATGAACCACTGGAACCTGAATCCTGTCTGTCTGGAAATTTTACAGAGAAACAGGATCTCCATCAACTACCAGCATGAATCTAGCATGAGCAATAGTGACAAGCCAAGGTTCTTGGCTGGGTGCTTCATCCCTTCCCCCTTGTCAATCACTGATGCCATGTGCAGCACACAAGAAGTCTTTTCCCCCAGCACTTGCCATTCACTCCCCACAAATAAAACTGACTTCTATAAGATGGAAGGTAGCACAAGAAACCATCAGGTTCTCTGAAAGCTCTGCCACCATTAAAACAATGAGAAACTGAGGTTAGTGAGAAGCAGGACAGAGCTGGCTAGCTCCCTAGATTATTTATATTAGTTGTTTTTGTTATTAAAAAAGGATGGGATAAGATTGAGATCATTCCCCGCTGGATATAACTGTGGAATTACCATTTGATGGTAATTTTCACCATCATAAGAGACAACAAACCCTAAAACCTTGTATTTTGAGATCTACGGGTTACTACTGATGAATATGTGAAAGAGTAAATACTTTACTTTCCAGGATACTTGGTAGAGGTTTTTTTAGTGCCTTTTATCTCTATAGTAAAGCCTCAATTAAAATACTGGCTTTAAAACCTGAAGCTAACCAGTATATATGTAGTATATTCCCTTCCTTCAGTTGTTCAACAGGTGGGATAATCAAAATTTTCATTAAAATATTTCTTAGTATTTCAAATACTGGCTATGCATTTCTTGGTTTTCAGCCAACATAAGGCCTTTGAGATACCACTGATTTCATTAAAAAGCCCTCCTTCTAAGACTCCCTTTAAGCAGCCAAGACATGCAAACCCTACCAGTCTTTTGGACACTCTGTTTAGAAGATGTAGATGCATCTGCTGAGAAGGTGCCAATGAAGAGCATCCTCTTGCCCAGCATGGAGCACAGCCATCCTCTCAAGATGTCAGAAACATCTGAAACTCTCCTCTCCTCTCCTCTCCTCTCCTCTCCTCTCCTCTCCTCTCCTCTCCTCTCCTCTCCTCTCCTCTCCTCTCCT
>JAOTQP010000001.1:27694469-27712095 GCA_026413545.1 Cichladusa arquata | reverse complement strand
GCGGGGCTGGCGGCACTGGGGCATCTTCCCCTTGTGGGGGGAGTGCGCGGGGCTGGCGGCACTGGGGCATCTTCCCCCGCGCCGGCGGGCCGGGGGGATGCGCGGGGATGGGGCGCTGGTGCTGCGCCTTCTCCCGGCGTGGCGTGGCCGCGCTGCACCTTCAGGGGTCAGTGCTGGAGAAGTTCAAAGCGGCAGGGAAGGGTGGGAGGGGCACGGGCGGGGGGCCGGGAGCCTTCTCGCCCTGTCACCGTGCCCCCCGCCCGCCGAGCGCACCGGGCCGGAGCGTTCCGGTACCGACCCCCGCGGGGTCTCTCCGTGAGGGGCCGGCAAGTTGGAGGCATGGTCCTGTCCTCAGCCCTCCCCCGTGAGCCGGGGCTCCGGGACTCCCGCACTCACGCGGTGTGGAAGCGCCGCAGCCGGCTTTGGCTCTTTAAGATTAGGCTCCGTTAATTAAAGAAATATTTTAAGCTTAAAGGTCTCCTGAGAAGAAACACATTAACTCGCTAATAAAGCGGGTAGAAAACCAATGCGATGCAGGGCTGTTGGATCAGCGATCACAAAGGAAAGGAGAGATCAAAGAGATGCTACCGGAGTGCGGTAAATGCGCCCTCCCGCCGCCCGGCCCACAGGGCGCTGATCGCTCCGGTGGGACTTCGGTGTCTGTCCAGCAGCACAGGAAAAGGGAAATGTTTGCCGTGCAGTCCTTGCTGTGCCTCCTCAGCTTGCTGAAAGGCTACAAATACCTTAAAAGCATATTTTACTCTTGGTTCAAATTTAATAGTAGTTTACTTTGCGAATAGTCTAAGAAAGTCGTCACTTAGAAATAATTAGGATAATGACAGATAACCTTTTTTTTGTGCTGAGTCTATGCACCAAGATAAGCATCTGTGTAAATGCATCTGAGACTGAAGCTTCTTTGTGCCCATATTTGTAAGGTGTAAGCTGATCGGAGCAGCGTGCCTGCAAAAGGCACGCCTTCTAAGCTGCGAAACAAGTGTCGAAATAAAAGCCATTAGAACTAAAGGAAAAACGGTGCCATTTCCTAAATTAAGAGGTAGCATCACAAGTATGTGAAAGACAAAGCACAATCAAGAATAGGTTAACAGGTTAAAAACTATGATTGTTTGAAATGATAACGCAATGCCAAAAGCAAATAATGTTTCTAAATTCTAGATGAGTTCATGCACTTAAACTAATTCCATTTTGAGGAATTTCATGAGTTGCAAAGCAATTAATATTAATTAATATTTTCCCCCGGTTTAGGACATTTTGAAAACAAATTTCAAACCTAGAGTTAATTTCTTGAAAATATAAAAATCCTTGTTTATCAGTTTGATAGGAGAGGTCTTGTATACATAAAAACAACAAAAATTCTATTCAGGGGCACTGTGATGTAGATATATCCATAAACTGTTTTTGGGGGGGAACAATGCAGCTTGAGGAATAGTCCTGTATAGCATTAATTCAAAAATATAAATTTGTAAAGATAGTCAGCAGTTAAGGGATGGGTATTTCCCCAGTAATATATATATTTTTTTAAAAAAATTTTTTTCTTTTTTTTTTTTTTCTATCCAGACTTGCTGCATCTGTCTACGAAATGATATTATGGCTCATAGAATAAACTATAAGCACATGTTTTAAGAAACAAAGCGAAAGGTGGATACTGCTTACTCAATTTTTTAAAATTATATAATTAAAGTAGGAATCTAAATCTGTACAACTCTACACACATATCCATCTGTTGCTATTTTAAAATGCACTGTTCTTTAGTATGCTCATTTTAATATGCTAGAGAAATAGAACTTCAATTTGGAATAGAATGTAAATGAGTAGCATAAATTAGGTGAGTATTTCAGGGAAGCTGATAAAGCTAAGAGGTTCTATGTGGGAATCTGAGATAGTTTAAACACAGTATCAGGAATGCTCATTGCCTGAAGATTCCCTTTTTTTCAGCAAACACTTACAGAATGGGCAGTTGGATTGGTGGCAAATAATGCTGGATGAGCATAATTTTTATTGACTGCAGTGGGAGTCTCCCCTATGCATCTAAATGTAAAATTTATCTGCAGAAGGCAGGAGGAGTTATTCTGCAATCCAATAAGATTTGCTTCATCCTTTGACATTCTGCTTTTGGCTTAGACTCTGAACTCCAAAATGGAAGAACCCTGCATCCTGTGTATTTCCGATCATTGGCCTGATTCTGCCTCCAACTTGAGCAGATTAATAAAGAACAGCTTCTCTGGAAGCCAGAAGGGTGAATTGGGTAAGGTCTGTGAGATCAGCATCAGGTCTCTGTGATGTGGGAGCTGCCTGGGGAAGGATTTTAGATCAGAGGACAAAGTAATAGCTGGCAAGTCCAGAACAGTAAAGAATTTACTTTCACATGTTTGCAGCTTGAAGAATTTGTCTTTTATATAAATTGATAGCAATAGGGTAAAGTTACACACAGTTGCTGTTGCTTTGTTATTGAGTTTGACGACTGGTATAGATGCATCTATCACTTTGGTTTGTTACTGTGTTAGAGCAGTGCATATAAATAAAGGGGATAAATAACCTAATTTACTATGAGCAAGAGTCACAGTATATTAAAAACACCAGCACTGAGAAAGCTTTTGCCTCTCCTGGAAAAAGTTTTGTAACAGATCTTTGTAGTCATCATTTAAACTGGCAGGTACAGTACACAAAGATCCTTAAAACCCAGGCACAAGCTTATTTAACCTTTTCAGAATATATTATTGGCTAATATGACGCTACTGATGGAAAAGGGAATTTTTCTATTGACCCTGCCAAAACTGAGTTTCACCCGAGTAATTGCAATTTTTATTTCAGAACTATTTTGGTTTTCAACAAATAACTGCTATCACATGGATGAGTAAGCTCTGGGTGTACATAGATTGTACATCTCCCAATTCTCATGGCTCCCTGAGGTATTTTTCTGTTATTACTTCCAAAGTGGACTTGTTAGCTGGGTTCCCACTGTCTTTCTGCAAACCCTCGAACAGCTTGGGGAAGTGTGCTTTCCCTCCTTGGGGTGGGAAGGAAGGAACATGCTTCAGACAGTGCCCTTTAGCACCTCATGAGATGCTGAATCTCCAGCAGTGCTGCCTCTGGGTAAGGCTCTTTGGGCCTGGCATTCAGATCCTGCTGTACCCAGAGGGACCTGCAGTTATCACACACCAAGATTTTTGTTTCTAGTCATCAAGCAGACTTTTAATAAGCTGAAGATACTGTTGTTGGCTTCTGCACACCTCAGATGCATTTCAGCATTGCAGTTGTTCAGTTGCCTTTGTGGATTTAGGACTGGAACCTACGGACCTCAATTAACAGCTCTCCCTTAGGAGAGAGAGTGGCCTGGTTTCTTTTTCTCATGTCATCTCATGGCAGATGATTGGCAGAATTGCTTCCTCTCCCAAGCAAGCTGTTTCTCTGCCCTTCAGAAACATCGTGACAAAATTCTCCCTGACTCAGTGGCGAGGTGGTTTAGTTTCAGAAGTGTTTGTACATTTGGCTGCACTCACAAGGCTTGTTACATCCTTACTGATGGGTGTCTGCACAAAGTTACATCCTCGCTGTGTGTGTGCACAAAGTTTTTCCAAGGACTCTTTTTGCTTGCACGGAACTGGCAGGGAAAAAAGGAAGGAAGAAAGAGTATTTGCCACCATGGTACAGATCATGTCAGGAAGAATTCTGTGTGTATCCTGTTGCACATGTGCCTGAAGAGCCAGCCCAGCTGCTGGCTAATGTTCACTGTGTCTGGGCAAGGTGCAGTACGAAACAGAATGGATTACAAATCCAGACTCTGGCCACCAAGTGAGAGCTACACTGTCTCTGAAGCAGCCTGGGGACTCAAAGATATAATGGACACAGTTTCTTCTAGCTTTCCCTGGTTTTGAAGGGAAGTGCTAACTTACTGCTGACCTGACCTGTATTAATAAGTAATTCTTATTCCTCAATACTGGCTCAGATATGGAAGCCAATAAGCAGAGTCAGAGTCTATTCTTTGCTTTCCTCTCCCTCATATTTGCCTTAAGAAGGAAACATGGACTTCCAAGTCCATAGCATGAACTTTTAACATCACCAGGGCTCATCTGTCCATTTACTCCCTTGTATGTGCAAGTCACCTCTCTGACTTCTCCTCACCAAGAATCATAAGAAACAGTAAAGTGCTGAAATGAAAAGACAAAGATACCAGAGCTACCTTCAGCTTGTTTGGTTTTTTAGTTGTTGTCTTTTGTTGTTTTTTGTTGGGTTTTTGTGTTTTTGGGGGTTTTTTTTGGCTTTTTGTTTTTTGTTTTGTTTTTTGTTTTTTGGGGGTTTTTTTGTTTTGTTTTGTTTTGTTTTGTTTTGTTTTTTGCTAGTTGTCACATTAAGGCAGAAGTCATCCCCAAGCTGTGAAAAAGGATGGACTTCAGCTGCATTTGTAGAGACTTCAAAGGGAGCAGGGCTGGGAGCCACCTGCTGCTGGCTCTGGTGCTCTGTCCCACTCACCTCAGCAGTCATCCTCCAACCAGTGCTTTCATGGCACTGCACAAGCATTATAGGCAGAGTCATGCAGTTAAAATCACAAATGTCATAAATCTCGGTTCATCACATTAACAAGATCACAAATCCTACACAAGCAAAACACGAGCAGCATCCTAAAGACATGGGCAGTAAAATGTTCCTAAAACCTGACTGCTGTGATGAACTTGAACAATGTTCTCATCCAATTTTCTGCTGAAGCACTGGAACTCTCTGTCCATTTTTCCCTCTGTTATTTATTACTACTGGCAGTGCTCATTGGGTACTATGTGCCTTGACTCCTTGTCAACTTCTAGTGATAGTTGAAGATGCTAAAATAATTTGTAGTATTTGTGGAATTTTTATTAAGTCAGTCATTGCTGGAATTCAAACCCTGGATATTCTGTACAGGTAAATAAATATCTAGAGGCAGATGAGGTTTGGAGCAAATTTTATACACAAAATTACATTGAATTAATCTCTGCCTGCAGTCTGAGTGATTGTGATATGTGGAGGCATTACTGATGAGCTGCAGTGAGCTGACTCTTTGGCTGAAAAATGTTAACTGGAATAAATATCAGTTTATGTAGCAGGATTTTGAAGAAAAAATAATGTGCCTTATCTGCTGAATCACTAAGATGGGAGAATGGAGAAAAAAAAAGTGTTTGGAAGCAGAGTTTTCTCAATGTACAGTGGAATACTTCCTTCTAAAGAAGAAATACATATTTGCCTGGGTGGTGTTATCAATAGGGAGACAGATGCATGTTCACTGAAGCCTTTGCTGGCAGAGAGGCTGCTGTGCCCAGCGTGCCCAGGGCAGCACGCAGTGGCTCAGGGGCAGCCCAGGCTGTGCAGGGTGAGGCAGGGCAGCAGGCAAGGCAGGAGTGATCCCTTCAGTCCAGGTAGCACAGCAAAGCGTGCACCTGCATGGAGGAGAAGGCCTCTCCTGCTCTGCCATCTCTTCCCCTTCTCTGGCTTCATGCTGACCACTGTGGAGGTCTGATTTAGGCCCTTTGCACCTGAAGGGATCTAGAAGATCCTTCCATCTGTCTTGATCACCACGAGCCTTCATCTCCTTAAATTAAACATTTATCAGACATAACCAAAAAGTCAAAAAAGAGTACCCTGGTACCACTTGGTTGGAAAGCACTTAAGAATTCATCCTTAGTGCCTGCTCCCACTGCAAGTGTCCCTCCTAGTGTTGTCTGGTCAACAGCATTTGCAGTTCCAGGGCAGCATGGAGTGTTCCTGCCAATGGGATTCATAAACTCAAGTGGGATTGCAGCTTTGCAGAAGTCCCATACACTGGTTTTGCCTGGTTAGGAACTGCTGAAGAAAGTTAGTTTTCTTACAGGAATGATTTTATGCTTTGAAAATAGGTCATCATTTATTTCTTGATTTAAAATGCAAGGGCTCTTTCCCAGGAGTAACTTGGTTGCTGGTTATTCATTGCTCCAGAGCTGGTTATTGCTAGAACACTGTTTCATGTAACTTTGCATCTGGCCTGGGAAATGCTGCCTTGCTTTCTGCTGTACACAGCCTAAAAAACCCCCCTGGCATCATCTCTGCTGCAAGGGAGTGTGGATAGATAGTGTAGCAAAGCTGCTCTCATCGTGCATACTTTCCAAATGCTTTCAGACAAGTAAAGAAATATGAAGAGTGCTGTGGTTTAATAGTGGTTTGCATACATACAGGCTATGCATCATACTTTAAATATGCAGATACTTTTTTTAAGACAGTTAAAACCACAATTAAAGTACGGGGAGGTTTAGCCAATTAGTGTCACAAAGTGAGTCAGCAACTTTTAGCCTCCACTGTTAATACGAAGAGTTGGCAAAACCTGTTCCTAGCTTGCTTTGGTACTTTCAGTTCAGAACTTTACAGTGCAAACATTATCTGGTTTGTTTAAATAACAAAGGCAGGAGTTCTGATGTCAATATGTGAAAACAGCTCTTAGGCTGATGGATCTTGTGTTCCCCACCTTTTTGGATACACCAAATATACCATAGAATTCTATCCTATTTATAGGCTCTTGAATGTGCTGCAGTTACTTTTGCAAAGATGTTAAATATGTATTGGTTAAACAGAAGCTATTGTATGAAAAATGAGAAGGCAAATAGAAGCATATGAGAAAAGCTGTGTTTTGAAATGGTGTCACTTTTCTTCAAGGAATAGGCATTGAAAAGACAACTTTATTTAAAGTCTTTATTTTCCAGCATGTTTCACAGTTTAAAGATAGTAAACAGTAAGCACTATTTCCCATTTGGTGATAAAATTTAGTCTTCCCCTGAAAAAAAATATTATGGCCATTTAGTGCAGGGAACCTTCTCCTCCTGTATATAGCACTGGGTATCTAGCACAGGGGGAGGATTGTCCTGTTGCCAGAAGCCAGGTGGCATTTGGGCACCTGTCACCATGGCTGTAAGATCATGGCCCTTTTCCTGATTTTCCTGCCCATGTGACCTTGCTTCAGTCCTTGTCTCACCCAGGTCTTTCTGCAAAGAATCGAAATTTAATGTTTCTGTTTTCTATGCTCTTGTTGAAGGAAATGGAAGGCTTACTCTTTCTCTCCATCCTCCCTTCCAAACCCACACCTTTTATGTAATAAAATTTTCTGCAGCTTTCTTGCTGGGCTGATACCCTTCTTAAATTTGCAGTTTGCTCCAAGACAGAAATATCTCTGTTCCAAAACCAAGACCATTTTTAGCAAGAGGTGGGTCAAGTTGCTGAAATCTTACTGAAAAAGTTGCAGATCAATGTTTGACAAGCATTGTTTTACTTTTCCAGTTGTTTATAAGAAAATGGCTCAGATAGAGGCACTTATGGTTCCAGTGTATGGGCCCTCTTCCATCTCCCAAACATTTATTTTAGCCACACAGAAAAGGTGGGAAAGAAAAACTAATGTTACCCTTTGCTGGAATATAGAATTTTGGTTTGAAAAAAGAGAAGACAATCAAAGGAAAATGTCAAGACTTTGTTCTTAATTGAAGTGAAACAGAAGCTTTTTGAATAGGTTCAAGGGAACACATGCTTCCAGTAGAGCGTGTACTGGACTTTATTTCATCACTGCACTTTTCTGAGCTGTGGAAGATTTCAGGTGTATATTCTTACTCTTCCACACAAGGAGCAGACTCTTGAAACCCATATCCCTTCCACTTGGACAACTTGTGTCTTCTGCCTTGCCCCCAGTAAATGCTTCTCTTTCCTTCTGGGTTTTGAACAAGAGTCTTGAACTGCAAATGGAATTTTCATTGAAACTGATGTGTTTCTATTTTCATTAAATTGTAATTTCCTGGCAAAAATATCAGTTTGGAAAGTTCTGGCAAGATTGACTGACAGAGCACATACAACTCTCAAAACAGAGGGGATGCTGAAGACAATTATTTTAGGTCCAAACTCTGTAATTGGCTTCAGAGGCAAAATATGGGTGCAGCTGAGGGCACACACCCTTTGATTTGCCAGGGAAGTAAAGCATTTCTCCAAACAAGTGAATTGAATATTGTGTCCCTTTTAGTGCAGTGATGATTACACAACTCTGTTTATTCTCTGGGTGTTTTTCAGCTCGTCCATCATTCCCAGCTCAGATTTCTACAGTGATTTCACCAAGCTGGTTTGCTGTACGATGCAAAATGGAAGTCAAGTTAATTTCGCGCTCTACCCACCTCAGTCTGATTAACTCAAATTAAATTTTGTGCTAATAAGTCTGAGTGTGTGACCATAATTGGAAAGCCTTGAGCTCCTCTGACTGCAGGGAAAGTGCTGTTTTCGCCTGCATCACAAAAACATTTGGATCATAATATCTGGGAAATTTGCAACAAACAATGGTATCAATTTGAGTCCTCCATACAAAGTTTTTTCTGTTTCTCATCAGGGACCATGAATACATATTTGTATCAAATTGCAGCTCTTGGAACATTTGGCCCATTTAGTTTTAGGGAAACTAAAGGAGCAGGGACATTCACCTATTAAGAGGAAACTGCAGAACATCTGTGTTTCTCCATTACACAGAAATCCTCTTGGACTAGTAAGTGGCTTCTATGTTTTAAATGACTCGACAATTACTCAAATCTCTTACAAAAGTCTGAACCAGTCAAGTCAGTGGGAAGTCTAGCTAAGGTTGCAATCATTCACTAGCAATTCGGAGAAAAAGGAAAAAAACACAGAAATGAGAGCTGAAAGAGGAAAGGCAAGGCTTTGATCAAAGAATAAAAAAAGCTTCAGCATGGTAAGGAAATATGGTGAATGTGGGTATTAGTTTATAGTCCTGTAAGATCTATATCCTTCTTGTATTTGCTAGGGCAAAGAACTACAGTTTTTCTTAATTCCAGAAAGACCTCTTGCTCCAATTATCACCTGGTCCCAGAAGAATAAAATCATAAACCCAAAGTAAAACTACAGCAGGTGGAGTTTGGGAAAAGGTAACTCTGTGTTCTGAGAAATTCTGGTTTCTGTGAAGAAGACCAAGAAAATGTGCCCAAGTACGTGGTGCCAGAGATGATGCAGGAGCACACTGAGATTTCAATAATGTAGAAGCATGTAAATCTGGTTGGATTACAAACAGTGAATGTCAAACAGGACTGAAGTAGTTGTAAATACACCTGCAATATAATGGAACATCTACACCTCCTTGTGGGAATTCATGGGGGTGTATATCATCCATGGGCTATCTCCCATAGCAGCAGGAACATCATGATTGCACAGCAAGTTTATTAAGTATGAAACAAGCCAGCAAACCCTGTTGAAGGGTTTGAGAGGCAGAAATATCAGCACTCACCAGAGAGCTGTTCAGCAGATGTTTTGAAGTCAAGCCCTGCTCTCTAACCTTGGGATCAATGGGGATTTGCTATTATTTTCCACAGAGGTAGGATCAAAAGCAGGGGCACAATGAAACACCTAACAGGAAGGACTGTGGCACCACTTCTGTGTCTCTATCATATCTGAATTTAGTTTTAGCAATATGGAATGGGCCTCTCCTATTTGTCCTCTGTCTCTTCAACACATAGCCTTATAAATGGAGCGTTTTCAAAGCAGAAAGAACAGATTGCACATGGCTCTAACAACAACATGGTTTTGGTCTGACTGCCCCATAATATAGGAAAATCAGAGTACAAAATAACTGCAAATAAGACAAGCTAGCCTACTTGTACATCATTTCTATTGCAAAACGAAGCAATGGAATCTGGGCTTGTGTAGCAAATAGCCCTAAATTTCTTCCCTCCCTTCTACCATGGAAGTTTAATTTAGCCAGGGAGTTATTGTCTGTATGTGACATCATCTTGAAACAACAGCTTTAAAAGTGGAGACAGGTAATATTATCCATTAATTATATTCCACATCTGTAAAGTATATACAGTGCACTGTGGATAAATAGTGCAACCTTTGGCAGAGAATTTCCCGACTCTCTGTAGCCAGATTTCTCATTTACAGTTTTCTCATGGTTTTGTACAATGGGAGCAGATTGGTCTCTAGCAGTGGGTGGGAAAGGGTAGGATTTTAGTGATGTAGGAGAATGAAGCAAATGAAGGGACTCCCATCTCTCAGTACTGTGCACTGCCACCTGCCATAGTGGAAGTCAGCTGTAAAACCTGTGCTTGAAAACATAACATACACACAGTGGGCCAACACTTGTGATGGCATATTTTTTATTTTTCTTTTCTTTTTTTTTTTTTTTTTTTTTTTTTTTTACACTAGGTATGGGGAGTATTTTTATTTTAGCAAACAAAAAGCACGAACTGAGGTCCCAAGGATGGAGTTGCTACACCAGTAGTTGTGGATTGACATGCATGTGGTCAATCATGGGTTGATTTAGGTGCCTGCTGAGCCCTTGCTCAGAGTCTTATGTTTGGCTGCAACAGGACAAAGTCACAGAGAAATCTCTTCAAGAGCCAAGGATCTTACCTGAACGGTGGGAGACCCTCAAAGCATAGAGAGAGATTTCCTTCTGACACATGGGAGAAAATAGGACCCCAAGCACGGTGTGATGTTCTCTATGTTATTAAGGAGGCTGCTTCAAGCTGGTGGTGCTGTCTCAGAGCCTGCCAGGCTCTGCCAAGTGTGGGCTCTCTCCCACATCCAGACTGGCTAGAGAGGAGGTTCCAAGTCACGCTGCTCTGCTCTTTTCCAAGTGCTCCCACTCTCTTACTCCTCTTTTTCGTGCCAGAGGATGAGGCAAGGATAGACTTCAACCCACTTAGGCTGTGGTATGCTTTTGAGTGGTTTGTTTGGCCTCAATAGATAAGTCACAATTTTTCTTGTCATTGTGACTGGCTCTTGCTGTATTATCAGCTTGAATGTTGCTGAGGGGTTTTTGAACCGGGGATGTGACTGGGCTTTTAACAGTCTGTGGCATATGGGAATATACATTAAGCCATTGAGAATATTTCATCACAAAGGAGCTTTGGAAAGAGCATGTCATATACACCTGCCAAGAGGCATCTCAAATAATTGAGTTGATGATAGTGGAATGAGTAAACTGTTTATGAGAAAGTGACACTGCATCCAGCACACAGAGGACTAGCATTATAATTAATTAATGCTCATAGATGTTTCCTTAGCACAGATGCCATGTTTTTCTGTACCTCATCTTTGACAGAGGAAAGCAGGAGGAGTGAAAATGCTCTGTCATTTTTGTCGTGTCTTCCCTCTTGTTAATGCCTCACACAATTCGTAGTTTCAAGGTCACTTTATTTACTGATGATTCTCTGTCACCAGGAATACCAATGTTGTGCTAAAATAAATCAAAATATGTTTATTGTAACACCCTCTAGATCCCTTACTTTAGATCCATTCCTAACAGTGGTAACATAGCAATAAGGTAAGTTCAATTAATATTAGAATAAAAATTGCTTAGAGTATGTATTTTACAGCCCTGGTATTTAGTGAGGAACCACATTATTCAAATAGGAATAAAAATATTTATAGATTGTGTTTTTCGGATGGGTTTGCAATAGAGCCAGCATGGGTAACATATGATGAGATTCCACAATCACATTTCTCCCACACACATATTGATGGAAACCCTCCCAGCCAAACACAATTGCATACATCTCTTTTTTCAATCTGTGCATACGTTATTACTGTAGAGGTGGAAAAGCTGCATACATAAACCACTCACTGCCCTACCTGCAGTAACAGAGCCACAAGTCATCTCTTGGATGCATCCATCTGCATTTTTATTATTTACATCATTTGATGAAGGTGGATTCCTGCCAGCATCCCATTGAAATGCAATCATTAACAGATCTGAGTGTTACCAAGACTTCTGAAAAACGAGGTAAAAACTTGGCAAGATAACTTGCAACCTCTAATATATTTTTAAGTCAAATACTCAACAACAGTAGCACATCTTTCTACTAATTTTTTAGGGTTATCCTAAGCTGAAAAAACAGGCTGAAAATATTTTACTCTGATGATGCACCTGTTCCTTTCTTAGATGTCTGGAACATGATGAGATTTGTGTCATGTTGTATCCTGGCAGACTGAAGTTCTCAGGATTTTAGTACAGAAATGGCAGTTTTACACAACCTGAATGTTAGATCTATATATGCTTGTGAACACACTTAGCAGTTCTGTCCTTTATAAAAAATCTCTGACTGACAATTGTGTAATGTTTGAGAGCTGTGATTGCTTATGGGTTTTACAAGCATTATTTTGACTGGAGTACTGGAATTTTGCTTGGGCTTTGCAGTGGCATTTATCTTAGGAGTAATCTCTATCAGTGATACCCGGCCTCATACCAGCAAGGTGACATTAGTTCTGATGTGGTCTTTATTTGCCTTAACTTTCTTCTTCATTAAGGCAGCATCTTTGGTTTATTTGTTACCTATGTGTTCATTGCTCTCATTTTGAAGGGTGATTTTTCCTTTACTCTGGCAGCATAACTTCTTGTGACAGCCACCCACTTTGTTTGTGGGTTCTCATTCATTTGCCACAGACTTTTCCTTCATTTGCAGGTGTATAACCTCCACATAAGATGCAAACACTGACGGCTATGTTTTGATTGGAAATTAATTTTATCAGCACTTTCATCATCCCAATAGTTTTAGCAGTACTTTTTGCTTAGTTTCAGTCAACCTGAATTAATTCTTACTGAATTTTTCTCATATATTACTTACTATTGGATCAATTTCATCCCTATAAATAAACACAGAATCCTTCATTAGCAAACCTGTCATAAACCACTCTGTGGGTTCACTTTGGATCTTGTTCCAAGCCATTAAATTCATGGCTTGCCAATACTGGATTAGCTTTTTGGAGAGAACAGTTTAGATATTCAGCTAAAATCTAGCCAAGCTCTATCCATATTGCTATCTCTTCTTCCTACTCAGGTTAAACAGAAAATGTGTAGTTCCTTCTTTATCATGACCTGCAGTGAAATGCAAGCCAAGTTTTTCTGTTGCTTGGAGTCCTACTGCTGATCTGAAGAGCTGCCTTTCTGTCCTTCAGCTACACTAGGCATGGACTCCAGAATATTCTGCCCTCTCAAGGAGTGTCCTGTCCTTTGCCTTGTGTAAAACCCTATCATATGTTGCACTGTGCTGAGATTTGGAAATTAGGATTCTGTACAATGGGAATTACGGCAGTGCAAAGTGCTCCAAAATGTGTTGGAAAGTGTGCATATGAGAACAACATTAGAATTAGTTTCCTGTTTGCTTTACCATATGTAGGCATAGTAAAGAAGGGCAGTGAAGTCAAAACAGAGCAGTAACAATTACAGTATAACAAGAGAATATCTAAAACCTTCTTTTCCATTCTTGTGACAAAGTACAGTCTCAGCATCATTAATGAATTTTGCTTCTGGGGATATCCTTCAGGCATCAGCTGTGCCTTTAAAAAAAAAGATCTAGTGAGAAGAATAGGACCTTTTCCTGCTGATCTGATCAGCTTCTCAGCATATCGAATGGAAATAAGCATATTAGAAAGAACTGAGCAGACCTCATGAAATGATTTACAATAGTGTCACAGGGTTACTCCCAATAAATTGAGTGTATGGTAATTGTTCACATCTGACTGTAAGCTTCCAGATGTAAACTAAAAAGAAAGAAACAAACAAAAGTATGGTATTCTTCTGGCCAATAATTATAAGTTCAGCAGCGTTCAGCAGAACATTAGCATATTAATTACATAGCAATCTTGTAGCAACAGCCCAGTCATAATGTGCTGCTAGTTGCTATCTTTGGGAAGCATTTTGATAGCAGCCATCATGCTTTAGGAGCCAATGCCAAGATAATGTGGGTGCCTACATCTCACCAAAAGTTACTTAAGGAATTTTGAGAATGCTGCTGAGAATACTTCCCTTGCCTTCAAATCACCCTTGATCCTGGCATTATCCTTTAATTTGTTATTACTGATCTTGTAGTTTTAAATGAATTTATTAGTTGGTTTCTCATGAGCTTTTAAATGGTTCTGCAGATTGCAAAGCCCTACAGAAGTTGCCAGGAGTGGCAGTGTCCAGTGGCATGCCCTTCCAGCTGCATGTCTCCTGGGAGGCTCAGGTGATGTCTGACATCTAAGCCATTGGGTACAGTTTCACCACTAGATGGGAGCATCGGTTATTTAGCCTTTGCTTTGAAAAGGTGCTCTCCCAGCCTCCCAAAGTCATTTTCCCTCTTGGCTCTTGTTTCAAACTTGCAGGAGGCCTGAACCTCCTCCCATTGCTGTGCAGCACATTCCAGAAACGCTGGCTAGCACTGATCCCTAGAGAGCATCTCTCTCAGCTGATGCCTTAGATGACCAGCATTCAAAGTGGTCCCTACTGTTTAGTATGGAAGCACTCAGTTACTGCCCAAGTCTTGAGGGACATGCTGAGAATTGCAAGAATGGTCTAGTAAAGTTGCTTTATGGCTTATTGTTTCATTGGGAAATGGAGCATCAGTAGTTTGCCAATTGTCTTAAAATCACCCTGATCACCAGAGAAAATGAAGAAAAAGGAAAGACAGACTTGACTTCCACAGTTCAAAAAACAGTGGTGGAATTGCTGCATTTCTAGAAAGAGGTACAGAAAGAAAACAAAACTTTATAGTCTAACTGAGCTGCAGGACATCCTCTCCAACTCCTGCAGCTGCTGGGATGCTTCCACAACTCTTTAAGGTGAGCTCCAATGTTTAAACAGGGCCATGGTCCAGTGCATGTCCCTCACCAAAAGGATCTCCATCTAGGGATGTCTCTGATTTTTAGAGGCTCTGTTCAGTTAGAATATCCCCTTTCTGACCCAAGCCATGTTTGTAATGCTTGAACTTGATACAGATACCCTTTAGCATCTTTTCCACACAACTATTGCCTGTCCTTGCCTTGTTGCTGCTTGAATAGGAAGAAGGCACACAGCAAACCAAGCTAAGGGATGTCCCTGGGCTCAGTTTAATTATAAACAAGCTATTCATCCATTATGGGGGAAGTGCTGCCTAAAGAACTAGGATGGTGTACACACCTCAATGCACAACCTCTTTTTTTGAGTTGAGAGCTGCATTGTCTTCACATGTGCATGGCTGACAGCCACACTTAAACAACCAAGAGAAATAATGCATGTGGACCATTACTAACTCAGGACTGAGACTTGGCATGAGAGCAGCCCAAAAGCTACAGGGTGGTAAAGGGCTCATAGTGTGCCTCCAGCCCTGGAGTATGAGTGTTATGAAAAACAGGACCTGCAGCAGTCAGTTAGCCTCCTCCCAAGCAGCCAAGCAATTCTTTCCTGAGGAAAAAAAATCTGGGAAAGGACATGTGGCCAAGATCTTACTAGGAAAAGTAAGAATTCAATTCAGCACTTATATGAGAGACAGCCTAGAGGTTTCAGAAAATAGGAGATCACAAATCAAGGAGGCACAAGGGTGAAGAATCAGAATCTGTCTGCCAGCCAAGTGAGAATGAGCAGTGGAGGAGATGCAACAAGTGGCTGTGGTGTGGACATGGACAACTGAAATCTGCAAATCAGAGAGGAGAGTGGGCTACTGCAGGTGGCAGGCCACAGGGATAATGAAGTGTCCCAGGGCAGCTACTGACTGTCAGCATTGAGCTTTGGCAGGAGAGATGTGCCAGCCAGGAAATAGCTGGTGTCATTGGGCTGCTGGAACATGAGGCATGGGATGCACTTAGGAAGCATGACATGTCACTGTATCAAGGGAGTTTTACTTTTCTCCAAGCATCCCTCACTTCCAGCTTCACAAAAATGAGACTTAGCCTCTGCAGCCAGGAAGAACCTCTTGAAAAGAGGAAGGCTGCTATGCCTTCAAGACCCTGAAAACTGAAGGCAAATGGAAAACACAAAACCTGGGGAAAATGTACTTTAAACACAGTCATGATTTTCTTTGAGCATGACATTTTAGATAGTGGATGAGAGGCTGGACATGAGCTGACAGTGCATGCTCACAGTTCAGAAAAGCAATCACATCCTTGGCTGCATCCAAAGCAGCGTGGCCAGCAGGGTGAGAGAGGTGATTCTGCCCCTCTGCTCTGCTCTGCTCTGCTCTGCTCTGGTGAGACCCTACATGGATCACTGCATCCACCTCTGGGATCCCAACATAGGAAGGACATCAACCTGTTGGAGCAAGTCCAAAGCAGGGCCATGAAGATGATTAGAGGGATTAAGCACCTCTCCCATGAGGAAAGGTTAAGAAAATTGGGATTGTTCCATCTGGAAAAGGCTTTGGGGTGACCTAACTATAGCCTTCCAGTACCTGGAAGGAGTCTAAAAGAAAGATGGAGATTATTTGCAAAGACATGTAGTGACAGGACAAGGGGGAATGACTTTAAATTGAAAGGCTTGGATTAGTACTGGGAAGAAATTCTTGGCTCAGGGGTGGTGAGGCACTGGAACAGGTTGCCCAGAGCACTTGTGGTTGCCCCATCCCTGAAAGCATTCAAGGTCAGTTTGGATGGAGCCCTACACAACCTGGTCTAGTGCAAGGTATCCCTGCCCATGGCAGGGGAACTGAAACTAGATGATGTTTAAGGTCCCTCCCAAACCAAGCCAACACATTCTATGATTTTTCATGTCTAAAGCTGATGTTACCATAAGTACCCTTCTGCTGTGCCAGAGGCTCTGGCTTGAAGTGTCTCATTATCTTTGAGTGTAATGCCTTGAGCCTCCTAGCTGTGCCCTGACAGCCTGCTTTTCCGAGGTGTGATGCAGAACCATGCTCCTCACCGCTGCCAGCAGCAGAGATGAAGACACACTCTGAAGTCTGGGATGTGTGAGGAATTGTATTTCCTCCTCATTAGCACTCACAGGGCTTCGATGTGCACACAGCACAGACTTGCCAGTCCTGCAGGAGCACACAGCCCTGTCTGGGAGCACAGGAGCACACACCACACAAACAGTAAAATGGCATTGCTGTTTATTGCTGGATGGAGCTTACCTGGTTAATATATGACAAATTGTTGAGCCCCAAAACATAGATTTGCTGCAAAACACAAGTACTATGTTGAAACCAACTAGTTTTTCACAGAATCATTCAATTTATCTGCAGCCTCAAAAGAGATTGTAGTTTATTGACCAAGTGAGTAGTGAAGTGGCTGACCATCACATTCCATCAAAATTATGTAGGTTCAGGTAGGAGTAAAACCTGTCTTTGGCTTAGTTTCATGCAAGGCTGTGATGTGACTCACATTGAGATCAGATTTCATTGGCAAATCAAGTAAGAAGCAAAGTGAGGTGCAGAGAACTAATTTAAAATCACAGCTGAAATAATACCAAACATGCAAGTGAAAAAATTACTGACAAAGTTAATTGCTTTTCTTCCATATTAAAATAGTTTCAAGTTTGTTCCAGTGTGAAAGTCACTTGCAAAGACTCTAGGGCATTAAAATTAAGCTTGCTTCTTTTGATTTAGTCAAGGAATTAGCTGCATTAGAAACTCATGCAGGGACACCAGATAGAAGAAAATCAGAACCGTCAAAGATATGAGATCTGGCAAAGCTCTCAAAGGCAGTACATTGACAATCAAGTTTCTCATTAATCCCCATGATACATGTGTGCTTATAAGCCTATGGAAATTGTGTTTGATTCTTTTTTTTTTCCTAAATTAGTAGATTATTTCTCCAGTTTTTCATTAGATCTCTCCTCTCCTCTCCTCTCCTCTCCTCTCCTCTCCTCTCCTCTCCTCTCCTCTCCTCTCCTCTCCTCTCCTCT
>JAOTQP010000001.1:27669332-27692886 GCA_026413545.1 Cichladusa arquata | reverse complement strand
TCTCCTCTCCTCTCCTCTCCTCTCCTCTCCTCTCCTCTCCTCTCCTCTCCTCTCCTCTCCTCTCCTCTCCTTTTTTCCATTTAAATAGTTAAGTTGCCCTGTTTGAATACAGTTTCTCTACAAGGTGAGCAGCAGCTTAAGCAGCTGTTTAGGACTATGAAAATATTTGGGCATGCATTATTTGGTACTGTAATTTTTTTGTGCCAGGATTTGGCCTCAGCACCTAGATTGATCTTTATGACCATGACAAGATCAAAATTTAAAAGGTTGCACTTAATTTCACCTTATTTATATATATGCAAGTCCACTTTAATTAATAAGGCTGCATAGTTAATATAGCTACATCTTTACAAGTAAGGCCTATTCTGGATCCCATTTATTCAGTAACTCACTAAAACACATTGGGCTGTTTTAAAACAGTCTAATCTCTAACTATTTAAAATGCAGCTCATGGGATTGATAAATATGCTTGGCTCAGGAGGAAAAATATCACATTTACAAAGATGCATATCAGCATTAAGTATGGAATTTAAAAGCCCATAGAAATGTTAGCTTGACAGAGGAAGATGGAGCATCCACTCTCTCTCTCTGAGGCTAGGTAACTTCATTAGTGTTCAGCTTAGAGTGGGTACTTTGCCACTTTCACCACTCACACTTCCATTCTTCCAAAGGGCACAATCTTCCTTTATAAGCAAAGGCTCACAACTTGGATGCAGTGCTCCTGGCCAGCAAGGGCTCCAGAGGAGCATTTAAAGAAATAACTCTTATATTCTGTGGATTACTCTGCTCAGTACCCAAAGTTCAGTGCCTTGGAAATATTCCAGAAAAGCAGCTTGGTCCAACATTGAAAAATAGTATTGTCTGATGCTTGAAAAGTTCACAGAAGAGGGTCAGCTTTGCCAGGCCTTCTGATTCACACCCAAGTAGCTGAAATCACTTATAGAAATGTGTTGCTTCAAAACAAAGTTTTCCTATCTTATAAAGAAAGGTGAAGTTATGCTTGAAAAAGATGCAATAAAGGTAAAATGTGAAAACTAAAACCAAACATTACAAATAACTATTAGCTGAAAGCTTTTTGGATAATTTTCTTGGGCTATATTTTTAAAAAAAATGGTTGAAGTAACATTTTTGAAGTAACTGATTTGGGATAGAAACATGTTCTTTATATTAAAATCTCTCTTAGGGCAAAATGCATATGGAGCATGTCCAAGCAAATAAACTGGCCACAATAATCTCAAAGGAATGTGGCTTGATATCATGCTGAAGAGCTTTCCTTTGGATCTTAGACAGAAAACTTCACCTGTCCTGTGGAAAGAAACAAATGAACTAAGGTATTTTCTCAAGTAACCCTAAAAAGAAGCTGATTAAGAAACTACATAGAAAGAAATGCAGGGATATGCTTGTCTTTTCCAATGGAAGTGAGGAAGAATCATCTCTATGACAGAAGTCTGTGTTTGTCATGTAACCTGAGTGAGCTTGGCAAGTCTCATCTGGAAGGGACCTCTGTGTTGAATGTTTGCCATGGGGGAGATTCTACCACTTCAGGACACCCTCAGCCTGTGTTTCAATTGTTTCACAATGAAAATTCTTTCCTTATATCCAGACAGAATTTCTCTTGATGAAACTCTGTGCATCACTGTAAGGACATCCATCGACTCTGCAGCTGCATTTCAGGTATTGAAAGACTGTGACTACATCCCCCTGGAGCATTTAATTCTCCAGAACAAGCAAACCCATTTCTTTAAAATTTCCTCATGCCATATTCTGCAATCCTCTTATCAACTTCATGACTCTTCTCTGTGTCCTCTCCAGTTTTTCAATGCTTCTCTCAAACGGGAGCACAGTGTTCTATGTGTGGCCTAAAAAGTGCCAAGTACTATGAGATAATCACTTTCCTTGATCTGCTGGCTGTACTCTTGCTGATACAGGCTTGTTGCAAGGACAGACTCCTGGCTCCTGTTTGGTCTGCTTCTCACGAGAACCCCCAGCTCCTTTTCAGCAGAGTTGAACCTCCCCAGCCTGTATCCTCAAATGACAACTCAAGTTCTATTTATTGCAGCTTGGACTCCTTCACCACAACAAAGGGCACTTTCCATTTTTGCATCTTTCTGCACCAGATCTGTTCAGTACAGTCCTTCTGCTGGTCAGGGTTACTACAGTAACCTGATGAGGAAACCTCATGTAACCACACAAGGACAAAAAAGAAAGGGTCTGAGTGGGTGGTAGACAGGATGCAATTCATCCTCCTACATAGCTCCTGTCTGAAATGTGAACCACTGGGACTGGCATTAAGTCCAGCACCAGAAATCTGCTTGGGTAAAGGAGCTTATTGATATATAACAATACCAGTCTGAAGGGTTTTGTCTCATGGCCATGCTTATGTGGATCAACCAGAGGGTAGTGAGCTCTTCCTTCTTTGCAGATGTGCCAAAGGGAGTTCTGTTGGGTGGCAAAAGAAGGAAAGATGACACAAGACAGATGCTGATGCCTCAGGAAGAGAAGCATAAGGAAGGAAGCACATTATCTGAGTCAAACTGCTCAGCTCCTGGTGCCATACACTGAGAGAGCCACTCAAGTCTCCTTTGCACCTCTGCTGCACAGGGGCACTTCTTCTTAGTGGTATGTTCCTACCTCTTAAAAAAAAAAGTACATATTTTTCCATATGATGTTATTTATCTTGTTCATTCCCAATTAGTACTCGTGACTTTGTCCAGTTTGTTTTTCAGATTATCAGAGCAAGAGAACTTCCATTGGTTTCTAGAATGCAGTGATCCATCTCTTGGTTACAACAGCGTTACAGAAAGCTTCCAGGAGTTTTGTCTACATTTCCTTTAATCAATGCCCCCTTTTATTACTAGCTACTCCTTAAATCATTTTAAACCAGGTTTCTCTACTTCTTTGCACCTGCAGAGGTTTTTATGGAGTTATCCTATTCCCTCTTAGTCAGTTAGTGATACTGGGCTAAACTTTTATTTCTTTAATCTTCTCTGGAAATGAATCCCTCAGGTCCTTTAAACAATTTTTGTTGCCCTTTTCTGAATTTCCTGCAGTTTTTTGGAGCCTGTCTGGCAGAGATGTGCTTAGACTGGGGAACAATATTCTACCTGCAGCTTCCTTGTTTGCTCCTCTCTGCACCTTGTCTCTGGGTTCTCAACTCTCCAGCTGGGGAATCAGTGGTACAGCCCTCAGCAGCCCTTGAAAAACATAGCAGTAGCCAGAAATCAGCTTCAGCAGCACTAATGGTGTTGGAACTGAGCTCTCTGTGTGGTGTTTGGCAGAGGCAGAGGAATACAGATGCTGCCAGTCCTGAGAAAGCTGCAGCTCTCCGGAGATGTGCTCCCGAAGCTTTGCATTTTTACATAAGATATAAATCAGAGTGCTTTGTAACTGAAAGCACATGCATGTGTAGTAGGCAGATGGAGGCAGTGATTGCATGCCAAAATGTAGTTTTGTGAAAAAAAAAAAAAAAAAAAAAAAATTAAGAAATTAAAGAAAACAGCATGATGTAGTGCATATTCTCAGCCAAAGTGGAATCCCTCTTAATACAGGAGCACAGGCTGGGAGTTAGGGGACATAGAGACTGCTTTGCAGTTTTCACTTCCTGAGAAAGAGTATATAGAAATTCAAATCCCAGCACGAGTTTTAACACACAGCTTCCAACAGCTGTTGGATATCACATAAGGAATTGGCAAGTCTATGGCAGCAGCTGCGACTTGCCACATCCCTGGCAGTACCACAGAGCTGTAAGAGATGGAGGTGATGCAGGTACTTTTGTGAGGCATTTTCCACTTGGGTCTTATTGAAACAGAACAGCTGTGGTGACAGAAGACATTCAAGACCTCCCACATTACTTTCTCCAGTAGAGTCAAAAGATCTTTTATTTTTTTGGTCTATAAAACATGTTTACCAATTTATGGTACTATATAAACTTAGTCAAAATATGAGGGTTTGATCTTTGTCAGAGAAAATATGTTTTGAAGTCAGAAGCATCCTATTTCATGCATGGTCACATGATTTTAGAGGCACAGCTATGAATTACACTTGCAGTGTAATAATTTCAGGTGCTTTATTTGCATTTGTCCCCAAAACAAGATGAACATATTAATCTGAAGAAAGGATGCCCATTCTGACATCTCTGAAAACCCACACGTTTTTTCCATCCCTGTTGGTGGGGAAAGAATGCAGCCACAATGCAGCAGTCCTCTAGGTGGTCCTTTATACAAAACTGGATCAAGGAATTTGAGTTAACCATATCTGTCCCATGACCTTCATTTCTGTCACACTTCAGGGCATTTGAGCATTACTATTCCTTTGTAATGGACAAGCAGCACACAGTAGACAGGGAAGTAATATCTAGGCAGAAAATCAGCAGTGTCCTTATATAAAAGAATTTAATCCCTTGCAAACATCTTACCCTACCCCCTAGAACAGCTGGTGGGTTTTTTTCCTGTCTCTACCCAAAGGAACAACAAAGAGACAGTCTGTGTACATGTTGTAATTTTCACAACAGAAGCTAGCCTGGATTTTACAAAGAGTGAAATATCTGAAGGGGTTAAGCCTGGATGTGAGCCATGTACAGGTTTCAGTTCTTAAGGGTCAGTCAAAGAAGGGAATGAATTTTTTTCCCTGCTTTTGGAGCACAAACTATTGAGTGGCAGGATTAAATATCAGACAGTAGGTATTTCTATTGAACTAGTCTATACTTGCAGCAAATCAGTGGCACCATGTGTGTTCAATAGGGAACACAAACATATTCCTTATGGAATAGGATTTCAGGGAGTGTTGTGAGCAGTCAGTTGAGAGTGAGTTCTCTCTACTCACTTCATCTAGTGCTTCTGATTACTTTCAGAGTCCTCAGAGATATAATCCCCCTTCATATAATAATGTCTCTGGATACAATTCCTAATGTTTTCAAAAGGGCTGGACCAGAAGATGAGTATATGTGTACAAATATATTTTCATACAGGAGCTGAGTATCCATTATAATGGAATAAAACTTGTAGTAATGAATGAAATTAAGAAAAGCAAGACAAACCACTTCCTTTCACTCTGGATAATCTATCCTGAGACTTCCAGTGCATCATGCAGAGTACTTCAGATTTGGACTTGATCTCCAAAAATTCCAGGCACAGCCCCTTCCCAAAAATTGTCAAAACTTTACTATTTATTTAAGCACTGGAGGACTCACAAATCAGTTGATCATTGATTATTTGGCTATGATTTAGATATGATTATTTAGATTATATATAACGAAGAGGTTTTTTGCAGTGAGGATGCTAAAACACTGAAGCAGATTTCCCAGAGATATGGTAGATGCTCCATCCCCAGAAACATTGAAGATCAGTTTGGATGGGGATCTGAGCAACCTGATCGAGTTGAAGATGTCCCTGCTTTGAAGATGTCCCTGCTTATTGCCAGGAGATGGGATTAAATGAGCTTTAAAGGTTCTTTCCAACTCAAAATCTTCAATGATACTATGGTTTTATGATTCTACTGCTAGGAACAGGTTTTTGACACTTTTGGGAAAAAATCTGTGAGATTATATGCTCGAAAATCTTTTGAAACGATGTTCATGTCTATATAACTGAGCTTCTCAGTCCTGGAGCTTCTTATCTTTTCTCAGGTATCTTAAATATGTGCCCACATCAGATGTTGGTTTCCTGATTTTGCAGCAATTTTGAATCTCTGGCATCCACAAAACTATGGTAATCCTAGCTAATTAATACTGTCTCTGATGATAGTCAATCAAATTGTCTATAGCTGCTATATTCAGTTTGTACTTTTCTCCTTCTCTATCTCTGTATACTCAGTGGAGTCTGGAAGGGATTCAGCTGACCAGCTAGTAGCATTTATTTCATGAGATGAGCTAAATCTCTCCCTGTGTTCTATCACTGTATTGAGTAGCTCCTCACTGAGCAGGGAGGTTCCCAGAACCCAAACCTCAAACTCAAGCTCTGAGAAAGTGAAGGATGTGTCAGAATGTGGCTTAGGCTGGCCACATACATGAGCACTCACCTGTCCCAAGCCAAGCCCTCAGGCACCACATCTAGATTTTAAAAAGATGTAAAAATAAATCAAGAAAAAAGAACCCTGAAAGCAGAAAAAGCCATGAGGAAAGGCATCATTCTACACAAGAAAAGTTCTTTTATAATTAAGTTCGCTCCATTTAAAGTAAATCCTCTCCTGTCTGTTCTCTTTATGCAGAGGCACTGTGCACTTGGCAAGGCTTTAGCTGAAACAGTGTCTTCAGAATGTGGGCAGATAATTTTCCAGTGGTTATAAGGCAACAAGAGAGTGCGTACAGTGATCTGAGGGAGTGTGGAGGGAGCTGTGTGCTGAAAGAGGGATGGCAAGCTCAGGCCATGCTTGCAGAACAAGCTTATTTCCAGGCAGAACCCAAAGGCCTTATTCACACAAGCAGATTAATCAGGGCTCATCACTGTAATCAAGCTGGATGAAAATAAACCATTGTTGTACACCATGCCCACTCCGCTAGTTCGGTACTCAGAAAAAAGCAGATGTGGTTTTCAATTCTACCTCCCATGTTGCAGTGAAGGACCTGAGAACTCTGGAAATGTTATGGATGGAAACAACCAGAGTGGGAAAAGTGCATCTAAAAACTTGTTCAGGCTAGCAAGTCTTGCAGCTCTAGCTGCACTAGGAAAGAAGCCATTCTTACCTCCCTGAGACCCAATGTAATCTTACCAGTTAAAGGTGCTTCTAGTGGCAGAGCTTTTTCTGCTTCCAGCTGCAAAATGAGCTTCTCTATTACAAATGGTACTTTCAAAGTGATATAACTACACGCAAACTGCAGCTTCCATAAACAGATGTAAAACACACACCAAAAAGAGCCTGTATCATTTTGTGTTAGTGAAAATAGTAGGATAAAGCCTCTCTAACATGGGCCAAGCAAAAACATGGTATTCTGAGTGGTATTCTCTCTGACACAGAGAGACTTGTGTAAAAGTGCAAGCTCTAGTCAAGGTGCACAAAATCTCTCTGCCCCACATTCCTTCTATATTTAGCCATGCAAAATCTCCATCCCTATCATGTGCATCAGCGGGAGAAGGAACTGACTGGGTAATTTATGCTGAAACTCATTCACAGCATTCATTGAGACAGCTGTGTTAAACCTCTCTGTAGATTTTTCATAACACATAATGCAGTGCTGTTGATTTATTCCCCCTGGATTCTTTCAGTGTACCTCAGTACTGCTGCAGAGCATCCAAGCCTTTGAGTCCCATGCAGCACAAGCTACCCACTTCCTCATTCCACATACGTAAAAAATGCCCTACAGTGCAACTCAAGGGTTTTTTTGTTGTTCTTATGAGTTCAAGTGTTTCCTTGCATGGGGCTTCCCAAGGCTCCTCAGAGCCTGCTGTTTGCTTAACCTGTTCACCAGGGAAGAACTGACACTACCAACCAGATTTTGGAGCTGTGCAGGGCAGTCTTCCAGCTGCCTTCTTCTTCCCTAAGCTGCAGCAAAAATGAACCAGTGATAACATGGCACACCAGGATCTGAGGCAAGCAAAGATAAATACAGATAATTTCCCTGCTTCTACTATGCACAGTGTAGGTTGTTTCAGCATAGGACTCCACGAACTCAGCCTCAGGGAGTGTGGCCTGTCTTGTTTGCGTGCTACAGGTAACTCTTCAGTATCTAGAATTTGTTTCACTCTAAGCCTCAAACCCCTCTGGACTCGTTCTGCCCTCCAAAGTGGTGTGGATTTTACATACAACAGAGACAGTCTGGAGGTCCAGATGAAGCAACACAGGGGTCTAACTCTGTCACCTCTGAGTATGTCCAAGCCTTACAGGCAGCAGACAAGAAAGTTTGCTTACCTTTCAATATATTATTGAGCTAAAAAACTATTTCTACTAAAGACTTCTTTTCTTCCACTCCCCAAAACAGGCTTGGAAAACACATACCAGGTCTGGGGGGGTCATGACTTACCCTAATGACAGGGTAGAATATTAGGAGGAAAGACATGAAGATAGGGCCACAAACCCTGGGACAGAGATGCTTGAGAGTATGACAACTGCAGTACAGAAATCTCTCTGACACAGTAGGTCAAAGTGAACAAGTGAACAAATTTACATTGATTTGCACGTGAAGTGTCTGTTTCACTAAAGTTGTACCTACTCTTGCTTAAAAGCCCTGGTCCTGGCCTCCCAGAAGAAGGCAGCCCTTTCTCTCAGCATAGCCTGCAGAGATGTTTTGTGGCAACCAGGAAGGTCCTTCTAGCTCTAAATATGTCCTTCAACAGGCCTGTACTACAGCTGAAGCCTACACTTAAGGGAGATCAAAGTTTCACTGTGTGACATAGTAGCTGGGATATGATTCTAAAAGCACAAGCATACTCTTTAAAAAAGCAATGAAGCGAAACCAACTGGCACTATAATTTAAATAGAAATGGTGTTTAGTTGCCTTTTCCTGTATCACTTCTAAAAATAGATGCTGCATACACTCTCAGTATTTGCATACATATATGCATGCATATAGTGACTGTCAATCACTTGGTAAAAAGTGCACAGTTCGAAATGGAGGTGTTTGCAACTTAGGAAATGAAGAAATAATATAACTCAAGCAATCTGAAGGTGAGTCTGCCTCAAAGATCATGTGATCCTTAACTTTATAAGCAGGCATTTAATTTCCCTCATAGAATATCTGCCCCTTTCAGGGCATTGAGCAGCCCTGGGTGGTGATGATCAGGACTGTGCAGTGGGAGAATCAGTTGACTGTAGGACACATCTCATACATAAACTTCAACCCCAAATGAAAAATTCTAGCTCAGATGGTTCTGATTACTGGTACCTAACAACCAGATAGTCTTAAGTCTTACAATGGAGAGTATTAAGAATTCTTTAGGAAAACCATGGAGCTGCTGATCTTTCTGATAAAAAAGTAAACTTATTCTTTCAGGATTTGTGGTACTTAAAATGCCTTCCCCTGCTGGACAGAGCTGAGTAGATACTAACTGTGTTGCGTAGCTCTTCTTCCTGTTCTGCCAAAGGTCTCATTTCAGACTTCTTCAAGTCTTTCAGACCGTCACCTTACAATCAGCACTAATGCTTACAGACAGAAGCCAAGACAAAGAGCAGTTAAAGATTCCAACATCTAAAAACAAAATGAGGAAAAGAAAATACATTTGAGAACCATTCAAGATGCTTTACCATTCTTCCTTAGAGCTCCTGCCCTGCCACATCTGTTGCTTAATTTTTCCCACAAGAAATAAACTGGAGCACAATCAGTAAATTTTGAAGGAAGACATTTATAGCTCTGTCATATCTCCACTAGTCATTTTGAAGTCTGACATAAGAAGACCAGCTGCAAAGGATATGTTTACAAACATGAGTTTTTTGAACGATTGATGACCACATGCCAAACCATAAATGCTGAGTAATTAATTATCCAGAGTGCCTTGTGAATCATAAAGGCAATTCATCTTTATGTTTAGTTAAGACCTGTTGCAGGACATTATCAAAGTTGTAGAAACCAAGTAAGCAAGAAAAAAAAAAAGTTCCAAAGCAATCTTAAGAAATAAGACAACTGAAACCCACCCACCACCCCCCCAAACAACAAAGCAAATGCATATAACTATTTAATCAAAATCCAAGCTATTCTTTCATGTATTAATCCATTTCTAAATTATATATCTGTTATGATATCTAGGCATGTATGTGATTTACTGCTTCTGATACTCTTCAGCACATGTAATTCCTCTTGCAATCAATGAGACTTTGTCATACAGATGTAGGAAAGCTTTTCTCTTTATTATCTAGAAATGTTTGATAGCAGAAGGACTGTGTGCATAAGCTCTAAGCCCTGAAATGAGGAAAATTTGGTTTCCAGCTCAAAGCTTTTCATTTAACATTTCATGCAAAGGTCTCCAAGTTAACAACTACCTTTACATCAAAGCTGCTGTTAAATCTTCCCTATGTCCCACATCTCTTGTGAGGATAAAGTCACTAGTATTAGCTAGGCTTCAAGTCTAAGGGTACTGAGGGTAATCTAAGTACACACCATATTTCATACACACAGACAGGTCAAAACTTCTGTCTTGAACATTTCAATGGGGATGAAATTGCCTTTACAGAAATCAGACTAAGTTCAGTGGAAGATTTCACCAATATAATTGGCAGCAGCTTTCTAGGGAGAGGAACTGCTGGAGACATTGGGTACTGGGGGCAAAGGGACATTAAACACACTCTGTCAGCTGCAGACTGCAGACTGTGCAGTAGCACTCCCACTGAGAGCTAATGGATGATGAAGAGACACAGCCAAAATGTCTCTGCAATGCTCACGAGCCCCGACTGTGCTCAGGGAGAGATTTCTTCCCGGAAATCCAAAGTCCTGAACCCTGCTCCCTTGGAGCAGAGCAAGAAGGAAGAGAAGAGGAGGAAACTGCTTTGAATGAAAACCACATGCACAGTGTGTGAGAAGGGGAGATGACCAAGGACTGTTATGTTTTATACTTTATGGAAGTGGCCCCTGGGAAACTTCCCTTTGGATGGTTTATGAATGTAATATTTGTTCCGCCATGTGCTCAGCCACTTTATCTCTAAGTCTCTGTGCTGCAAAATATAGCCCTGAACAGAGTGGTGTGCTCCTGCAAGGCTTCACTGACTCAATGGGATTCTCACCAGTGCACAGGCTGCACTCACCCTAAAATAAAACTCCAAAGGAGTTAGTGACTTGTGCACACAAGACTTTGCATGCTGCGTATTAAATCTATCTGTAGGCGGTGTTAAACTTAGAGTGTGGTCTGTCATTTGGAATGCCAGTGCACTAAAAAGAGATCGTCAGGAGGATAGTGTCTAGGAATATAAATGCCATGTGTTAAGGGAAGTTTTTATTTGAAAGCTAGGGGGAAAAATTATTTGGTTATTGTGCTGGTTTTTGTTTGCTTGCGCTATTTCAAAAATGTGGCATTTCATGTATTGCACTCCAGCAAGTTTGGAGCAATTTGGTAGGAATCCTGGAAGCCTTCTTATCACAGTAGACCACTGCACATTCAGAAAATCTGTCTATCATTTGAGTGTTACTATAGCAACAACCTAGTTCCAGCTGGAAAATACTGATCCACTTCTGCCTGCATACTCTGCTCTACAGGCTAGCTTTCTCCTATGGAGCAGCAGCAAAACGTCTTTTAGCATTTGAGGCATAAAATAACACTTGGGAAAGGAAACTCCATGGAGAGGACACCACCCTACCATCCTAGTATGCACTAGAAGGCAACTTATCTACTTCCAGATGAATAAAGTAGTGTGTCTCTAAAACAGATTCCTGATAATTATTTCCAATTTTGTTGCTGAACTCATCTACATTAAGAAAAGCAGTTTCACAGCTTTCTAATGAATTAAACACTTTTCTTAGTATTGCTATAAATCACGACACTCTTTTCTTGGTAGTTATCATCAGTTCTTCTCCAACTATTGGAAGGGGTGTACATCAACCCATTAGATATAGTAATTACAAATGATCTCCAGATGGTGCCATGGTAGGCCAAATCGATAGCGAATTTAAATCCAAATGTATATCTTCCCAGTCACAAGCAAGGAATTGTTTCAAAATGTGTCTGAGGTTTCCCAGGAGGGAAGAGGTGGGATCACCTATTTGGACTCAGGAAGGAGCTCTCCTGTATTGTTCCCAAAGTCAGGTCACCACTGGTGTTGGTGACACAGAGTGCTTCAGCAGCATGGGATGTTTCTTTAGGAAAATATGTTTTGTATGCCCCAGCTGTCACAATTGTCCAGGCATGAGGAGAGTGTGCTGGTAACATGCCTGCTTTCCAGCACAAGCAAGAGGGGTTTAGCACAGTCCATCATCCTTTCTCAGCAGCAAAATTTCTGCAGCCAAATGGTTCCCTGATAGACACACCACAACTTGGAGGTTCTGTCAATACTGGCCCCAGAACAGCCCACTGTGTCCTTAGTGCAGTTGTTGAGGTTCAAAAGGATAATAATGAGACCTTTGTTCACCCTTCTATTTCCCTGCCTTCCGATAAAACAGTTTCTAATTCCTTTCCTGCAGATCAAGCCCACAGGAAGCAGCAGGGTTTGTGTCCACCTTTCTGAGGAGAAGGAAAATAGAAAGTACTTTAAAGGCAGCAGGTTGCTGTAAACACAGTTGATCAGCCCATTAATGTGTGATCTGGACTTTAATGAACAACTACATCAATGCAAAAAGTAACAAGGAGGGAAAAAAATCTCACAAGTCAATCAAGTTAGATGCCAAGCTGTTTGTAGGGCTTAGCCTAAGAGTTTTTTAGCCCATTTTGTTTTGATGTCCTCAGAGGATGATTTCAGTTGGATTCACTCTGAGTGAATTCCAATAGGATTTACTCTAAGCGCTCTTTCAATACCTTTGGCTTCCTTCCCCAAATTCTCTGGCATACTTATCTATATGAGTGGGAAGAATGTAGTGAAATGTCTTTATTTTTGAAAATAAGGTAGGTAGAATCTTTTTGAGGATCATCTCTGAATATCTTATGGATCGTTGGTATTATGCACACCAAGGCAGAGAAATGATGCTCAACTCTTCTGTTACATATATTCTTTTAATTTTGTACCCTGAACCCAACAGACACCACTTTTCTGTGATGTCTGTGTCTCTTCCAACTTCTTAAAAGTTTTAACCCTTTTTAATCCCAGCAGTGAACAGCACAATTGCAATTTTAACAGTGAAGTTTTTATCCTGCCTCCCTCGGTTCAGGCTGGTAGTGTGTTGAGGCTCTAACTATTGAACTGCCTCATCATGATAACGATGCAGAGATAGTTGCTTAACAAATTTCGTCTTTAAATGATGCACTAAGGAATAGAGGGAGTATTAATGCAATTGGTTTTGCAGCATCCATTAGAATGGAGGAGGTTTCACTTCTCCTTCCTTTGTGCCTTAATCCTCTTTGGAGATATCTCTCCTGCACACAGCCCAATGCAACTTTATTGAAGCAGGAGCATTGTGGCAGCAGCCAAAACAAGAGGCAACAATAGGGTGACCTTGCATGGAAGAGTTTGCCCAGAGAGGCTGAAACTGGTCAAAACATCTGGAGCAGAAAATGCGAGTGTGGAATCCTGGTCTCTTCACTTACAGCTCCTAATACTTAGGATTGAAAAACCCTGAAGTCTCAATGTTTTTCTCAGAACATCATTCTGTGTTCAGTTCAGGTGGTGCATCTATTTTATGCTTGGAATCCTTGAACTGTGATAGACTATAACATCTTTTATCTCTCTTAGTTCCCACGTCCTTCACCCATAGCAGAATTATTAGTGTCATTTATGAAGTTAATACAATGTATAACAGGCTTAACTTCTTAGTAATTTTTCCTCTTTCCTGTGTTATTTTTCTGCCTATGCATGTGGTCTTCACAGATGGGTAAGCTTCCTTGATAGGGAAGGCTGGGAAATGCACCTTCTAGTAATGACACAAGATAGTATTTAATTTGGTTTTTAATGTGATTTTCAAGGCAGCACGGCCAAGAACTTGTCTTTCTGGTTGAAAAAAACCGCCATTCTTTAACACCTGTTAGAAGCTTTTCTAAATTAATTTAAGCAATCTCATTGTTATGAACATCTCCTATTGAAGGCTTGTTGTCCCACCGTGGGTATGGGGTTTATTCTTCCAACATGCTGTTTTGCCATCCACTCATCCTTTTCTGAGCCTGGCTGGACTGAGAATCCAACCTGTGTCTTGCATGTTAAATTGCAAAGCTCTAACCATAGCCCAAGGGAACAGTGCCGAACAACATGATTTTTTAATGAGCACACTCAGTGTGGGTTGCTCTTGTTTAACATAAAAGAAAAACATAATCCCTGCTTGAAGCCATTTGCAGTCTAAGGGCTGGATTGTGGCTCTAAGCAACATCCAGCAGTGGGGAGAAGATGCAGAGGGAGCTACTCTTGAAGGCATTTTTACCAAGTCTGTGGGAGCTCAAAGAGTAGCAACTGCTGCTGCTCTCATGTATAAACATGGAGAACATGACTGGCACAAATTGGTAGCTCAGCCCTCACTCAGGGGGAGGCATGAAGCTTCTCTCTATATCTGAATACCAGCAATGATGCAGAGAGAAGGGTCCTTGTTTCCACCCCATTTTTTCACTTGTGCAGAATTACAGAAGTGCATACAGGGATGTTATAGGAGGTTGCGGCAGAGCAGACACATTGTTCTCCACAGCTTTTTGCCACAAACACTGATAAGGCCACCAAAGCAATTTTCTTCCTGGGCACACAGGTTTCAGTTGTCTAAACAGGAAGGCCAAATAGACTTGTGTTCAGCAAAAAACTGAAAGTAGGCCAAGAAAGGTACTTTCAAGCCATGTCTGGTTACGCAGACTGAGCAGAGATGAGATCGTGAACCATGCCATGTGTTTGCCCAACACATGACTCAGAGATGGCTTCCTCTTCATCACCTGCTTTTGGAGATAGTAACTCACAAAGGACCTTGATCTGAAACCTTTTACAGAAATGGACTTCTTGAATCAGTACTGTTTCAGTCCTTTAGAGGAAAAGGAACTTGCCCAACCAAGGAAGGAAAGCTCTTACTGCTACTCACAATGAGCATCTGCTCCTAAACAACCAGCTAACAATTTTTTTTCTGCAGGATATAAAACCAGGAAAAAATAATTTGAGTCCTCAGACTGGCAAACAAAACCTTCCAGGTAAGAACTGATACTGTAGATTCAGAGATTTTATTTTCTTCTTGACATCAGAGAGGCATTTTGCCAAGAGAAAGGCAGTCAGAAGTAGGGTGTTAAGAAATTAGTTGGGGAAGGCATCTCAAAACATGGAAATCTGCCAGGTATCAAATGAATAGCTATCTAGGGAATGAGAAGAGAAAGAAATAAATAGAGAATGGGAAAAAAGAGGAATCTGGATGATCTGGGACACTTCCTGCACTTCTACATCTGTAGACAGTAAAGACAAAATGGTGGAAAGGACACTCATGGAGACAACCGCACAAGAAATGAAGCTGCCTGAAAAATGGAACATCTTTAGACCAAAGGAAGAAACCAATGGAAAACAGATGTCAACCAATGTCAGGTTAACAAACTTGACCTTTTCAAAGCATGCATGACTTCAGAGCCCTATTCTAGCAAGAGAAATGTGCACTTGTCCTTAAAAAATGCAACACCCTGCTATGCTGGTTAGCAACCCACTACACCTGCACATCAGAGAGCCAGACACAAAACCTGAGCAGTGGTAACTCAGATGCCTATAAAAGATGTTAGGAATTAATTGTTTAGGTAAGTCTGATATGAAGAGGTACAGTATCTCAGCATGAACAAAATTGCAAGTACCCCTTCTTTTGTACATAGAATCTATACAAATATTAAGAACTCTTTAGCCTGACATAATTGTGTACATAGTAAGAATTATATCGGTATTACTATCTTAAAAAAAAAAAAAAAAAAAAAAAAAAAAGTAATTTAATTAATTGAAGCCAATGCAAAACCTATGCTGAAATTAAGCTTAATCAGGACTGACAGAGAGCTCAATATCCCTAATTTTCCAGCGTACCCATACTTTGGGTAGGGAAAACTTTCCAGCATTTTCTGCTTTGGGAAGAGAATCAAAGAACCTGCAATGGCACCTAAACTAAGACCTTGTATGGAAGCACTGAAAATCATCCACAGAAGTCCCCAGCCTGGGATGAGCTTGCAAAAAGCCACCAAAATCTAGCAGATGCCTAAATATGAATGTCAGTGCATGTTTGGACAAAAGACTAGTGCACTGGATACCTTGTCCATACCCAAAGGCAGAGCCTTCTCTTTAAGACCTCTGGTCAGATACGGCCAGCAGTCATGTTATAGAATCGTAGGATGGTTTGTATTGGAATGGTCCTTAAATATATTCAAGTTCCTATGGGCAGGGACACCTTCCACTAGACCAAGGTGCTCAAAGCCCCATCCAAACTGGCCTCATACACTTCCAGGAATGCAGCATTTTCAGCATGTACCTAATGTGCAGGAACAGCGACAGGTCCAGGCTCATTTCAAAACACCTTTCAGAAAGGCAAGGCCCTCTTTTCTGGTACAGGGACTAAAGCCTCCATGGGAGATAAGACCATCAATCCCCAAAATGTACAAATGCACATGTCTGTTTCCATAAGTGCTGCACAAAATAGACAGGAGATGAGTTTGAAAGGGGTGCTGCCCCACTGTCCTTTTGGAGAGACTGTGTAACCAGCCACAGGCACATAAGCAGAATAGGGCAAGGGGTGCCTGATCTAGCCATGTGCTAGGGCAGAATTTCCTTTTCAGATGGGATTTTTCAGCATTAAATGCAACCAACCTGAAGCCTGTATGGACAGTACAAGAGTGTAACCTTTTGATGACAAGCATATGCACCACGGATAACCTTATCAGACCTCAGCACAGGCACACACAGGTTGAAAAACATTCGGCATGACAACACAGATTTTTCTTGCAGCCTTGCCAAACTTCTCTGAGCCAATTTAATCAAACACAACAATGTATTGTTAAGTAATGAGTTTCCTAAAAAGGGCCAAACTCTGTGTTATGCCTCATAGGAACAACTGTGTGAGTGGTCTTTTTGTGCACAAGGCTCTACAAGTTAATATGATTTGAAACCAACATCACTTTCATTTGACTGTAGTTTCTTTCCAAAAGAAAGCTGGTTATGATTTTGCAACAGTAAATGGGGAACTGTGCAGACTTTTGAGCTTGGTTATTTTTAATTACTGGTGCAGACATCCAGACACATGAAATATCTGATGAGAGGTGGGAACCACACTTCCAAAAACTGGTTCCAGCTCCCTGTTATTGAAGGCAGTGACTTCTCACGCAATTTTAAAAGTATTTTTGTCCAAACACAATTATGACTGTTTAGAATTATGGTGGAATTACTCTGTATTAAAAAAAAAAAATAAAAATTTAAACCTTTGACCTACTTAAATAAATGAAGCTCAGTCTAACCATCTCCCTGCTGGAGTACTGAGGTTATCCTTGTTGGTCTGGGCACAATACCAATAGCAGGGATACCATAAGTGACTCTGCACACTGGCCCATATACAGGTGGTATGGAGGGAGCATTCTATTATTTGCCTTCATGCATTGTCCTGCCAAGACAGCAAAATGTTTTCAACACCTTAGAGCTGTCACTGGACCCTCCTGCATGACAGAGTTTAAGAGTCATTTGTCCATACTATCTCATCTGGAATTCTGCAATGGGACTTTAAACAGTGGCTGGAAGTTTTGTTCTTGTTTCTCCCTGCCTTTGATCACCATGAAGCTGACCTCAGAGACATCTCCTGCTGCCAGTCTTCCTGCCATTCTCAGCTGCTGTCTCCCCCAAGGACCAGCACACCTCCCCCATTCGTTCTGTTTCAGTGAGCTCAAAGCACAGTTATCACGCAAATAAATTAGTAATTTCAAAACTTGGGCATACAATGGCAGCTACTATGTTAGGTTTTAAATACAAGCCATAGGCTAGATGAAGTCTGCACAAATATGTCATTTTACACTGTTGGGGAAACTGGTCCCATCATTCATTATTTTATCTAGAAGTGGTTGCTGTATTACCTCCTGTGTCCACACCTAGTGTTTTTTTTTTCCTTGCAGGAATACAAAGAATGTAGGAGAATGGGTAGAAGTGATAGACAGAAACACTTCACAAGGCTTGAATAGTGGTTGCAACCCGTGTCAGGATGCAGACATAGGTCAAGGATGTGCAAGAAGTTGGAGCCCACTAATGCTTATGAACAGTCAAGCTCTCAGGTCAGGTAAGCAGTTCACAGAATAAAAGAATCATAGAATGGTAAGATTGGATTGGACCATGGTGGATCACCTGGTCCAGCCTCCCTGCTCAAGCAGGGTCATCCCAGAGCACATTGCACAGAATTGTATCCAGCTGGTTCTTGAGTATCTCCAGTGAGGGAGACTCTCCTGTCTCTCTGGGTAGTATCTCTCTTCCAGTGCACAGTTACCTGCACACCAAAGTTCTTCTTCATGTTCAGGTGGAACTTCTGTGCATCACTTTCTACCTCTTGCCTCTTGTCCTATTGCTTGGCACCACCAAGAAGAGCTTGGCTGCATCTTCTAACACTCTCCCTTCAGCTAATTGTATATGTTGATGAGGTCCCCTCTAAGTTGCCTCTTTTTGAGCCTGAACAGACCCAGTTGCCTCAGCAACATAAGAGAGATGCTCCAGTCCTCTCATCATCTTTGTCACCTACCACTGGACCTGCTCCAGATGCTCCATGTCTGTCTTGCAGTGAAGACCCCAGAGCTGGACACAGCACTCCAGATGTGCCTCACAGGGCTGAGAAGAGGGACAGAATCACCTCTCTGGACCTGCTGGCAGTGGTCTTTATCCAGGTAGTTGTTTCATCATGGAGGGCAATCAGGTTGGCCAAGCATGATTTGCCTTCAATGAATCCATGCTAATTACTCCTCATCACTTCCTTGTGGACAGAAATGGCCTCCAGAATGAGGCATTTCATCACCTTTTTAGGGATTGAGGTAGAGCTGCCTGGCTAGTAGTTCCCTGGGTCCTCCTCCTTTCTCTTTTCGAAGACTGGGGTGATGTTTGATTTCTTCCAGTCCTCATGCACCTTTCCATGCCACGACCTCTCAAAGATGATTGTGAGGTGCCTCTTTATGGTCTGCCAGCTCTCCCAACACTCATGGGTTATCCCAGCAGGGTCCATCAGATTGTGGATTTTGAGTTTGCCTCCGTGTTATCTAACACAATCCTCCATGACCAGAGGAAGGTCCTTCTCTCAGCGGCCCATCCTGTCTTTGGAGTCTTCTCCAAGAGAGAACGGAGCCTCAGAAATTGTTTTGTCCATCATTCTTGAGGCTTTTGGACATGTCAGTGGTAGTTCATGGGCAATGACATCAGTCAGCAGCTACAGAGACTCAGTGAAGACTCTTGATACTCATCTTAGAGACAACCTCTACTTTTGCAGTGTCTGAAACTTACTCAAGTATGGCCTAGAAAGTTGCAGGTCAGGACACGGTCATCAATGACATCACACCTAACCTCACATTGTGCCAAAGTTTTCTGTTAAAAATGTTATTTTTATTGGTATTATTAATCACTTGCTTATTTCAAGATAAAGCATACAAACAAAATGTGAACAGAAGGCATATAATGGTATATTCACAGTTAATGGAAACTTTCACCATGTCAATTGCACTACCTTCAACACAGCTGAGATGGTTCAGTGTAAAATCTGGTTCATAATGCTGTGGGATTCTGACACACATTTAATAACTGCAATTCTAGCCTCTTCCATGCCTCAACCTGCCCCAAAACGTTTCATTTCTAGTTAAATAATACAGGAGCTGTTTTATGTGCAGCTGTGGGCTCAAAATCAGTATTTTCTACCATGAAAAAATTCTCTAAGTTAGAAGATTATATTTAATAAAGAGGTAACTGCCAGACACATGGCCATTATGACTCTAAGATGCCTCATCTTTCATGCCACACAGAAAATACTGTGACACAGTTTCCTAGTCCTACCAGTTTTCTTTCACCTGGAAACACTGAGAGCTCCATATTTTCATATTTTCATGCACTAAGAAGGTGGGAGTCTGCAAGCCACAGGAGCTGTGGCAAGCTAAAGCCCCTAGATGTAAATGCTGGTTACTCTTATTGTTTAAAAAAAAATTCTAAACCAAACCTAGACTGATCCAGCTATAATCCAGTGCCACATGCTGGCTATCTAGTCCATCTGTAGAGATTATGTAATGATGATTAAATAATTATGATTTGTCCAGGAGGTATGTGACCAAGATGTCAAGAATGCTTCTCCCAGTTAATTCTTTAAAGATTAGATGCCTGGTAGCTCTGGACAGTAGGACATGGGAATCATTCCCTTTTTTCCTTGATCTTAAGCAACACTCTGTTCCCAATTCTAATGGCAAAATTAGAAATTATTTTTATTCAAATGAAATGCTTTTTTAACCAGCAAAAAAATAATTTTATGAATGTTACTCTTTTTATTATAGGCATACAACTGCCTTTCACATGAAACAATTCTTCGACATTTATAATTGAAAACCAATATTGTAAACAATAAGCTCGAATACCTCAGGGACTGAGGATATAAAACCATAGCTTCTAAAATTAAGTCATTTTTAAAGCTAAGCATGGTCACAACACCTTTCAGTAGGTGTGAGGATATCTTAAAATAAAAATAACATTTTTCACCTCTCTAGTTTTGAAGTGTGACTGATTGTATTTAAAACAAAAAATTGAAGATTTTTTTTTTCTGTGCTGTGGTTATGAATAACAAGTTTCATCCTTGAAAGTTGTAAAATGACCGAGACATAAATCTTGCAAAAGAAATGTTTAGAGTAAGCATAATAATTCAGACCTAATTGCATGGTCATAAATAGGATTTTTTAATGTATAATAGGGTCCAAATTTTCATAACTCTTACAATAAATCTTGTTTCTGTCTGGGGAAAATGGCATGGTCATGCTCAAATGTGCTCATTTAGATTTATAATTTCTTTAGCCTGGTTCATAGACTATTGCCTCAATATCATTAGGGAGTTTTGTAGGCAATATAAATCTTGGACGGAGTTTTTGCAGAAGGCTAATAATTTGTTCTAAAAACTCGTGGTTATATTGAATCATTTTCTCACATCATTAAATTAATTTTGTTTTCTCTCAAAGTCTATAAAATTCTTTCTCACAACATTCTAGACATTTAAACCCTGCATGGAAAAGAGCCATACAGAGGGATTTCACATTAAGTGACAGTAGCATTAAAAGCAAAACAGGAATAACTAAACAAAACAAATCAGAGGCTCCAGTCCCATATTTAGTATGTATCATCAGTAAAAATCAGATGTACTGATCAGTGAAGCAATTTGCAGGCAGGCATTATGAGTGAGAAAGCCTGGGATTTCCTGCCAGCTGCATCACAGAGTTCCTGTCAGATGCTGGCCTCATCATTCAGCTCTTGCAATGCTGCCAAGCCCCAATATGCAAATTAATTAACCAAATCTTCACTTCAACAGCCACTGAGTTTAAAAAAAAAAAGAAAAATCTGAAAGTACCTCTTGTTTCTTTGCTTTCTAGGCTGGTGGGGGTCCACTTTTTCAGGTTCTCGCCACTGCCTTCCAGAACTGCACATATGCCCCATTTTATTCCTGAACAGAATTTCTATTCTTTGGCAATTTCTTGGCTCCAGGAGCTGGATTGTTCACAAAACATGTATCATGAGGTCTGCAGTGGAACCAAGAATTGGTAATACTGTCCTTGGTGGGTTCTGCATACAATGAGAATTCTCTGCCACAGATTGCATCTACTTCACATGGATTTACAAAGACTTCATTCATGTTTGCAGGTCTCTGAAAAGCTTAGGAGAAAGGTGCAATATCTATGCTGTGCACAAAATGTGGTAACATCTAGCTTTGAATTCTGTTCAACTGTTGGCCAGACAGCTGATGAGACTTATCCAATTTCTAGAGCCCTTCATCTGCTCTATGAAATGGAAAATAGCTGTATTTATGTAAATAATAAATGAAATGCCAGGAGGTGGCACTTGAAAATATTTACTACATTTCCTGTGTTTTATTTGGGCCAATAAAAACATGTTACTGTGTACTGCAAATGGTTTCCTCTATGCAGCTCTTCACAACAGCTTGTAATAAGAGAGGGTTCAGTTCCTGTGCTGTTATATTGGTGCTTGTCACTGTAACTCCATCCCACTTGCTGCAGTGGTAGCAGAGCAAAATAAGACTCACATTTAGCCCTCCATCTTCCTCCTGCATGTGACTGCTTCTGAACTCCAGCACACAAGGGGCAGTCCCTCAACCTTCACACAGACCAAGCACCCAGCTTTGGGAATAGTGGCTTGCAGTGGAGACACATTTTTTATAACACTGGCTTTCTGGAATTGTATTCTTGCAAGATTTAACTGCATACAAAACAACTGTTAATAAGGTCTTCTTTGATCTTTGCACACACTTCCATGCTTATTTGATTTTACTGTACTTTGAAGTAATTGTAGGTTATGCTGTGGAAATATAGAAGGAAATCTCTCTAGAGAAACTTGGGGAAATCACTGCAGTAGGAGAACCATAGAAAACTGAGCTACAAGGGACCATGAGAAGTTATACATTGAAAGCATTTAATTTAGCATGGATTTTGGAAGATTATTACAGTATAACAATGTCAAATCAATTTAAAATTTTTCTTTGCAGCACTATTGTGTTAAAAGGGAAGAATACTTGTTTCTGAATGCCTGGTGAAATGAACATTTCCTATTCCAAAATAGTTTTCAACACCTGGACTCTGCCTTTCTCCCTGCTCAAGGCATTCCATGGCAGTGCAACTTCAAAAAGATATTGCACTTTCAGTTAGTGATCTCTTCTCAGAAATGCTAGAGAGAGTAGAATCAGATATGGCATACCGCAAAATTTTATGTGGCGGTTTTGTAATGAGAGAAACAATAATTTTTGAAGTAGAAGGGGAAAATGGTCCTCTGGTGTGCTTTTTTTGCAGCAGCCAGGAAAAACTAGCAATATGGTAGAAAGTAATTTTATGTTTTGACCTCTCAAATTCCTTCCAAAGTGCTTTTTCATGTGCTACAAGAACTGAGCTCTCACCCCTACACCAATTACTTGAATTCTCTAATCTCTTTCCATTACTCTGCCAAATATGAGTTCCTTAATCCCTTCCCTTATTGGAGGGGAAAATCTGTCCTGCACCCATGGAGATTGAAGTGATATTAAAAGGCTGAGGAGAGAACCCGTGCACTCGTTTGCCTTTCAGCAAGGAATAAATCGTAAAAGCGGGAATCTGCCTCTGAGTGTTAAGGAAAAGAAAGAAGATGTGACACAGGAGTGAACCTGATTTTGTGTGCCCTGCTGTAGTCCATCAGTAATTCTGCTGAAGCAGCAGTCACACAGGGTTCAGTGCCACCAGAGCAGAGTTAGGGCACTTCAGCATGTCTTGTGTCTATCACAATAGACACACACGAGGGCAATTTACATTTTATTGCATTGTAGATGTGCTACTCTTCCTATACTACTCAGAGTCAGCCAGTAAAGATCTTACAAGGCAGCAGGAAAACAAGAGAAGCGAGCAGTAACTAGCCACTAAAGCATATATCCAGAAGCATCTAAGCATTGTAAGATGATGCAGAGGTTTTAACCCTTTTCCTGCTTTTCTGAAATGTTCTTTGAGCACTCAGGAACTGCCATGATGAATTGTAGCACTCAGAACCTCTAATATTTTTGGGAGCCCAGGACAGTTTCCTGCTTTAGCAAAAATCAACCAGAAAAAGGCCTTTCATCTGGGGAAAAAGATCACTGCAAACCAAATCCTTTAGCTAGGAGGAATCCCTCTGTGGTCAGCAGGTCTTCTGACTCACTGGCAAGGTTAAGAAGACACCCACTTCCCCCAGACCAATCCCTGTGAGAACCAGCAGAGGCTATCAAGTCCTAAAAATGGGAAAGCTACTCATTACAGCCATAGCTATATTGCAAACTGCACAGAAGTCTCAGAGCACAAGTGCCCCCCATCCCTCCCATCCCACCCTCCCTGAGGGTCTTGGGCAAAATGAGGCACACTCC
>JAOTQP010000001.1:27648386-27669309 GCA_026413545.1 Cichladusa arquata | reverse complement strand
GGTGTAACAACAACTGGCAAGTTGAAGGAAATAATGCCTGGATCTCCATAGTGGACAAAAGCCTCCAGGGAATAAAAAACGAGCTATTTCCTCTAGCAAGGGCTTCCAGACCACAGTACATCAGCCACTTCAAACTGGCCTGTGCCAAAACAGGACTTGTCTCTGTTAGCAGTGGTTTGGTTGTCAGACTTGTTCTCAAAGCCTCACAGCCAAGGGCTTCTGACCAACCCAAAGCTGACTGAGTGCTGTATCCACCTGGCAGCTGGCTCTGCCAGGATGTCTTCCACTCTGAAGCTGCAAATGCAGATGCCAGCTCCTCAGCTGAAAAGTACAGATGCTAGCCCTGTTCCCCTCCTTCTCTCATTTTCACAGTATAGCTCTGTTTTCTGATACTGTAAGGACATGAGGCTGCTGCAGGACTGGAGATCTGGGCTAAGATATGCACACCGGTCTGAGCTCAACCCAGGGTTTATGGTGAAGCTGTGAAGCACTCCAGAGCTTTTGGGAAAACTGGATTTGATGCTTTATGATGAACAATAAAACATCAGAGTTACATTGGTACTTGCATTACAGTTCTACATTAAGTGATTTCTAATTTTTGTGATATTCAATTTGTGGTTGTCCTGCCTCAGTCATTTTCTATAGTAACAGACAGACATTCAAATTGTAGAAGAGAGACGATTTTGCCACATTTTTCAGCACAGGGAACAGAGAATATAATACCACAGCTTTCACTGAATGGTGTGCCAAATCCTCATTCATAAAGGCAAATTACCTTTAAAAGTTACTCATAAGTGAATAGTTGTAGGATCATGCCTACAGAAAGCACTTCTTGGTTTAATTTGCTCTTGTATTGTCTTTAGTCTGTCCTGGTATCACTACTGAAACTGCAGCCAGCCATCCTGTTTAAATGAAGTCCATGTATTTTTGTCTCTACAACTGTGAGAGGACAAGTCACAAACATTGTGCTCTCAATAAAGCAGAATCTTCTCAGTGAGTGGTGTGCCAGTGGCAATACACCAAAATTTTGAAACCAGGAGTACAGCAGGTATATAGATTTTGACAGAAAATTAAATTATAGTAGACAGTTCTATTTCCTTGCCCCCTCAATTACTTCTGTTAATGATATATTCAGATCAATAAAACTATGTTAACTAAAACAGAAAAAGAAATTGCATCAGCTATGTTTGGAACCTATCCTTAAATCTTTCAAATTGCTTTCCATAAATGAAGAAATTATTTTCCCAGCTCTCGTGGGTGTGAAATTTTTCTTTTTCAGATGAAAATGTAACTTGCATTCAAGGACAAAATCAAACGAATAGTGTGAGAGGGTGCTGCTTTTTTTGGGGACATTTTGCTCCACCTTTATGCATGTAAATAGTGCTATGAGAGGCATTCTTGCTTTAACCACATTTTCCTTGTCAGCAATCCTCCCTTTTCCTCCATATCTATCAGTCACTTGTGACATGTCTTTACTCTTTATTGCCTGACAATACCAGGCCTCTGATAACTACCAATTTTCATGTTCATAATAATTACATCGCTGTTGCCATCCACGGCTTTGTTGCTTTCAGCTTGTGTTTCTGAGCTTATCATAAAAACAAAAAGCTGCTCATCAATCTGAGAAGCCATCAAACAAGACCTAGAGCAACACACATTTATATTGGGAGAGTGGCAAAGAGGCATCCCACTGCACTAACACCACCACTGCGGAGGCTAATGTCAATGCAATGCTAACATTATTCATCTAAACTCTCATTTGAGTTTCTCTCAGATTTACTACTCAGATTTCTCCTGCAGAAGTACATCTCAGATCCCTAAATGACAAGTAGTACTGACTCTCTGAGTGATCCCTTCAGTGCAGGTTTGGGAGCTGTGTGAACAACAGCAGTTCCAGGGGTGGATTTCAGAAATCGTGGGGCTGACTATATTTTAATTGGCTGATGTTCAGAGTCTTATTAACGAACATGTGTTTCCATTTCTGTAAGACTTTTTCGATATGTCTGGCCATGTGTGTTATTTGCTTAGTAATCTTCAAGTGTGAATCTCAGGTGTGAATTTACTTATGTCACTTGCCAGTGGCAGGGGTGAGATGGCACAAAAGAAGGTGAAAGGTTAAGGGGGGTGTTTCTCCTCTATTAATGCCAGCTGTTTCAAGGCAGGAAATGTGGCCATGGGGTCACAAGGCAGTGCTGTCCTTCCCTTCAGGCCAGGCTGGAGCTGAGTTTATTGCTGCTGAAAAGAAAGGTCACACTGCTGTGATCCAAACTCAGCACTGGATGTGGATTCTCCAAGAAGTATTACAGTTCTGGAAAGCAGGCTGATTGTGAAGGTTCTCACTCACTTTTATGGTAGTGCTTGTGCCCTGTAGCCACCATGCTGTGCTGCTACACTGATGGGCATACAGTGACAGGGTCTTCAGTTTGTGCAGAAATTTTGAAAATTTGCTGGCAAAGCATTAGATAAAGTTCCAAAGAGGCAGATAATATTCATCAGCACATTAATTAAGTAAAACAATGCTTTTATTCATTCTGGGCCATGGGAATTAGATGGCTGCTTATCTTCTGACACTTAGCAGTACAAAGTTACTTGTACTGCTAAGTGCTTTCAGACCCAAGTTGCTCTGAAGTTACCTATTTTTATTATATCATCACCAATTTTCTTGACTAACCCAGTCTTCTAAGCACTGATTTGGAGCAACCTGACCTGACCTGACCTGACCTGACCTGCTTTACCTTTCTAAAAGAATTTGTTACTTTTACAAATCTAAAACTTTGGTTTCCGATTCTTTGTTATCTCAGTGAGAAATTAGCTGCATGTCCTTCAATGCTTCCAAGCAGAGTAAAATTCTCTCCACTATGATTCAGTGCTGAAATATTGCAATGAGTCGAAGACCCTGTCCAGATACTGTAAAAGCTTTGTGCCTGGCCCTTGTAAGAAAGAAACAGGAAGGAGATGCTAGACTATCTTCTCATCTGAATCCTTTTCCCATCACAGCGACCAAAACTGCAGAGAGGAAAAAGTAGAGAATGGAGGAGCAAGGCAGAGCTCTGCTCATCCTTGTTCTGCTTTGCTGCTCCAGAGGAGGTTTTCTGAGGAAGTCTGAGAAGATCAAAAAGAAATCAAGTCCTTAACATTCACAGTTTCAGCTATGCTGCCATAATAGTCTATTTTTTGTAACAGTATTAGAATGATACAGGTCACTTCCCTTAGTGTCACTGCATAGGATTCATCCACCTACATAGATCTAATTTATGCAAATTACTTATCTATAAGCATCTGGTGAAAAAGTTCTCTGATGAAAGTGCTTCATTGAGCTGTCTCTTACAGATGTAACAACTGCAGCTTTCAAATAGGATGAAATTAACTGAGCAGGTCTTTTCTCTCCCTTGCAATTCCCAAGCCCATTTCACATTCCAGTTTAAGACAAGTTCTGTTGGGACAGAAAAAAAAAAACAACAAACCAGACAAATACCAGCACTGAGGTCAGTACAGGATTAGGCCTCCATCAGTGGTGTCAGTCTATATAAATTTTAGGGTAAAACTTGCCCAAAGTCTACAGGTGAGAAAGAGTTATTCCAAGTTTAGGTATTATGCTTATCTCCTGACAGAAAATGCCTTTGCATGTCAATAATCATTTCTACAGAGGTCTGAAGTTTGGGGTTACAACCAATAATTAAAACAAAAAATATTACAAGTGCCAGTCAATAACACACCTACAAAAGAATTTTTATTGCTACTGTATAGATTACATTAGTCTTACTTTACACAACTTAAACCAGCTGTTTGCAAAGCCCTGAGCACTGGCTAGAATAAAGTCTCAATATGTTAATTCCTCATCCATTTTATAACATACAATTGAATTTATTTGTAAATTATAGTTTTTGTATGCACTAGTTAGTGATATCTTTTTATTTTAAAAATAATTTCTGAGTTTCTGAATTATATGTGCAGGCACCTGCTTAGTAGGGCTTTTTTTGACAAAAAAAAATCCTCTGCTTGTATTCAAGAGTGTGTAATGAGCAATGGATGTTGCCAGAAGAAAATAGCAAACTATTATAAAACAAAGATGTAAGAGTAATGCTGAAAAAACAGGATAACAATCAGAAAACTGTTCCAGCAAACTGGCTTCACTGTTGGTGCAAATTGGAGTAGTCCTTTGTGCTTTATAGAGTTGTGATTAATTACTTCAGCTGGCAAATCCAACACATTAAATTTCCTTCTTATTCTCTCCTATCATCTATGAAAGATAGTAAAAGGAAGAAAGAAATAAGAAATAAAAAAACATTGTCTTGATGAAAATGAACTCTCGCTCTGGTTAGTCTAAACACTGATTTTGTCTCTTTCACCTAGAAACCAAGGAGCTGGACAACAGAAAATTGGAATACCTTGTTTCCCTAGTACCCTGTACACCTAAAATTTTATAAGGGGAGAAAGTACTCTAAGAATACTGATTTTATCACTGTGAAAGCAACAGGAAGAGTCTTGTGCCTGGAGGGCAAGAATGAACTAAACTTCTTTTACAGGCAAAAGAGAAAAAATAGTAGCCAATACATGAGTACAGTCGATTTATCTATCTGACCTAGCACAGTTGTAGCAACCACATCTGCTTGGAACTGTAAGCTTGAAATCCTGAAGAAATTTCAGAGTAAAAGAGCCCAAACAAACTGGCAGTCCTCTGTGATACCCTGGTTTGACAGACATTTAACAGAACTCTTCTCTCAACTATTCCATTTTGGCATGAAAGCAGGACATGGACAATGTTGTTTTTCTCAAAGAACAGGCAGCTGTATTTGTAAAAGGTTGGATGTTCAAGCACAGGTGGCAGCACAAGTGGCAGCTTTGTCCCATGTTCCAGGTATAATGCTGACAAATGGTGCACACACACTCAGAAATGAGAGGCAAAGGATGAAGTTCTGAACAAGCTCAAAGGGTCCTTCTCTGTGAACATAGAACAATCTCAGTTTGGAGTAATTTTGGTTTTTTGGTTGTGAGTCAGGTAGGTGTGGGAAGATAAAGTCAGATCACATAAGTCACCTATGTAAAAAATGCAAGCACATTATCTGCTCGACTTGTTCACAAGTGTTCGATGACAATGGGATCATACTCTTGATGGAACTCAAAGCCAGCTGATGGTGATATCCTGGCCCCCACTAAAACCAAAGGATCCCAAACCCAGAGGATCACCCACTGACTGATTTTCCAACAAAACAGCCTGTGAATCATCAGAACAATGTCCACTGAGGGAGCAGCAGCAGTAACAAAGAGCTGGAGGTTGTAGCTGCTCCAGCCAGGCCTGCACCAGCATTTCTGACCCTGAGATAAAGACATGCAACATCTGTGAATAATCTGGGCTTAAGATGTCATTGCTCATCATATCCTTTCCTGAGCAAGGGATAACAGGAAAACAGAAAAAGGTGAAGAGCAAGTCAAGAACCGCAGAATGAAACTCTACATACAGATCCCTACGAAAGAGACAGTGTTAAAAAAAGAGAAAAGGTTTGAATTTGTGCAACTGTTGGATTAAGGTATAGTGTATTCCAAATAGTGTATTCCATCCTACATGGAGGAGATCTACTTTGTCTGGGGCTGCAAAACTTTGTGAGCCAAAATAGCCAAGACTGGTCTGGTCCTGGGTCTATAGCTCAGCCAAATGTTTATTGATTTCACTGATTAATTTCACTTGAAGTTCCCTTCCCAAGCTCCTTAATTAATTTAAAGGTATGTGAAGTACTTCCAAAGTCATTCTGCAGATTTGGCAGATGTAAGACTAGAGCAGTTTTGCAGCATTTTCCAGGGCATTTAGAGAATGTCAAGCCTGATTGGAATCCCAACAATTGCAGTGTCACAGACAGACATGCAGTGTGCAATATCATCATGAACAGCCCTCAGGACATGACAACAAAGTTATTTTACCCTTGACAAGAAATTCAGTAGCCTTTTTGTAAATTGTTTCCTCTCCTTTCCTAGGAGTAAAAAGGAGTAGGATGAAAGGATGTAGTTGAACATTGAATAATTAATTTCTATTACTTAAAAGAGGTGGGTTTTTTCCTCCTTGCTTAAAATTTATCATTTTATTTTGAACAGTGTCTGCTTGATAGCTGTGTTTTCAGAGAAGGCTGTTCAAGTTGGGAGAAATTGTTTTCCTGGCTGTACCATGTATCTTCATAAAGCCAGCAATGTAGCTGCAATTCAAGAATCATTTTTCTTCCTCTTTTCGAAATATCTAGTTAAAAAGGAAATCACTCAGGCAGGAGTGCAACAAAAAAATTAATTATAGCAGAGAACTTATAATGTAATGGTAAGAATTGTTCTTGCCCTGTTGGATATAGATATGATTGGGAAGAAAGATGATCAGGGGGCCCACAGTGTTTCTCTGGGATCAGAGGCAGTGCTCATCAAAGAAAGATCTCATCTGTACAGAGATTCCCCATGTGCTTCATCACTGGTTTTTCTGTGAAGACCCCAAACCTCACTCAGTGAAATGATCTCATTATATTGGATACTGCTAATACTTGTAAGGGGGATTAGCACAAAGGCTTAGCTGGATTGTAGCAAACCACAAGGATTGGATCCATAAGGATGAGACAAAGGCACTGTAAAAAACATCATATTCCTGAGTACTTTACTCTGTAAATGCCAACAGAGGGTGACATCAATCCCTAGTTCCTGACAAGCTGTGTCTATGATGGGAGAGGGAAGGGGCAGGAAAGTAGGACAGTGAGGAGGATGTGGTATAGTGGTCACTGAGTGTGTGAGTAAACTTGAGCTCTGCTCTAAATTATTATATTTTGTTTAATATCAGATCAATAAAATATTCTGTAGAAGAAAAAGAAGTCATAAATTTTTATAGCTACCTGAAATCTGAGCAAAGAAACTGGTAAAATGAGTAGCAAAAATGTACTCTTACTAGAGAAAAATGCATTGATAGGATACAAAAAGAAAATTCAATAGTTGGATTTTCCTGTGTTTCTTCTATCTATTTATTGGTTTATATTCTAGAGTACCTTTTTTCTCAAAGCTAAACTTCACTTCAGAACAAGATAATGTGCTTTTCACAGATCTGGACATTTGGGACTGCAGAGTAAAAAGAGTACCACTGAAATGCCAGCAAAAGGTGCATAAACAGTTGCACACTGTGAAAGGAGATTAGGCAGTCTTTATCCACACCAATGAAATATCAAAACATCTCTTTCTGGTCTGCAGTACAGGTGTGACAACCAAAGAATCTGAATTATTCTATCTTCCAGTCTCTTCTGTCATGCTTTTCTTGGCACTTTGCACAAAGTAGATGGATTAGGGTTCACAATTGTGAAGCACCCTGCTGATATTACAGGGGAAAAAATGATATTTGTTGAAACACAATTCCTCAAATAACTTTGTTGGCAGGTTAACCCTCATGGAAAACAGGTGCCCACCAAAGCTGCTCTATCACTACCCTCTCCAGATGCAGAAGGGAGAGACAATACAATGAAAATCTCATGGATTAAGACAAGAACAGGGAGAGATCACTCACCAGTTACCATCATGGGCAAAACAGTCTCAGTTTGGGGAAATTAATTAAGCTTGCTACCAATCAAATCAGTATAGGATAATGAGACTTAAAACCAAATCTTAAAATATTTCCCTCACACCCCTCTCTTCCTCCTTCACTCAACTTCACTCCTACATTTCTTTAGCTGCTTCTCCCTTCCATGGGAGAGGGTCCTCCTCAGACTTCTCCAATGTGTTTCCCATGGGCTGCATTTCTTCTTCCAGCATGAGTCCCTTCCACAGGGGGCAGTCCTTCAGGAACAAGCTGCTCCAGTGTGGGTCCCCTATGGGGTGACATCTCCTGTCTGCAAACCTGCTCCAGGGTGGTCTCCTCTCTCCACTGGACCTGCTTCAGTGTGGGTTTCCATAGGGTCACAGCTTCCTTCAGGCACCCACTTGCTCTTTTGGGGGTCCTTCACGCACTGCAAATGGATCTCTGCTCCACCCTGGACTTTTATGGGCTGCAGGGGCACAGCTGCTTCACCACCACCTGCACCACGGGCTGCAGGGCAATCACTGGTCCAGCGCCTGGAGCACCTCCTCCCCTTCCTTCCTCACTGAGCTTGGCATCTGCAGGGCTGCTGCTCCCACTTGTTCTCACTCCTCTCTCTCTGATGTTGCTGTTGCACTGTAGCTTTCCCTCATCTTACATTTGTTAGTCCAGAGGCAGCACCACTGTTGGTACTGGGTCAGCCTTGGCCAGCTGCGGTGTCCTGGAGCTGGCTGGCACTGGCTCCACTGGACATGGGGGAAGTGTCAAACAACCTCACAGATGCCACCACCCCCAGTCCCTCCCAGTAATAAAACCTGACCAAGCAAACTCCCTAAAACTTCTAATCTCAGAGGACATGTCATCCTGCAAGCACCTAGACATTGTCCTCAGCTGTTGAGATCATAATTTTATTTTGCTGACAGCAATTTAGTTGCTTGGATTAGCTCATTTCTCCCAAAGGTAGACCATGATGTTCAAATGGGGGAGGAAAGCTGATCATTAGAGATAATTTGTTTTATCTGTATGAAGATGAAATTGTAGTGGGAAGTATGTGAATGTTAACTGCCTTCTAGCTTCACCAAGGAAGACAATTATTGACTAATATTGATTAAGTGGGATGAAATCCTTTTTTCATTTTTTCTCTGAAGAGGAAAGTAAATTGATTCATTCATTAAATAACACATAGAGAAGAGGCCTGTTCCCAAACCATATACTACTCATATATTGACACTCACTGACTTCTTTCTGTGTTTTCTCCTTTTGGTGGAACTATTTTCCCAAAGAAAAGCACTAATAGGGAGAATTTTAGAAACCCACTTGTGATATTTATAAAACAAGCAGGCTCTGTTGGGCTCGTCATCACAATCGGCTGTTCAGTTCCCTAATTAGACTTTGTAAACCCATCCTCCTGGCACAAGAAAAGTCACAGGGTTATTTGCACTGTGGTCCCAGGGAAAGACAATCAGCTAAGACACTGCCGTGCTAATTAGCAACTGCTGCTTCAGGTTTTCTTATCAGTTTGAAAGGAAGAGTCATTAAAGACAATTTAAACAAACCTTACCACCACATCATTTGGGGGTTTTTTGTTTCTAGGTAGTAAGCTCTTGTAATCCTCTGAGGTCCTTATCTCTATTACATTAAATTTCAGTCTTCCAAAACTGGTCCCTTAACTCTGAGCAAATCTGAGTGTGGTGCCCTTGCTGCCTTACTGATGATTCTGATGTGGGAGCCCATGAGAAGTAGATTGGGACAAATTAATTCAGAATAATATTTGTCCAATTTCCTAGTTTATTTGAGGATGTTTCAGCTCAAAACTACCTCATATGTATAGAGAAGCAACCTGTAGATATAATTTCTGAGAGAAGATTATTTTGCCCTTCCAAAATGATGCTTCTGATTCAGCCACATTAACACTATCAGGATTAATCCCAAATTACTCTTCCTGCATCCCTGAATGTGACACTTTTATTCTAGGATTTCTTTTTTTTACAGGAGGTATTTTAGGGTGATCTGATTGCTTCAAAATATCATGATTTATTTTGAAATAAAGTGTTCACTGGGCAGACAGTGCCATGCAATTTCTGTGTATTAACAATCATATTTGTTTTTTAATTTAACAAGGAGATATTGCATTAGGAGAGAACCTTTCCAAGTCATCCCTATATTTAAAGTCAACTTTGACAGTTCAGCATGAAGAAGTACCTGTTTCTGCAGCTGAAAAAAAATATGTGAACATTTATATTAGAAAACTGTTAACAGAAGGCTGGGGGTCACAATCTGGGCTGAAAGTGTAAGGACATCTTTAGTGGGTAAAGTGCAGGAATGCTCAGGGACGTGAATACACTGAAAATCCAAATTCTGCTCGAGACTGTTACTAACTCATGATTAATTCCAGGAGGACTGAGCTTGCATGGCTGTACCTGAGGTACCTTGCATGGCTTTGAGGTAAAGCCTTCTGGATGCTCCCGCTTTTGTGTGCTTTGTTCAAAGGAAAGTACTTTCTACAGGAGTTTGTTCACTCCTGCATGCAGATGGCTTTAACAAAAAACAACAAAAGAACAAAAAAACCAACACCTTTTACTTATCAGTTGAATTAAGATCTTGATAAACATATAGCTTTTATATTTTTTCCCCTATAAAATGCATCAGTTCTGAGCCTGTCATTACAAGAAAGACATTGAGGGGTTGGAGCAAGTCCAAGAAGGGCAGCAGAGCAGGGAAGGGTCTGGAGAACAAATCCTGTGAGGAGCAGCTGAGAGACCTGGGGTTGTTTAGCTTGGAGAAAAGGAGGCTCAGGGGGGACATTAGCTCTGTCTACAACTGCCTGAAAGGAAGTGATAGACAGATGAGGATCAGTCTCTTCTTCCAAGTAACAAGCGGTAAGACAAGAGGAAATGGCCCTAGGATGTGCCAGGAAAGGCTTAGATTGGAAATTGTGATAGCATTCTTCACTGAAAGGGTTGTTAAACATTAGAACAGGGCTGCCCAGGGAGTGGTGAAGTCACCACTCCTGGTGGTATTTAAAAGATGTAGATTTAGCATTTAGGGACATGGTTTAGTGGTGGGCTTGGCAAGGGTTAATGGTTGGGCTCTGTGGTCAATTCTATGATTCTGAGTACCAGAGACTTGCAAGAATATGGAATTTTAGGAAGCGCTTCTCATACTGTTACATTATAGTATTTTTCCATATTTGCTTTTGTCTGTGTCATGGTAATATCCACAGACTTCTTGCTTTTATACAGATTCTTGGAAAGGCATATGATTCTCAGTAGGGGTAATGGAAGTGATGGTGACAGAACAAATTACAAAGGTAAAAGAAAACCCTGCACAGGAAGATTGTGTTACTGAATTAGGCATATTATCTATTATCATTAAAATAACTATATTTTATCCAATTGTAATGTGACCAAACCAGGCTAACTTGAAAGAAAAGTACAAGGACACACAGAAAATGTGATTTTATGATGTCTTCTCTGTGACCTGAGTGAGTTTTGATAATTCCAGGTAATTCCTAATGGATGCTGAAATAACCCTAAAAGAAGTAAAAACTGAGTTCTTTTCTCACTGCATCCCCTCACAGCCTGTGTTTCTATAAGTGATCAGTGAGTTTTAGTATCCACCAAGAGACAGTTGATTTTTTTTCTTTTGGAGAGTGAATGTTAAATGTATGCCTGATACCAGCAGAAAAATAGAGTAGGACAAAGAATGGCACCCAAAATTCCCTTTTGTTCCTCAAAACATGGGTCTGAATGAACAAAGATAGTTTGCAGTTTAGCCTGCACCCAAGTGGTTTTACTTAGTGATTTCTCCCACTAAGATGCATGCAAGATCATAATTAATTCCTTTAAAATTCTCCTCAAAACACATTTCCTCAATGAAATTGCCCTTCAGGACTTCCAGCATCTGTTTTGCTTTAAATTTTGATTTTAAACTTTCTTTTCAATCCTTCTTCCTACCACACCAAAGGGGCTTTTTTCTGCTTACCTCTTGCATGCAGCTTCACAATTCTGGGACATGCTCTGTCTCCCATAAAACCTGCAGGGCAGTAACCAGCACAAACCAGCCCTCATACCCTAAATGGGGTTCAGAGCACCACAAAACTCAGTTACTGTTATAACTGGCTGCTAGACCCTTCTCTGAAGGTTGGGAATTAGCTTTTTGCATTGGAAGTGCACAGGCTCTGTGTGCCTTGCTGTCCATCTCCGTGCTCGGAGTTTGCATGTGAATTGATTACTCATTTCAGTGATTTCTCAGAATCTTTACATTTAAATATCCTTCCTTCCTTCCCTCCCTCCCTCCCTCCCTCTCAGCAAGTCTTATCCCTCTCCCTGCTAGCCCCAACCACAAGAACTGGCATTCTCCTCCCTCTGCTCTGCAGGTGTGGGAATGCAGGCAGAGCCAGGCAGGAGCAAACCTGATAAAAGAGATGGGCACCCAAGAAGTGAAGGTGGAATTAAGGCAGCTGCCCCAGAACACTGACCCAGAACCTCTCTGATCTGCACTCCTCAAGCCTGTACCTCCTGCATGTATCAAACGTGTGGGTCTCCTCTTGTTTCCACATTCACCATTCAACCAGTTTCTGTGCAAACTGTGGTTATGGCTGTTATTTCCCTCCAAACACACCAGGAAAATTAGAAGCCTCCACCTCTTCCCTCGTGTATAATATCCCACTGGTTCAGAATGCTTGTCCAGAAGTGACAGAATCAGGCCAGTTATCTTCTCCACCTGAGACCATCCATACACCCATACATACAGAAGATTATTTCTGCCATTCTGTAGTTAGGTCTGCAGAGGACCATTCTGACCCCCTTTCACACTGATACCTGATGATCTGAACCACCAGAAGCTAATTATTGCTATTGGGGGAAGTTATCACAAATTAATTGGTCAAATTGAGCCAACCAACTTCCAGATTTGACTGTAACATTACTGTGTTCTCTGCACCCTGGATATCTTGTGGGACTATGGCATGGGTGGAACCATGCCTCTCCTCATTTCCCAGCTGTTTTTCTTTTGGGAATATTATAATTTCTCTGCCTCTTTCACCACCCCTGGAATTTCTCAGCAATCATTTCTGGGACAAATTGATGTGGGTTGTTTTTTTGGTTGTTTTTTTTGTTTGGTTTTTTTTTGGTGGTTTTTGTTTTTTTTTTTTTGGTTGGTTGGTTGGTTGGTTGGTTTCTGTGTTCTTTATCTTTACTTGAAAAGTTTTCTTCTTTCCAGTAGACCAGAGTGAGGACTTTTAGCCTTTCTTATTGAAAGGGAAATGGAGTGAAAAAAGTGAAGAGGTTTTCTCACACACCTTCAATAATAAAATATCAGCAAGGAACTCTGGATGCAAAAAACATTAAATAAAAGCATCACTTTCAAAGGCACAAAACATAGCCTATTGAAGGCTTTAGCTAAGTACTTATCCATAAAAAGAAGTAATCTTCTTTGCTCTGGAGATCACAGCCTCCCTCTGTAAAGGAAGGGCCTGGCCCAAGGTGTGCTGCTGTGACAAGCAATAAAGGTGGAAATGAGTGATTATTTTAACAGCCTCTCCCAATACAATCTACATCTACCTCTGGCTTTCTACTTGCATTTCATGAGAGAAATACTTCAATGCTGTGTCTGTGAGTGAAAGGCTTATGTTTCAGAAAGTACATCTAGTCACTGCTGCCAGCAGAAATAATAAAGGTGACAGGCTTTCCCATATGAAGACACACTCCTGTCATGTTTTTATAATCATTGCTTTATTTAAAATGGAAAAATCCTCCTCCTCCCACTCAGCATGTCTGCAGGACCAGATGCTTGTATTAAAAGCTGCATTACTCATTTAGGCTTTTTCCTCATCTCTTCTAACATGAAACCTACAGGACTGTGAATTTAGAAAAACAAAATAGTGTAGTAAATTAAAAAAAAAATCCCTTTTTTGGCTTCTCATTAAAAACCACATTGTACCCCTGCATTCACAGTCTATTCTGAGCCCAGGAATAGAGGGACTCCTGCATGGGGACACACAGCTGTGGGGAAGCAGCTTCTTAGGCTGAGGCTGGGATAGAGGGGTCAGTTCATGATGGACCCCTAATGTCACTGTGCCTAATTTTTCCATGCTGGTTTTCCTGTCCAGATACACACAGAAGAGGTTCCTCTAGGCAGAAGTACTGCAATCTGCCCTTTCCTGACCATCAGAAGCAATCTTTGCTCTTTTTACTCTCCTGCTTCTTCTAGAGCAGACTCAAAGCCAGCTGTATTGGTGGAGTCATTGCCATGGCTTTGGGGAGCTTAGGTCTGGCTCTGCACAGTTGGAAGTAGAAGAATTCCCTGCCATGACATTTATTACTATTGTTGTTATGAAACATGGGTTATTTGGTTCCTTTTTTGGAAGAGCTCTGCTCAAGTGGCAAATGTCTGCCATTCAGTCCTAATTTCTGTGGTCAACAGATGCCCTTGCTGCATGACCTAGTAGTTTTTAGTCTTTCTGCCATTACTTCTTTATTTTCATGTTATGCCCAGGGTGGAGGCATAATCAAATATTCTCTTGTGATGGAAGCTGTTTCTGCAGGAAGGTGAACTTCTTTCTTAGAAGAAGAAGGTTTTTCTGGCCATTGAAAAATAGATTGGAAGGTGGATTTGTAATGAGAGCAAGGTGCTCCCCATCTCCATTCCATGATGCTTTATGTGTGTGTAAGAAAGAAGCTGAGACCAGCTCCCTCCTCTGTGCAGGTGCAACTGAGAGCAGCAGGAGGTCAGCCCAGATTTTTCCTGGCTGAAATGGGCTCTGCCATAACCTTAGCAAGGTGGAACAAGTTTTGACCTCTCTCCCGTCTCCTTTAGCATCACCCACTGCTCACAGACTGCAGAGAAGCCAGGAAAAAAGCCAGAGCCATGGAGAGGCAAGGATGGAAGAGCAGGGCTTTCCTGCAAGTTTCTGTTCCTACCCACCCTTGGATTAAAATGATTCACAGGGAGATGCATGATTTTGTGCATTTACCTATCCATGAAGCATTTTCCAGAAATCAGTTCTTATTAAAAAATACAAATAACTTCTTGTATTAAGTGCTACAGAAATACTTTATTACTGCTGACATAGAGATAATTGAAGCCATTTGGAATGCACAACATGTATTTGATAAAAGCGCCACTGGTTACAGCAATATCTCCTGTTCCCCACACAAACCCTCCCCCATACTTGAGATGACAACATGGTGGTTTCAAAAGCATGTCTCTGTCTTCTCCTATCATGAGAATACCTGAAACCAGGAGTTTTTCCTTGTAATGAAGAGAGTCAGATTGCTTCTTGGCTGCCTACTTTCCTACTAATACATAAATAGGCCCCAGTCCACAAAGTTTATCTACACTCAGAATCCTACATCTTGATCAGTTCCATGATGTTTTAAAACTATAAACATTTTTACCTCATTTTGTGCAAAATGGCCTAAGATTTTCCTCATCTGGCACCTGCCAGGATACAGTTCTATTTCGGATGTTCAGACTGCTCTGTGATATCACCTTCAAAGCAAATAGGAAAAAAAGTTTACTCCCTTGACCAGAAGGTACAAGCAGTATGAAATAAATGGGACCAGTTAACCAGGTGCTGATTTGCTAAGCTGTAAGGATAGAAAATCTCAGTATCTGTCTGCCTGTCTGCCCATATATCCAGTCATCTCGCTCTCATTGTTCTCACTCATTTGGATTTTACTTTGTAAAACCAAACCCAGATCAGTGCTACAAAATTAAATATTAGGAAATAAATATAAGGAACTTAAATAAAGGGAATGCTACACAGTTTGAGCTGAAAAATAGAAAAGGTAGATGAAAAACTGTGATGTTAAGTGCAAAAAAGTATCTAAAATAATTTCAAAGGAGATGTTTTAAAATTACCATGACAGCAGCCTTTCAACTGTGTGCTGAAGAAACACTAATGATGCTCCTGATACTTCTGCTCCTGCAGTCTAGAGTTCTGGCTTCAGCTTCAAAGGGAATGATGCTCACACCTTCTGTATGCAATATAAAGTTCTCTTCATGCTCAGTCTACAAAACAACTGGTAGCTATGCTCTTTCATGTATACCAGAATATATGCAAAGGAAAACTTCCCACTGAGATGAACTCAGCTCAAAGTCCTCTGCCTGGGCTGTGGAGGGCTCTTTTCTGTGTCTCTGTGCAGCTGCTGTTACAAAGCTGCTGGTTAGAGCACACTGGTGTGCTCTCAGCAAGCTGGCTGTTCAGCTGGTGCAAATGGCTGAAATCTCCCTGACATCAGTGGAGATTCAAACATTTATCCCAGCACAGGAGATGAGCTAGTAAATTAATTCCTCTCCAAGGTGGGTCTAGGGTGTTTGCTCCGATCAAATCTGCACCAACCTTAAGCTCCCTCATCACAGCAATCATAGGAGTGAAAACATTAATATATTACCCAGCTATTTGGTACATAGTGTCTGAAGGCTGGGAACCAGCAAGAGTGGCATGTAATGTAGGTATTAACATCAGGCCTGAACTCAAATCTGGCTCAGGGATGCTGAGCCTGTGCCTGCCTTCAACTTCTCAGTGACCCCTGGGTTGTGGTGGCCGCTGTGAGAGCATCTGGCCACCAGGTAATGGTGCTGCATGCCTACTTCATACTTGAAAGACCATATTTATGTAATCAATGCAGATGAAGTAAGGAGAGAGATTTGTGAAAAATGTATTTTTTGCCGAATTTCTGTTATTTCCGTGAGCAAAATTACTGTAAAATTGCAGTGTTTTTGAAAATTGTCTCCCACTCAAAAAACCTCTGAATATTTTTTCTTTGCAGTTTTGTGTGAGATGTTTTCATGGAAACTTTCGAAGCAGATAGTCATGTTTTCTGGCTGTATTTTTATTCCACTTTGGTAATTATTGATCACATGGTCTAGCTTACAATTCTCTGATTCTTTTGCATTAAGAACAGGAGGTGAAACCATGCTGACTTTATTTTCCACAGGAGTATTTTATATTGTGAATCTTTCTGCTAGATGACTAGGTGGTAATTAACTCGTCCATCTTTAATAGTTGAAGCAAAAGTGGGACGTGACTGCTGTGATTCACAATTAACTGTGTATTTCCTTGTCATTATCAAGGCACACTATGCTAGGTGAGGATTTGGTGTGTCAATTTTATAACATATACCTTTCCTTGGTCTAGAGATACCTGCATTTTCCCATCTGTGTGTGTGTTCTGCCCATTCCAATATTTTTAGCACCCTCCTTGCCTTGAGCTGACAAAGCTGCCTTTCCCTGAGAGTGCTTTCAGTACCCTCTTTCTTCTTTGTGTGCCAAGTCCCTTGCACCAAGTACCACGAGTGACTTTCCACTGAGTACCAAGGGTAGCTTATGGCTGAGCATGAGGGAGCACCTCTCATGACACACAGAGGAGTAATGCTGCACCAGGATTTGCTGCACTGTCAGGAGAGGAGAGAAATCCTTCATTTTCAGACAGTCATAGACATCAAAGGATGCACAGACAGGTGCAGAGGAAGCAGGTGTAACATCAGATGCCTACCTTTCTGTGAAAATGTCCCAGAAATGCCAAAAACTGTAGGGTGTAGGAACACATTGCAAAGAAACCCTTGGTTACATATGGCTGTGAATAACAAACTGCTTGGGACTATGGTTCCTGTTGAGTTCAGAGGCTGGAAAGTGCAGCTTCCTTGCTAAACTGCTACTAGAGAAAATCTTTCAGGTCTCCAGCAGGGGTCCCATGCAAAACAAGAGGGATTTCAGATTGATCTTGTGTGACAACATGGCTGTGGGAGCTGAGAGATGCAGGTATGAACTGCTTCCCTGGGATGCTCCAGTCTTTCACATCACTGCTAGAAGTAGTGATCCATTGTATGTTTGTTTATGGCTCTGAGCATGTTAAAGACAAGCCACTGTGCCCACACACTGAAACACACTGGAATGAACCTGGACCCTTTGGAACATTATTGATGCATGCTGACAGTGTGAAGTTTGGAGACCCTTTTCTCTTTTATTCAGATATAATAAATATTGAATACAACCTCCATCAGTAGGTAACTAAAAAGGTCTACAGCAGCAGAACTAATTCACTCATGTGGGAGATACAACCCTGTGTCCAAATCTGTGTCTAAATTAGGCAGAAGAGGGATCCCACATATTCACTGATGGTTTAGACTATCAGGTTACAGTTGAGCATCTTCTGTTTCCAAACAGAACTTTTCCAGTTCCTTATGGTAATGCCAGGGCACACGCACCCACATAAGAAACCAATGTGCACATACACACAGACCTGATGGCATTAAAGATGACATAAAATGTGGAAGAAAAACATTCAGAACCTGTCAATCACTCAGCATCATTCATTTGAACAGCAATGTCAGATTTCATTAAAAAGCAGGCTGTTGACTATGTAGAATAGAGGCTATAGGATCTTCCTTGGCCCAAATCATAGCATGCCAGCAAGGAAGAGTTTACTTACAGTCATAGAACACTGAATACACTGGATGATGAAGTTAAAAGGTAGTACTTCTTCTTTTCATGCTCTTGGTCTTCCGACTCCAAATACATGGTTTACATACTAAAAAATGCATTCACATTCAACTGATGTGACTAATTTCCTATAGTACTTAATATTTTATTGTACACTAGATTTTCTTGGAACAGGTGTATATTTAATCCCTTCTTTTGTAGAGCTTGAATTTTTACTTTCCTCCCTTTTTCATCCTTGCAAGAATATAGTTGGCTTCTCCCCATTCTACTTCATAGATAAAAGGACCAATTTTTGGAGATAGTGTGCTGCCTAGAAAATATTTTTTGTGTCAATAAATTACTTGTTCCTTCTCAAAGAACATTTCTATATCTCTTACTGACCTCTTGCTCCTGGTGTGCTTGAAACATTTATTGGTTTTCTCACTCTTCCCCCACTCTATGATCTCCAGAATTTTCCACTTGATTTCTCATGTGCTTTCTTCCTTTTATTCTTACCATCTTTGTCTGTGGCCAGACATTGCTGCTGTTGTGGGCAGTAGATGAGGTCACTGGCTACATGTCTATATTTGTCAGAATTGATATCTATGTCTCTATTTTTGTTACAGTAATATCAGTCAGAGACCAGAGCTCCAAAGCATTATCAAAACTTTATCTCCAGTCCTTGCCCTGAACAGGGAGGGGCTGAATAGGCAAAGAGTGGCACCATATGCACAAAATTTAGCTTTGCTTTGCTTTTCTTTACTGGATTCTCAGCCTAAGCATGAAGGAAAGTCAGATAAATATTTATCTACTTGATTCTTATCTGAAACAAAACATATGCTTATGTATTCGTTATCAAGAGCACAGTAATATAAATAGCATGATGGCACACACATATTAGAGATCTAGCTCAGGAAGTGTTTGATTTCATGTATTTATGGGAAAGTACTATTGGATTTTGGCAAATATGGCATATCTCAAATCCTAATTGTACTTTTATGTAAAGCTGCAAAACTAGAAACACTATGTTAGCCATTCTGAAGGACAGTGAGTACAAATATTCACACAAGGATGAACCTTCAGGTGGAAGAAAATGCACATAACTACAATAGATATTTGAAATTAAAAGTCTGACATTTTCTTACTTGGCCTGCAGTAAAGAGAATCTAATAGCAATTTTGCAGAAGTGCTTCAAATCACAAAGTATTTCTGTTGCTAATGATTTCAGTAGTATTTTATTTGTTGCAAGCAATTCATTAGCCCTGCCTTTTCCTATCTTATCATAAACTTTCTGGCAACGAAATAGCTGATTTTTACTCTTGCAAAAGGAAAAAAAAGAAGAGATTTTACCAAAGATTATCACAGTGTAAAAGCTAAAGAGATACAAAAAAAGCTCTGGTTTAATACCAGGAAATGACATACATTTTGCTTGTTTTAGTGTTCCTTTCTGGAATGCTTCGACAGGCATAGCAGCCAAACATTGCCAAAGCCAATAAGACTGGCAAAAACAATGTCCATATTTAGGGGACTTTGTGGAAAATACAGGAAGGTTTGAAAATCCTGATAAACCTGACCCAGATAAATCCTGGTAAAGCAGCACCCAGTCCTTGGTTGTACTGCCAGGATCCTGGGAGACTCCATTCATTCCAGTGATATTTTTTAAATCTGGAGGAGACAACAAAGCCAAGTTCACCCTCTAACAGATTCAGCCTGTGTGTGCTGCTGCTGCAGTCTGGCAGAACACTTCCACCAGCAGGTTTTTCACACTGAAATATCCCACTATGTTTCTTATTCCCTACACTGTGGTCTTAGTAAGAGAACAGCAGGGTTACCAGCCACCCACTTACCCTGCTCCTCTGCGTCCTGGGAAGTCAAGATGCCCTGTACCATTTGAAAGGTAACTGGAACCTGACCTGGGAGAAAATGACAAAAAATTGAGTTTAACCACTATGTAAAACCATGAAAAAAATACAAAAACTACTACTTGTCTGCCTATAATTTTAATGAAATACAAAATGGTGGGTTTATGCAGCTATTTTCACATACTGGAAAAATGATTTTCATTGTTTTCAGGTGTTTCAAAAGGGAAAAATACTGTTATTCGTGAATTGTGATATAGAAAAAATATTCTGGGGGATTTTGATTGAGTGACATGCTTGAAAGCAGAGGCATGATGAACAATGTTAGTAAACAACAATGTGCTTGGATAAAAAATTGCATGAAGAAAACAATAGGTTTTAAACTCTGAGAGGTCACATGAAGGGTCATAGCTGTGTACAGCTTAGCGAGTTTAGGATTTAGAGAGAAAGGATATGGATAATAATTTGAAAACACTGTTTATCCTGTAATCATCACAAAAGAACTGCCTGTCAAGCTTAATCTAGCCTTTTTTCTATAATATCTGAACAAGTCTGTCACTAAAAGTAGTGAGCATTTCACTGTGGTATTCTGGTGCATGTACAAGTGAATGTTCAAAGACCTGTAGCAAGAAGTTATCTGCTCTATTTTGCAGCAAGGGGGATGTCTTGGGTTGCAATACAGGATGTGACCAGAAATGTGTATTCTATCACCATCTGTTGAAGCCAGGTGGGGTAGTGATTCCTTATCTTTGTGGCACATATTATCTGCTTATGGGCCATCTTTAAGACAAGATGGGGCAATCATCTTTATCTTTTTCCACAACCCATCCTCCCTCCAGGAAGATATCATCTGCTGCTGGCCCATTAAGTCCCACTCTATGACTGATAAAATTACATCATCCCTTTGGGAGACGCTCCAGCCAGGAGGAGGAACCAAAGGACCTGCTCGAGAGATCCAGTTCCTGGGAGTGAAGTGGCAAGATGGACGGCACCAGATCCCCACTGAGGTCATCAATAAGATCACTGCAATGTCCCCACCAACAAGCAAGAAGGAAACACAAGCTTTCCTAGGTGCCATAGGCTTTTGGAGAATGCACATCCCTGAGTACAG
>JAOTQP010000001.1:27615822-27648286 GCA_026413545.1 Cichladusa arquata | reverse complement strand
TGAGTCCCAGTGTATGACTGATAAAATTACATCATCCCACTGGGAGATGCTCCAGCCAGGGGGAGGAGCCAAGCCTTTCCTACTTAGATAAAAACTGAGATTTTGGAACACCAAGGTACCTTCTTTCCACTGGATTCCAGAGAAAAACTGGACCTTTCCACATCATCCCTGGACCTTCAGAAGAAAGCTGCACTCTTCTGCAGGAGCACTGCTTCAGCTGAACCACATCTGCCTCTGCAAGAGGACTGTAGCCACCATTTGATCATACTGCTACCAACACACTGACTGACAGGGTGCCAGGTTGTATTCTGACTCTGTCAGTGTTTTGAGATTGTTCTTTGTAATACTGTATTTCTACTTTAATTTTCCTAGTAAAGAACAGTTATTTCTAATTCCCATATCTTTGCCTGAGAGCTCCTTAATTTCAAAATTATAATAATTTGGAGGAAGGGGGTTTACATTCCCATTTCAAAGAGAAGCTTCTGCCTTTATTGGCAGACACCTGTCCTTCAAACCAGGACAGGGTAATAAGAGAAAGAAATTGAATTTGTATAAGAGAAAGAGGAATGGATAACTAAAAGGATTTTTACCCTGTTTTTCTAAACTAGAACTTATCCTGCTGTGCTGCCTTTGCTCTTTTGTGTCTGTGAGCCTGAAATACAGCTTTAGAATGTGTTGACTAATTGCAACTTAATGGGCAGAAAGAGAGAATTATCAAACATATTGAGTTCCTACTATTGCTAGAGACGGAGCATTTGAACTCCCAGTGAGTTATCCCATCACTACTAGGCACCAGGAAGGCACATGTATCAGGGACAGTGTAAAAGAAAGTTAGAGGCAACCACTTAGTACAAGCTCACAGTGTTTCTGTGGTGTGACAATTCTTTTCTTAAACTGAAGCAAAAAGATGGCTCAGTCTCAAAATGGAATCTAAAATGGAAACAAGCTCACTGATTAGTGAGCAAATCATAGAGAATGTTGGAGGCTTATAATTTCCATTTGCATTAGTTGGGTTGGTCTTTTAGGGCATTCAGTTTTGCTTCCAGGATATTCTTGGGATGATGATGAAGAAATAGAGAAAGTGAATAGATCTGCATTCAGGCTGAAAGAGGAAAGTGAAAAACAGGATCATGGAAATAGTGGAAATAGCATGAAAGTGTGGCATACGGCTATTTCACAGAGACACACCTGAAGGGATTAAAACAAAGATGATCATACCCAAAGGAGCACCAATCAGCAGAATAAAATGGACAGCAGTGAAATTTAGGAACTTCAGTTACTCTGCCACAATATATTAAAAAAGCTTTTATGCCTACTCTGTGTTTCCTTACGAAGAAAGTACTAAAATTGATCCTGAAATGCAGCAGCAAAGATCCTTAAAAAGTAAACATTTTAAATGAAAAATAGCACATCATTTGGGTTGTCCTAGTAGCTAGCAGAAAGGGACCTTCCTGGGCAAAGTTTCTGTGTTTTTCCTCCTCCACACTGATGGGAATTATGTTTTGACATCTTCTGAATTCAGGGGAACAAGATGAGGAGTACTTGACCAGACAACATCCACCATCCAAAAGGAGGAGCATGGAAGGAAAATTAACTGGTGCTCATTAGAAGAGAAGAAATAGCTCACACAAAATAGCTGCCCCGAAAAGACCTCCCAACTACAGCTAAGTTTATAGGTGCCACTCCTCAGTGGCAGATCACTGAACTTTCAAAATTTGTCCCAGACAGAGGGTAAGAAGAAAAAATCCAGCATGGAGGCTGGTGTGCCTGGGGTACACACAGGTGTTCCAGACGGCAGTACCTCTCTGAAGGATAAGGTTAAATTTTCTATGACAATTGTAGGAGAAGCAAATGACAACAGAGCTGAACTATAAATCTTACCAAAGTCAATATCAAAAAGTGGAAATGACTGATCCAGTTTTGTAGATCAAAGTTGAACTTCACTGCTTTCTTACCCTCAAGAGCTCATTAGTTGCTATGGAGAGCTTCTACACAAATCTGACATTGTACATAGAACTGAGCACCCATCTGACAAAAAAAATCTGGGAAAATACAAACATACATTTCACAGGAGGTCAGAAAGAATTGTTAATTTAGGTGAATAATGACAGTTATAAATATGTAGCTCAGCTTTAAAAAACCAAAGGGAACAATTTATTAAAATGTGACAGTTGCAGATAATAGATTTGGTTTGCATGGTAAGGGGGCCATTCATATATAACTTTATGTAATTTATCACAACTGCAATAAAACAATGTATAACACAAATAGTGTTTTAAAAAATAAATGCATCAGCTTTAGTAAAAGCATTAATTACTATTTTATGCCTAGCACTGGAACAATCTGATTATCTATTTTTCGAGACTCGAAGACACGATTTTAATAAATCATCAAAAAGCACACTCTTAGTTTAGAGAAATAACCCTCTAAGCAGGGAATTATCCAGTATGTTTCTTCATTTTCCATTACCACAGTGCTCTTTCTGATTTCTATCATGATTAATGCAAGCCAAGATTATTGTTAGCATGAAGTGTTTTCAGCTCTTCCTGGAAGGCAAGTGTGTGGAATATTGTATTTCCATCACCTTATGGTAAAAACTGCGGGTTATTTGGGTCTGGAACCTCAACAGAACAATTCCATTTGTAAGCAAAGAATTGCATAAGGTTTTACAGATAAATCGAATAATAACTGGATGAGAGCTCTTTGTGGAATGTTAATAATTTTCATAGTCATTAATATAATAGATTGATGGAGGGTAAAGGTTTCATACATAACTAACATTAGTTACTTTTGAGTGAGGATCAGTTTAATTAAAAAAGTTCAGAATACCTCTTTTAACCAGTAGAATATAGCAATCCCCTTGATTTTTTTTGAAGATCATCTGCAGATAGCACAGACAGAAATGCAGAGACAAGATTGCATGGATATTATATTGTTCAGATGTAGTTTCTCCACTCAAAATCAAATCATCAAAATATTTCTTGCCCCTTAATTTGTTTCCAGACACAACCTGAACAACTCTGCAAAGAATGTATTTCCCCAGCAGTCAGTCTGCTTGTTAATATCTTAACCAAAATATTGCCTAAACTGGAATTGTGTGAGACTGACATTTTTTTCATGATGGGTGTATTCTGCCTATTTTCAAATACTCCTTTGCATATTCTCAGTTTTGTTTTGGAATTCAAATTCAGTAAATATGATTTCCTGAGCATGGCCTAAGGCCATAATGAGTTTTGGTGAGTTGGTTCTGTGTTTTCTATGTATTTGCTCACAAAAGTTCTGCTGAATCACAGCTTCCCCATTTACATTACCAAGCAGCCTTTTGCATGCAAACACTCTCAGGGTCTCACCTACTTTAAATGGTGAAACAAGTGATGACCAAAGATAGTGGTGACAATGGGTGGCTGTAAGAATTACTACTCTTGTTGGACAGAAGTATTTTCAGCCTGATGCTTAAATAATGGCCAGGAGTGGATGCTTAGAAAGAGCATAGATGTATAAGCTGATTCTTCTCCAAGCACCAGGACCCTGAAGTGATGACATTTGCAGAGAACACAAAGTATTTTTAATTAATCAAGACTAGAAACAGATTTGAAGAATTTTAGAAGGACCTTGGGAAAAGGAGATATGAGGAAATGACAAATGACATGCTGCTGTTCTCAAATGTGAGGTAAGGGGCACTGAAGGTGACCGCTTGACACCTGAGCCACTGGGACTGGCTGCTGGGTTATACACCAGGTATAATTACATGAGTAACAGACATGGATATCAATATGAAAAACCTAGCAAATATCAAAAAGTTTATCCTATCAATAAGGAATGACCAATGGCAGGATGTGAATAAATGGGACAATGAAGCCAAGAATGTAGGGAAGTTTATTTCATTTAAGTGAATAATATGAATCAGATCTAATGCATAAGAATTAATAAAGTCATCTGAGTTGTAAGTTTATTGAGATTTCTAAATCTTTCCATTCCTCATATTTCTATATTTGTTGCAAGTATTTTTCATAACAGTAGCGCAAACTTTGAACTTATTCCATAATGAAATCCACTAAAGTTACAATGGTGGCAACGTGCTCAATGGGATCCTGGCAGCCCAACAGTAAAGGAGATGGTAGTAATAAGAAAAAATGTAATAAAGTTATATTGCACTTTAAAATAGTTCAGATACCATATATTTTCAAAACTAAAAGAGAAGAGGTGACAAATTAATTTTAAATGAAATGGGATTTTTTCCAACACACCTGTCAAAATAATGTAATCTTCTGAGTACTGTCAAATATTACCTTAAAATAAATATATAAAGTGAAACTGAATGACCTGACTTGTTCTCTCCTCCATGACAGCTTTCTCCAAATCTAATTTGCATTTGGAATGTACTTTGCCCCATAAGAGCAGTTGCAGTGATATTCCAAAAGTTATTTTTAACAAACTCCTGTAATTTCCTAATAAACACTCATGTATGTGGTAATGACAACAGAATTGCTATTTACCTATTTATTTATTTGAATTTTTTTTTTTTTGTATGTTCCTTCTTTCTAGGATTGGGCAGAAGCAGAAGAGACATTTTGAGCTATTGAAACAGTAGGCTAAATATATCACATTCCAAAAGCTTCGAATCAAACATAATCGGAATTGCATATTCAGGCTGCTCTGCACTCTAGATCCTTGTCAGATCTGTCTGCACAGCTGCTTAACTTTACCAGTCCAATACGTATCAGTGCTGGAAAATGGTTATTTATGTAGCACTGAAAGCACTTCCAGTTACTTGAGCAGTGTTATCCATCATTGTGACTGCTTGCTTGAAACTTCTGACATTTACATGATTATCCTTGGGGGAGGGACTTTGTTGTTGTTTTTAGAAATATTTTCTCTGTCTCTAGCACCTTATTAACCTGATTAGGGATTCCTGTACTTCTACTCTTGCTGCAAAACAGAATTCACAAATGTTGTGGTGCCTCACACAGAAGTTGATTAGGGATTCTCTTTGAGTTTGCCCAACTTAAAATACCTAATATAACTAAAAAGGAGGATAAAAATAGGATTTTTAGTCCTCAAAATGAATTAAACAGAATATGAATATCTGCAGCAGTGATCAGGGACTTGGTTAGTAACAGTGTGCATGCACCATCATAACAGAAATACAGGTTTTTCCTAGAATAGGCATTAAGACAATGATACAGCAGTTGCCTTGCACCAGAGCAAATATTTCCATGTCAAAAAATCAGAAAAAGAAAAAGAAACTGGCAAACAATCGTCTTAATGCCAATGCAACAGTGTTTTTACAAAAAAGGTTAATTATGCCAGACTCTTGTAGCATATGAGTGTTTGTCATTTATACTCTTTATTCCCTCTGCCTGGCACAGGGCTTTTCTGCCATGATTTCGGGTCTGCTTACCTTTAATTTATTTAACTCAAGAGCTAAAGGCAAAGATTTTTCCTTTTCCTGCTCACTTCTGTAACTGATTAGGTCAGGAAAAAAAATATGTAAAGTGTGTTGTTAGATTCCATTACCACGGATTCAAGTATTCGAGATGCAAAGTCTTTTTAATTCAGACTGTGCCATCACGGGCTTGGGGCAATCAGGAATTATTAACATGGAGCTGCTGGCTCTCTGGCATGTTTTCCCTGAGTGTGCTGTAGATTTCACCCTTTGGTACATTGTCTCCAGCATTACTGCTTGTGCCTGGACAGGCTTCTGTTCAGGCTCCTTTCTGTGCCCAGCAGCAGACAATGTGAGCTCTGCTCTATTCAACATCCCATGTGGATTTTGTGCCACATTGCTGACCTTTTATGATACTCTATTGTGACAATCTTTTTTTCTAGTGAAAAATCCTGTCACACAGAGCTATTTCATCTCCATAATCCCAATGCCTTTTGTATTACTGATGGTGCTCAGGCTATTTCTTGTTAGCCTCAGTTTAAGATAATTCTTTCAAGCCACTGTGAAGTTGGGTCATTTTACATTTCTTGCTCAAACTTGTCAAATCTTATAAAAGTAATAAGTAGCACTTGAATCACATTTACTTCAAACCGTTCTTCCTGCAGCTTCTTCCTTTCAGTGTTTATCAGCACTCTTAAAAGCATGTCTGATATAAAAAGCTTTTTACTGGGACAGTATTTCAGTTTAATAAGGATTTTTGCAATTTTATTATCATTTTCTGAAGTCTAGGTAGTGCTTCTTTCCACAATGATTTCTGTAATAGGGCTTCTGAAGTTTTATAGGCTGCATCTCCTCTGACCTATTTCTCTTTATAAACATGTTTATGCAACTTCTCACAGACAAAAACATTTGATGGTGTCTATTTTCCAGGCTGAGAATTTAATTTTTGTGTTATAGCTAGTGTTTCAGAAGAATACACAGCCACTTAGAAGGGCAGGATATGTTTGCTACAGGCTGGATTCAATTTTTTTTTTTGCTCAATAAGGGGGAAGAGGGAGCTGCTACAGCCTCCAGTGTGTTGTTTAACCTCCTGGCTAGCTGCTAGACTTCTCCCACTCCCTACCTTGCCCATCATCCCTGTGGCAGAGTCTGGCCTTTGCAAGGTTTCAGTTTTTCAAGCTGGGAGTGTCTTGCTTAGTTTGACTCAGTATTGAGCTGCTGCACCTTGTAATTGCAAAAAAGGAAACTGTCATAGCTCTAATAAAAGTCTTTATTTTCAAGCCTCCATAATCATTCTTCTAGTCAATTTAATTCACTCCCCCTCAGCCACAGGCACTCAGTCCTGTCATCTGGCCTGTTCATGAGATTCCCTTTTGTTCACTCTGGGTGACAGGCAGAGCTTAGTCCAGCAGAGGCACCTGCAGAGGCTAGACCTGACTGCTGAGTAGTCAAGACCTAACACAGCTGTTAATTGCACCAACTTGGTAATAGGGATTGCTGTGAAGAGCAGACATATCCAGGCTCAGCCTCTGCCCTTGCACAGGCTGTGGGCACTCTGCTTTCCTGTGCCCTTGGAGGTCAGGAGGGAGGAGTACGTGGGGCCCAGCCAGGTTTGGTGTGACATCCTGCATGCTGCCTGGTCTGTGCATTGCTTAAGGTAGGAGAAAATCAGAAGCTCCTGCAGGGCATCCCTCGCGTTCCCAAGAGCTCTGTGCAGCCCAGCCCACACTGCACAGGGCACTCGAGCCTGTCCATCAGCTGCCTGGACACAAAAGTTCTTTTACTAGTGCACCCTTTAACCAGTTTACAGGCCGTGTATCTGTGTGCACCACGTTCTAGCCCATGGTGTAACAAACCTGTGATACACAAAAGCTGATACTGCAACCAAGAACATTTAATTCATGAGGGAAATAAAAAAGCCAATGTTAATATATATTGTCTCACCTTCATACTTCATATACATCACATGATAGGGGCTTTAATTGCCTGGAACTGTAACTCCTGCAGTGCCATGAACAGCTGGATGTTGTGTGTGATTTGGGACAGAGTGGTCAAACAGAGAGCAGCAAACACTAGTTGCAGAATGCACTGATTTGCAGCTGGGAGATGGCACCAAGAAATGAGTGACATTTCAAAAGTCAGTAGTAAAGCTGATTTGGGTGCTCTCTGTAGGCATCTTTAAAGACTGCATAATTTCAGAGCATGGATCTGGGGAGATACCTCTTCATATGGTCAATTGATTTGCTTATAAAATTGCATCAAACTGTATTTTTAACGTCTCTGCTTAATTAACTTGAACCATAAACTTGTTTTGCTTCTGCACATGAGTTTCAAAAAGCTTGTGCTGTATCACATTAGAAATAAGCATTTTAAATAAAGTAGATGCTAAAAAGAGGTTTGCAAATGGCTTGATATGGATAATGGGAAGCCAAGCTAGGAGCCTTAGCTATAAGAATAATATTATTCCTTACTCCCTGAGTTCAATGACAGCAAAAAATCAAGCTTTCAGTAGAAGAAGGCTTGTTGTGCACACAACATTAGGCACATTCTGAGTAAATTTCATTTGCACAGCTACTCTCTGTTTGCACAAACCAGTGTGGAACCTGTCCATCTCATAAATAATCAAAGGAAATGCAGATATGTTCAAAGCAATTTTGGCTTGGAAGTTTCTTCCAGCAGCAAAGTCTCTATGAGTCAGCCAGATGTTCCAGAATGAATTATTCAGAAAAGGATTTTCAAGTTAATTCTGTGAAATTAGTTCCTCATACTTGGTATGAAACAAAAAGGTGTTGAGCTTGTGAAGACAAAAAGAAACCATCCAAACTTTCTATTCTTGGTACATTTAGGAAATTAAGTCTGCCTCTTCAATTCAAAACTTACAGATGGGTAGGAAAATATTATGAGTTATTAATATGCCTCCAGCATGCTAAAAGCCACTGTAAAGATTTTAAAATGTTACTGATCCCAGAGAAATATAAAAGAATCCCTGTGACTGGTGTGCCCAGGAAAAAGAACTTAGACTTTCAAGAACACCAGAAAATCATAGAATTGTTTAGGTTGGAAAAGACCTTCAAGATCATCAAATCCAACCATTAATCCAGCACTGCCAAGTCCAGCATTACCATGACCCCAAGTGCCACATCCACATCTTTTAAATACATCCTGGGGTGGTGAATGCACCACTTGTCTGGGCAGCCCATTCCAGTGATTGACAATCCTCTCAGTGAATAAATGTTTCCTAATATCCAATCTAGAGCTCCTCTGATGTAATTTGAGGCCATTTCCTCTTGTCTTAATGCTTGATATTTGTAAGAGGCTGACCCCTGCGTGGCTACAACCTCCCTTCAGGGAGCTGTAGAGAGCAATAATGTCCCCTCTGAGCCTCCTGTTCTCCAGGCTGAACACCCCCAGATCCCTCAGCCACTCCTCATAGGACTTGTGCTCCAGACCCTTCCCCAGCTCCACTGCCCTTCTCTGGACACTCTCCAGCCCCTCGGTGTCTTTCTGGTAGTGAGGGGCCCAGAACTGAACACAGGATTTGAGGTGTGGCCTCATCAGTGCTGAGTACAGGGGGACAATCACTGCCCTGCTCCTGCTGGCCACACTATTGCTGATTCAGGCCAGGATGCCATTGGCCTTCTTGGCCACCTGGGCACACTCTGGACCTTGTTCAGCTGCTGTCACCAGCAACCCAGGTCCTTTTCCACTGGGCAGTTTCCAGCCACTCTGTCCCCATCCTGCAGCACTGCCTGGGGTTGTTGTGACCCACATAAAGGATCTGGCACTTGGCTTTGTTGAACCTCGTACGAGTTCACATTGTCTTTAAAGAAATCTGAACCTTCTGTGCTTCCCATACAGATTTAAGAGCAGACACTCTTTTCAATGTCAGGGTTTTTTTGGTTTTTTTTTTTTTTTTTTTTTTTTAATCTGTATTTGAGTGATTTATACACAATCCCTAACACAAAATGGAATTAAAAATCCACAGTGATCGGTGATTGGTGGTAAGCATTAGACTTTCACTAGGCTAATTTGCCTTGGAAAGGGGTTGACAGCTTAAGAGTCTTGTGTCCTTCATAAATGTGTTTCTGCTTCAAAATTCTGAATTAGTATCCTTGATGCAAGAAGTGCTGCTTTTTTTTTCCCCCAAGGAAAATTGCAGAAATTACTTGATGTAAAATATATAGAAAATTATGTATGTTTGCAATCTTAAAGTGTTTAATTGTTCCCACCACATATTTTACAATAAATTCAGCACTAGGACTCCCTCAGAACTGCTGAGTATTAAAATGACAACTAAAGAAATAATTGAAATTAAAGTATTTTGGAAAAAATCAACCAACCAAAACAAAACAGCTGTGGTTAATAGACTCCCCTTAAGCATAAACTTAAAATATGGTGCAGAGCAAAAACATAGAAGAGTATGATTACTTCAGAAGACATTTGGAAGGATTTTTTTTTTTTTAAATAGAGAAGTGTGGATCAGGTCTCCTAAAAACCAGGAGGAGTGAGAACAGGAGAGCAGAAAACCTTCTGGGAAGCATTAACTGTCAGAGTTGTTAGGACAACCAGGAGGATAGGACAAAGAGGGAGAGACTTGTTCTGTGGAAGCTCAAGATCCTGTAGTAACACTGCAATGATATTCAAGAGCAGCTTTTCCCTTCATGCAAAGATGCCAGGAAATAAAGAGAAAGTGGTGGAGAGATTGACTGGACCAGCCAAGAGATGCTTGATCATGGTGCATAACAGGAGATCAGCCACTTCTGGCGGTGGGCCAGACTGAAACTTTGTGAGTTTGAGAGTTTCTGTTTCACAAGAGACAGAGGAATTTCACATTATTCATACAAGTATATAGTGTTTTTACAGTTGAAGCAGGGGATGCAATATCACTGCCATGTTTTCTTTCATGTCATTCTTGTCAGCAGTACAAACTTTCTGAGTTTGTCTGCAAAGCTTCCATCATTCCACATTTATAGCCTCTTTGCAGCATTATTTAAAACCAAACCCACATTCTTTTCTTTTGGTTCCCCTTAATCTTTGACTGTCTTGGAATAGGGACATCTCAAGGCCATTTTATTTCCCATGAAAATCAAGACTAGGGAGAGCACTCCAATAATCCAGGAGCAGAACAGATAAAGGAGTTAGCTTGAAGTCTGCATGCCTGGAAGACACGTTTGCCTCCGCAGAAAAAAACTTCCAAGGCTGGGGTTCGTGCCACAGAAAAGAAAAAGCAAGAATGAAGCTGAACCTGACTAGAATTCCACCAACTCAGAGTGAGTGCTTCTGAAGTTCAAATAGAATTGAAAATGTAATGTCAGTCAAAAGTGATTATGCCCAAAAAAAAAGCTATCTATCTCAGAGCAAAAGGATTGAATAAGTACAAGACTGCCTCAGCACCTGCCATTCCTACCTCTATTTCAACCTAGTTAGTGCTGTGCTTATGTGTTTTCAGCTAAAAATATGGGCTGTTTAAACTCTATTCTGGGGCCAGTGCAAATCACTATTGATCAGTGAATGTAAGCTGACTTATTCTGGTTTACTCCTGTTGGTCCTGGGGCAAGGTACAGCAGAGTTTTGGTAGCACTTTTGCAATTAGATGAGATCAGGGCAGATGAATAGTCCAACTTTAAAAATGCCACCAAATGTCATTTCTCCCATTGTGTTATCTTCCAGCTCCATGATAAAAGTTTAAGACAGTCTCTAAGACTGATCCTGTGAAAACACAGCAGTTAGACAGTGCTGAGGATAGCTGTATATTTGTTTCCTAGAAGACCTGATCTTTCATATGGACCAGGCATATGATGCTAAGTCACAACTGGAATTTGCCACTAGTCTTTGCATGCCTGCAAACTGCACGTGCACAGCATAAAATGGCAAATGAAAGAAACATGAAAGAAAAGACATTTTCACCACCTTGGAGAGGAGGTTAATTCCCTAGGCCACACCTCTTTCCTCACAATCCTTTCAGGAATAAAATGACACCTAATCTCCTAATTGCTACAATTTCAGAAGGAGAAAATTTGTTCTTTCTGATTCTATATCCTGAGATGTGCCCTGTACCAAAACATTAGTAACTGACTGTGCTATTATTATACTATCTCTTTAAAAATTTGTCAGTTAGAAACAATAAATTGAAATTAATACAGCTATAGAAATACCCATGTAAACAACTAGTGCTTGTTTTCCCAACTAGAGGGCATTATTTTTTACAGGTATCCCTTAATTGGACCCTAAGCATTGGCAGCTTATTGATTAGGTGGATGTCTCACTCTTCGTCTGTGCAATGCACCTTTAATGGTATCTAAAGTGAAGTGTCTAGAGTCCAACATCTAAACCTCTTAGACATTTCTGATAGTCTAACCTCAGCACTTTGTCAGCATTCTCTCAATAAATACCCCTCTCTTTGTCTTCTATCTGCCACAAAAGACTGTCTCAAAGCTACAAAAAAAATCTCTTCTTCCATGGGAAAAGACTGCCACACTTCACCTTCCTGAAGGGAATTAGGAGCCTCTTGATTAACTTCAGCGGGAGCAGAGTCAGACCCAGGATGCCACAATATCCATCCTTTTGCTTTGATAAGTTATAGTTATTTTGCATTGTTTCACTATGTACAGACCATATTCATTAGTCATTTTCATTCGTGACACGGATGAATTCATTAGTTTCTGATGCTGATTTAGATTCATAACTATTACTTATAATTAATTGCTAATGAAGGCTATTAGTGTCTAGCTGACATTTTCCCTTCCCTTCTAAATGCTAACAAGTTTGAGCACAGGAGAAAGGGCTTGTCTTAAACAGGAATTGATTCATTTTAACAAATAAGCCTAAACAGTGCTATTAGCCTTCCAGAGCATGAGATCTTTTCTACCACAGGCACAGAGCACTGCCTTATAGAGTAAAATAGTAAAATATAGAAATATAAATATAGAACATGAAATAATAAAATCAAGGCAACAAAAAAAGCTATTTTGTTTTTCACAGATGTTTGAAAATACAGCCTCCCTCATCCTTCACCTTAATCTTCCTCCCGTACAGACATACATGAGCCGCAGAGAAGTAATTCTAGTAATTCTAATTTATACATTGGTAAGCACAGACAATGGGGCATCAAGGGAAACTCTGGATTCTACTGCTTGAAAAACAGTCTTCCAATGATGTCAGAAAAGCTATTCCAGATTGGATCTGGTGCATGAAACTTCTGAATCCCTGCTTTCTCCATTTTCATTTTCCTCATACACCAGGCCAGCTGCAACGGAGCAGTTAAAGATAGACAACATGGGTCTGAAAGCAACATGATGTGCAGACAAGAGGGAACTTTCTGGCCCATGTCAACTTTTGAGAAGACAATTCTCCCCCATATAATTTACTGGTTTAACAGATAAAACAGAAATAAAATGGCATAAATTAATGCATTTCAACTGGGACATGGCAGTTCCAGTTTTATTTCAACTTTACATTTGTCTTGCCATCCTCAACAGAAGAAACAGAGAAATTTTTATCATTACCCCTGAAATGCAATGTCCTCTTCCTACCTCAGTGGAACACAAATTTATCTCTAGACCTTATGAGGCAGCTGCTTCATGAAACCTGCTCTTCCCTTGATTTTGGAAGACTACAGAATATACAGAGCTGTGGTCAGACAGATATACAGAAAGAAAAAAAAATAAAAAAGGAGGAAATTAGCAGGTATCTGTTATCTATTCTCTCAATTACCTGAGTACAAGATGGAAACTGGTCACGTGAAGGGGTACTCATGGAACTTGCAGAAATGCTCACTATGTGCTTTCAATCTTTTTAGGAGTCCTTGGCAGGATGAAACAGGAAGAGGGAAAGCCAAGATACCGGATATATTTCAGACATATCTCTTTTGGGTGATTTTTCCAGCTTTATTTTGTGGAACCACTCTCAAAAGGGATTTTTGAAGAAGCACATGCTAAGGAGTCCAGTGTGGATCTGGGAATAGAAAAGGCACAGAAGGTTGAAAGGCCAGTATAATTTGAGAGAGTCTTGGGCAGATGCTGTGAATTTGGCATTCCATGGTTTTGCTTTGTAGAGAAGCCCTTATTAATTGCTCTTGTAATTTAATATTAATCAGAAGAGCCTATTAACTCCAATCCTTATAAAAGCTATTTTCAATGGGTTTTATGTAAGAAATATATTCTGCTTAGCATTAAGTATTGACTAACATTTTAAACTGAGATAAGCCTAAAATTAGGCATTAAAGCATGTGTGATTTTTAGGCATTTAAACATGCCTAAAAACATTCAGGGAAATCTTAAAACAAGCAATGACTATAGCAAATCTGAAGGATGTTAATGTAAAGGTAAATGACCTGCAAAACGCATCTTTCCAAACCATTGGAAAATCAGAACGTTTATTTATTATGGCAAATATGTACTTGGCATTTGAATTTTTATACTATGTCTTCTTAGATTTTCTAATCATTAGTGCCCCTGTGGGCTCAGATATTGCATTTCTGCTTAACTCAAGTGTGCACACAACCTCAGCTAGTTTTCCTGTATGGTATTTGTTGATGCTTTCTCAAACTTGTTATTTATAAAATCTAACTGATACAGCCACTAATAATAACCAAACTCCAAGAGTGGTGTCTAACAGTTGCTATCCACTCTGCCTGCTGCAGCATCCCCAGATTTCATTCTGTTTGTCACCATGCCTGGACTATTCTGTAATGAATTAAAAGTTTAAAGTGGAAAGGCAGTGGGAAAATGGGAAGGGGCAAGGGGAAAAGGAGAAGCTCCAGGACTGAGTGATAGGTTGTGTACTAGCCCAATAAACACAAAAGAGTCTTGGCTGTAAATTATGCACTTTGCTGATAAAGATCGGTTAAGTGCAGTTGAGTAACATTAAGTAACATTCATCTTGGAGGTGTGGGTAGATCATGGAGATCATTATGCTAAGGGAATGTCTGGAACCTGATGCAAAGGGATTTTCTTTTTGGTATTCAAGGGGACATGTTTTATGAAAGCTGTTTTACTGTGTGAATAAATAAGACTCTCACAAGGAGTGGAAACCATGCAAACAGAGATCACAGAGAAGAACTCCATGCCCAAGACTCACTGTTTAGAGCTCTACTTTGCTCTGTCTTTTTCCATTATTAGCTGTAGGAGGTCGGATGACAGGGCAGGAGACCCAAAACTGTGGCTGTTCTTTATGTGTTCTGTAAGTCACATTCCCCATGAGTTCTGAAAGATCTGAGGTTAGACCTTTACTAGCAATGTAACCACGAATCAAAATTCAGTGGAAGTCGGTGTAAAAGTTTGCATAGATTTCTATAAACCTTGGATCAAAGAAGTATACACATGTAATGTTCTCTATCCCCACTTTTAGTCCCTAAACTGCACTACAATTTAACACACTAGGCTATTTCATTATTTAAATCAAAGCTGAAACTACAACATATTTCCCATCTTGTCTGCTGCATTATTATAAGGGATTATTAACACACATTCATTGTCAAAATAAAAATAACAAAACTGTGTTCTGGCAACAATAGGAGTGACAAAACATAAATAAGAGAAGCAGAAAATGATCAAACAAATTAATTTTCCTTTATAACAATTTTTTATGAAGAAACATCAGCATTGCTTACAATTCATGGATTATAATTAAACATAGCATTAATATTCAGTGCAGTTTAAAAAAATTATTGCATTTAGAAGCTGGTACATTAGGAAAAAGCACCAGACCTCATGACATATGTGAGGGTTCTGCTGTATTTCAAATGTATAAAATAAAGATAAAGGCATCTTATTAATGGGGTGCAATCCATAAACCAAAATTGCCCCTGGATTTACAAATATGTAGTCAAATATAACACTGATTCAATGTCTTCCATGATTAAAGGCCAATCTTATAAATGTGGCTTCTAGTTAATGTTCTTCCCAGATGTTTCCTTGACAGATTCTACATTTAAAATTATTAGAATCTAAATTATTGATGTTCTTCCTTATTTCAATTATTATCAGCATTTGTGCACTTTTTCTTTTCTTAATATTTGAAGTAAATTCTAAGGACAATTTCTCCCTGAAAAATTCAATGCCAAAACCAGGTGAAATTGAACTTCTCTCACAGAAGAGCTACTCTCCTTCAATGCTCTAATTTCCAGTAGCTTATAACTTTCTCTTGTCTAATTTAGACCTTTATGCTGACAGTTTTAGTACTTGTGAGTTTTGCTCATATATAATTTGGGGATATAAATTTGAAGGAAATCTACTTAGCTAGTTCAGTTACCCACATATGATTGTAACATATTTTACCCTACTTACTTTTGGGATGCTGGCATGGACACACACACCTGTACACATCTATACACTCTAATGGATACCCACATGCCCAAACACAAAAATACAACCATAACTCACTCTTAGTGAAATGGAGATACTCGAACGTGTCATAATGGATGAAATCTCCAGATGGATAGATCAAGGTAATTAACTGCTGTTAATGCAGTTTTGGTGCTCTCTCACTGATATAGCCCTGTGTTTGCTCCACTAAGGAACATGTGACTTCCTGGAGTAGGAGAAAGAAAAAACCCTGGGTAGACATGAAAATAGACCACTTTAAAAGTTTCAATCAGTGTTTCTCAGCATGACTTAAATATACCCTTTCAAATCTTGTTCTGTCTTCTCTACTCTGTCAAGGAATGCAATAGGTCCAAGATCTTCCAGAGAGAGGGGGTTTACAGAACCCCTGGAGAGCTGAAGGAGTGACTGTGGCCTCTGACCCTGTCGCTCATCAGCTGCTGATAACACACCAGTTGGCTGTACAAGAGATGGAGTTGATCTGCCAGATAATGGCATTTAATAAGAAATCATTACCTCACACACACGCACGCACAGATTTCTTTGCTTTCAAAGAAAGAAACATACAGAATGGGGGAGGAAATGATTAATATTCAAAGTGTAGTCAGCTTTAGGTTTTTTAGGAAGTTTGGAAGACTTTTGCTAATGATAGATTATGGAGCTTAAGCAGTCTCAACATTAGTGGAGCAGACCAGAGCTCTGAGTCTGGGGACTTTAAAGAGAGTCTGGGTGATGAGTGGAGAGGGAGACGAGGAAAGAGATAAGAAATTTGCAGTCACTTTCCCAAACCTTTTCAGAAGAATGTTCCTCTTTAGCATATATACTTGAAAAGTTAAAATCATTGTGTGATTAAAGTGCTCCACTCTTGACTTTTGTGGGAGGCCTGATTGCCTCCATGACCTTCTTTTTTCCCCAAGAAATCCTAGAGAGCCCAGAAAATTAATTTGTCATGGCTCAAAAGAACTGCTGCTTATTGAAGTAGAACAAATATCTCCATCTATGATGGGAAAATGTAACAGGATCTCTCTCATCACAGCAGAAGTGGAACCAGTACATTTAAGACAAAAAAAAATTGAGTAAAATACCTTTCACAGAGTGAATGCAGGCTTCGCTTCTGCGGATAGGGACTCTAGAAAAGATTTTGTTGGCAGTCAGATTGAGATCTTAGAACAACACAGGAAGAAAAGGTGTTTTAGACTGAAGACCATGTAAACTGAGGGATGTGGAGTGGAATCAGGGAGGCTTTATTACTGCTGTTTTGAACTATAGTGGGAAAATGGCTTGTAGCACATTGCAGGTGGTTGCAAGACTTGGAGTTCAAAGGCAGAAACAGTAGTTGTGAGAGAAGACAGCCAGCATGATCAAATAATTGGAAATTGTCCTGTGGAGTAAAGCATGACAGGAAAAAAATCTATTTCATTCCTCAAAAAAGAAGCTTTAAGAAGGCTTGATTGCAACCTAGCAGAAGGTGGAGTAACAGGAGCCAAAGGCTGGAAGCTGAAGTTCAACAAACTCAGAACACAAGCAGGGTGCACGTTTCAAATTGTGATGATGAAAAGTCTTTGAGACAGCGGAGCAATCGTTGACAAAGACCCAAGATTCTAAAATCAAGACAGATTTTTTCTTCCCTCTTCTCCCTACCCTCCCCCACAAATATAGGTTCAGGCTAAACCAGAAGAAGATTCAGATAAACTCTTTGAACAATTATTTCTTCAAGATCAAGCCTGATGTTTGCAACTGTCTGGCAAATACTTTTTTCTATACCACAATGTTTCTGCCTAAGCTGTTGGTTGTAAAACAAATCTGTGGCAGGTATGTTTATTCTGCAGAGTTCTTAACATGTCTCTGATTGCTAGTGCACTGCTGGGAAGGTCTCTTTCTCTCTCAGCTACATTCTCCATTTCTCCATGTTTCAAAATATCTTTACTACTGCTGTGTGCTAGAAATTCCCTGTGTCTGGTACATTAGTTCTGTGCAGACACTTGTGAGGTTTTATGCATGCACCACCAGCCTGGATCCTCTCTACACCTTAGGAAGCAATGCTTTTCCAGCAGGTCACCTTCAATTCTCTGACTCCACTGGAGCAGTTTTCTATTTCAGCAGGATTGCATTGCAATAAAAATTGACACAAAATCAAACCACTGCATTAACTTCTACTTCAAACCTATTTTTGAAAGGACAATAAATATCAAAGAAACATAATTATCAAAAGTATAGTTACATGTCACTAAATTCACACAGGGGAATCCTTAAGGCGAGGAAGAACTCTAAACAACCTTGGTGTGGATGAGTGTAAAGTATATGTGACCCACTGCTGTGTTTCCAAAGTAGTTCCTTCCCTAAGGTGCTGAATGTCCTCTGCTTCAAAATTAAAAAGCAAAATGCTGCAAAGCATATGTTCTCCAGCCTCGGAGTGATACACGGGAATCTGTTTTAAACACGTTGGTCAGGTTCCTCCCACCTGTAACTTTAAGCACTAACTAACCCATACAGTCATGAGAGAGAAAGATCATCTCGTTTATGGTACTAGGCTAAAGTAGCTGTACATAGAATTGAGAGTAACTATGCTCTCAACTTTGGATCTTGAAGGTTTTAAATGAGGAAAGCAGAAGAATTTGAATGTTAGTATTTAATAATAACACTCATTTAAGGAGATAACAAAATATGATGCCAGACTCATTTCTTAGCCTTTCTAATTTCTGTTCTCTTAGTCTTTCTCTTTTCTCCTTTTTCTTTTCATTCTGTTCTTTTATTTATGCCAGCTACTTGATCTACATCTTCCTTCTCTGCCATGTAAGAAATATCTTTCACCAGATAATCATGTACAAGAAATATTTTCATATTCTGTCAAAATCCCCCACTCTTATCTGCACTTTCCACAAAAGTTTCTACATACAGACAAATACTCTGATGTCAGTAATTAACTACCTGGGAAAAAATGTGACAAGAATATTACAACAAATATCTATCACTGTTGTATGTCTATTTTGGACAGTCTCATCACTGGACCAAACCCAGAGACATGCTACTGCAAGTGAAGAGGAAACTCAGCTGTGAATGCAAACGAAAGAAAAGATGATGTAGAAATGAAGAGTGATATTTCTACCCATGCTCTTTCAGTCATAATGCTGGAGTAACAGAAGTTTTGTACTTAATGATCATTAATCATGTGTTGATTTCCATACAAACTATTGTAAGGGTTAATCTGATCTGTCACTGAATACCTTATGAGCTCTACTGTATAAACCAACCCTAAAAGCACATTCAGATTTGAGCTCCTGTAAGATTTTTTTAAAAGAAAATCTACACTGCTAGCATCTCTACATACATTTAGGACTTCAGCAGTGTCTATGCTTGAATCAATTCTGCTCTGGTTTGAGAAGTAAAAAAGACTGCTGCTTTGAAAAATTGCAGAGGTTCTGATAATGTCAGGGGCAGCATTGCTATAAAAGTTTCCATCAGATATGATACAGCTGGTGGATTCTTCCCTACCATCATCAACAGCAGTTTTTCATTAAGGTTGCTATGCTATAAACCTGAAGAGTAAAGCAAGGACACTTGTCAGAACTGATTGACAGCAGAAGTGGGATGCATATATCACCACTGGTTGAGTGCTGCATATGTGTGATAATGGGTATGTTAAAAATTGGTGTATATATTATTACATGTAGCTAAAAACCCAATCATGTAGCTTTAATACATCCCTTCTGAAAAGAATAAGACTGCTCCATGATTAAACATTGCTGAAGGAGCAAATTTTACAGAAGTTGACTTAAAGTCTGAAAGATTGATGAATATGCAGGTAGTCTGAAGGCTATTTTTTTCCTTCCGGTGTTTTGGCTGTGAATCTAATTCTGTATCCCTGTCTGGGTGCTGTCTGTGGCTATCTCACACTTCTTTATTGTCAAATCAATCCAAAGAATTTCATTAATATTTTTCCTGAGTCATGAGGATAAGCTCAGATCAGGCCTTGAGGCTTCACTGGCCTTCCACACATCTCTTCTAGAGGGATTTAATCTATTTTTTCCCCCAGCTTTTCTGCTGCAAGCAATGTTTGTTCTTTCCAAAATCAAATCCTCAGGAAGCAGACTTGGGAATGGTATCATTTGCATGAGCAAGCCAAAAAGAATGGAAGCATAGGACAAAGTACTGTCCCTTGACTGTCCACACTGTTGGATGTTTGGCAAAGCTGTAGGAACAGTTTTGGGCTGGGTCAGAAAGTATGGTTGGAAGCCAAAGGTTGTCTGTTTGCATGTGGTTTCTCAGCTATGGAAGGGAAAGAGCAGTGATTGCAATGCCCCCAAGATGTGCTACACCATTTAGTCTCAGAGTCTGAAATCCTTTCATCACAGTTTCCAGCTCATCTATTCATACCCACTGTCATGCCACTGGAGAGAAGGATTTAAGTGTAATGATAGATAAAAACTGAATATGGCCCACCAATGCACTCTTACAGCTCAGAAAGCCAACTGCATCCCAGGCTGCATCAAATGAAGCGTGGTCAGAAGGTCAAGGGAATTGGTTTGACAACACAAAGCTGGGAGGAGTGGCTGGTCCACCAGAGTGCTGTGTTGCCCTTCAGAAGGATCTCAACAGGTTGGAGAGATGGGCAGAGAACTGCCTGGAATTCAACAAAGGCAAGTGGAGGGTTCTGCACCTGGAGAGGATTAACCCCATGTACAGGCTGGGGACTGACCTGCTGGAAAACAGCTCTGAGGAGAAGGACCTGGGGGTCCTGGTAGGCAAAAAACTGTCCATGAGCCAGCAGTGTGCCCTGGGGGGCAAGAAGGCCAATGGTGTCCTGGGGAGCATTAGGAAGAGCATTGCCGACAAGTTGAGGGAGGTGATGCAGCCCCTTGGCTCAGCCCTTTGAGGTCACATCTGAGTGCTGTGCCCAACTCTGGGCTCCTTAGTGCAAGAGAGAACTGGAACTCCTGGAGCAGGTCCAGCAGAGGGTGACAAACATGATGAGGGGATGGGAGCATCTCTCTTAGAAGGAAAGGCTGAAGGAACTAAGACTGTCCAGACTCAAGACGAGACAACTGCAAGGGGACTTGATCAATGTCTATAAGTATCTGAAGGAAGGGCATCAAGAGGATGGAACCAAGCTGTTCTCAGTGGTGACAAGGAATGGGTCAAGAGGCAACAGGTAGAAACTGATGTACGGAAGTTCTGCCTGAGCATGAAGAAGAACTTTGGTGTGCAGGTAACTGCACTGGAAGAGAGACTACCCATAGAGACAGGAGAGTCTCCCTCTGGATTTCTGGAGATACTCAAGAACTAGCTGGATGCAATTCTGTGCAATGTGCTCTGGGATGACCCTGCTTGAGCAGGGAGGCTGGACCAGGTGATCCACCATGGTCCCTTCCAATCTTACCATTCTGTGATTCTCTCTCCCTGCCTGGAACACTGTGTCCAGCTCTGGGGCCCTCAGAACAGAAAAGACCTGCCCCAACGAGGGCCATGAAGCCATGAAGATGAAGATGATGATAGGAATGGAACACCTGTCCCATGAAGACTGGCTGAATAAGTTGGGGTTGTTTTGTCTGGAGAAAAGAAGGTTCCGAGGAGACCGTAGAGCACTTTCCAGTACATAAAGGGGACCTAAAAGAAAAAAGGGAAGGACATTTTTACAAGGATAACAATCCTAAATTGAAAGAGGGTAGATTTAGAATAAATAGTAGGAACAAATTCTGTATTGTGAGGGTGGTAAGGCACTGGAACAGGTTGCTCAGGGAAGCTGTAGCTTCCCCATCCCTGGAATTGTTCAAGGACATGTTGGATGATCCTATGAGCAACCTGGTCTAGAGGGACATGTCTGGCTATGCAACAGAGCTGAAACTAGATGATCTTTAAGGTCCCTTCCAACCCAAACCATCCTATGATTCTACAGTTCTATGGTAATATTAAAAATACAGTGGCATGGGTGGCAGGGTAAAGATAGCATTTCTGAAAGCACAATGACTGGTATAGTGTACATAACTATGTATTTATGTGTCTATACTATTTATTTCAAATGTGTTGTATGTTTAGATTTTAATTTAAATGCCATTTATTTGTTAATGTTTTTGTTTACATTTGAAGTTTTCATGAAATAAGGAACTAAAACCTCCAGAAGTATTTAATTCAAATAAAAATTTCTGAACTCTACCAAATTAAATGTTTTGATTCCATAAGTATGCTTTCAGACTATTTTCATTTTAGAGCTGAAGTCATAGTTTTAGTGCCTTTTTTTATTGTGAATCTCATTTTCCTCATGGAATTGTCATCATTTGCAAGGAAACAGCAATTTCTGTTCCTGTCTAGCTGTGCACAATGAATTTATCAGCTCCTCTGGTTTGAGGAACTTGCTGTGTCATGAACTTGAATGAATGATAACTACTCCATTTCGACACATCTCCTATTCAGGATTCTTTTTCAGAACAGCAATGATCGTTAGGGTATTTGAACAGTGATACAAGATGAAAGGAAAATCCAGACTTTTAGAAGAAAAGAGAGACTCTCAGGAACTCTTTGTCAAAACCCATTACCATGACCTTTCCCCTGCCAAGACAATCCTGCTGTGAGAGGCTTTGAAAGTTGCCCATTAGTGCAGAGATTTGCTATCCCTTGTGCTGTTTGGGATAATAGCTGAAATAAAGACATGTAAGTACATTTGTCGTGTGTACAGACACCATCTGGAATTTGCTTTAATCGTTCCAGGCCTTTTCTAGAATCTGTAGATTGAAAGCTTGTGTTAAGACCAGAGAATGCCCAAGAAACATAGATGACCATTTTTCTTCCTCTTATAATAAAATCTTGTTGTGAATTAGTTATCCAGCCAGTTTGGTTTTTTTTCCAGCTGGAGGGGAAAAAGGCTTAAGGAATAAAATAAACCAAAACTGTCTTTTGTAAATAGCAGAGACTGGGAACTAATTATGAATTAATATTCATAAAGAAAATGACAGGCTTTGGATGCCAAGTTTCAAATCTTCAACATGCAGCAATCAGAAAAAAATCCTCCCATAAGTCAGAGCAAACTTAAGTCCATGAACCTGAAATTCTACTTCCAGAAATGCATCCTGTAAATGTTCTGTTAAACAGGCTGTACACATCAATGTAAAAATTGTTACTCATTTAAAACTAGAAAAAGAATATAATAATACCGAAAACTTTTCTTTAGAGGGTTGCATCTTGAGTGAAAATGAGTGCACACCTTATTCATTGCAAGTGGTATCTCTAAGAACTCTGTGCCCAGAATTTATAGAGATTGATAAGGGATGGTCCAGGGCACATAATTTCAAAGCAGTATGCTGATATTTAGGGTAGAAGCCTGGCCTTGGTGCAGTCAGGGAAGTTTTGACAAAATCAGGAAAGAATTCAGCGTCATGTTTTGTAAGTTTTCAGAAATATGTGTATTCTTACAACCTCAGTGTCCTGTTCTGTTAAAATACGTGTGAACTTCCACCATTTTCATTCTACTTAGCAGGCAGCAACAGATCAGATAATTAAAACAGTTGGTAATAATAATTTCTAAGACTATATATATTAATTTTTCTAGATCCAACTCTTCTCTGCTCTCACTTTCTGAACCAGAGCTGCCCAATTCTCATTGATACTGAGTTCTATTTGCCACATATCAGAACAAGGGGATGAAACAGAATGCTCTGAGGCCCAAGAAGAAAAGAATGAACTTATGAACTATGAAGCAAAAATAGAAAGAGTAAAGAAGGAACAGTTGCTGAAGAGAAACATGGCCAGGTAGAATACTGAATTGAGGAGTAAGAAAGGAGCTTACACATCTATGATCATCACAGTTGTCCTTTCCATACACAGCTTCATAAACCTTATCTGTTCATAGGGGATTCTTCAGACAATATTCTTTAAAACAGAGGCATCCCTACCTTAGTACTGTAAATTAGCTTTTAGACTTACTTGTACGGCCTGTGAAGCAATGACTGAGCTTGAAATAAGTGAAAGGGCATGGAAATGTGATTTACAAGGAGTCTACAAGCCCTCTGGTTCCCATGTTGGTTCCACAAGAGGAAAAACCATGCAATAAGTGGGAAAAGAATATTACAAAACTCCTAAACTTCACACCAACTCAGAGGCAGAAACAGATGAAATAAATTAGACAAGAAAGCCATAAAGAAAGTTACTGGCCATCTGCCAAAGTCGAAGCTCTCCCACCTGTACTAGAGTCATGTGTCACATTCACGCCTGCCTGTCAGTGCTACAGGAGAAAGAGACACTAAAGGAAGCACAGGAGGACAGGAGATCTCTTTTCCTTAGGCTGCTGACACTACTTGTGTGCTGAGAGATGTAACACAAACCATTTTGTCATCTGGACAGCAAACACACTTCCCTAAATGTGCTCCCAACCCAGCTGGTGAGGAAAACGGGACATGCTGCTGAGGTGAAGGGGGAAAGTTTTGGGAAATCTAAACACCATTGAAGTCCAAGACAAAATAGTTATGGAGAAATGCCAAATGACAAGCAGAATGTGCTTCTTGTTACCAGGAGGTCACATCTTGCTATCCATCTCCTAGATTCCTCTATTTAATCACTCTTATAGCTGCTTGCATTAATGTGTTGCTGATTTGGACTAATATTATGATTACAAAAGAAAATAAAATGGTAACATTTCCAAATCCACAGCATGTTGTACTGCAGAAATGTTCGTATTTCAGAATTCCTCAGAGTTATGCCACTGCTGAAAACTTGACTATCTCTTGTGTATTTTATAAATTCAAAAGAACACACTGGATGGTGTATTTCTGTTGCAAAACAAAATGAAAAGGGGCAGAAATTTGAGAGCAGTTTGCGTTTGGCAGAGGAGACTGAATGGCAAAAAAAAAGCCCATGGAATCAATGATGAAATCGAGTGTCTTAAACACTCATTTGCAGTCATTCATCTCTGGCAGAAATGTGAGCTATTATTCTAGGTGTCAGGAGCAAACCAAAATGCTGGGTCTCTTTGCATCTTATGTGAGCAGAATATTTGTGCTGCTGAGCTCCTCCTTGCATCTGCACAAATCCAGTTCCTAAACCATGCTGCTCAGGATGGATAATGAATAAGATAAATCCTCCAATGTTATTTGTATTTTAGGTGAATCCAAGACACAGAGATTTTATGGGGGTTGGGGTTTTTTTTCTTTACACTTTTTTGTTTAGTTTGTTGGGGGCTTTTTGGTAATTTTTTTGTTTGCTTGTTTGTTTGTTCGGGGGTTTTGTTGGTTTTTGGAGGTTTAACTCCAGAGAGAGTGAGCTTTGGTGGACATGTACTTAATATTTTTCTGTTACTTTTTTTTAAAGAATAAAAGTATTTTTTTTTTGTTTCCATGAAAATCTCCAACACATTACACCTTTTATTTTGTGAGCTCTGTTTTTTGTTTCTTTCTAAATGTAAACCTAAGTATCTTCCAATAAAGTTGTCATAATAATGACAAAAGTTTCTAATACCTCTAAGAGTTACTTTTCCTAAAACAAAACAGAACAAAACAAAACAGAAAACCAGTGGTCAGTTTTGGACAGTTTTTCTGGAATGAAGGTCACTTATTATCACATAAGATGGTATCACTTTAGCAGTGAAACTCCTTGGTTCTATTCTTGCCCTCTATCACCTAAACCAGATCATTCTTTTCTGTTTTCATCGGGATAAAGCTGTTTTGTTGCTTAAGACAACGTTTTTTAATGAGCTTCAAATAAAGTGTTGATAAAAGTAAGTAAATTATTATTATGGACTCAAAGTAAGCATTTAGACATTAAGACCTAAAATACTGATTGAGTGATATACTTCACTCCTGCTCGAAACACTATTCTTTTTCTTTCAGACCTATTATGAATGGTTACACTGGGTACTAAATTATTGTTTGTATTCTCTTACAACTCTTACAAGTTGTTTTCCTGCTAGGAATATCAGGAATCACTAGAAATAGCAGCTCTAAATGTCTGTGATCCTGTTTCAGCACTGCTGACCCACGTGGTAAGTGAATGTCTTCAAAGGAAGTAGGAAGACAGAACTTTAAAAATCTCTGTCATGCTTCATGGAGATGCATTAAAATATTCCTGTTATGTGCATCATTCTACACAAGAAAATTCAACACTGATTAGGAGCTGGTTAACAACTATGTTTGCTTGCTATCATCACCCCTAAGATCTTCATTGCATGAACAAAAATGTACCAGTGATCAATAAGAAAAATAATTCTGTCTGTAGAAGGCAAAGGCATTTGTAGATCCATGACAGTTGAAGCCAGGCCAGCCATTACACTGTTTTCACATTTAATTATAACCATTTTTTTAATGTTCGTTCATTCTCACAAGACCATTTACATTTTCTCCACCCCAAAGCCAAATAGTCTCCTTTCCAAAGGGAAACAGAACTATCTGACTTAAAAAGACACTCAGACATCTGACTGATGAGGTCGATTTAAGTAGTTAGAAAAAAAAGGATTAATTCAGGAATAAGATTTCAATTATAAGACTGAAAATTAAAAATCCACATTTATCCACATGGGACAACTTTTATCTTTCTGATATAGATATCATCCTCTTATAGCTTCTCAAACAGATCTTGGAATCAAAATGGCAGGATTTTTTTCCTCATGAAATTCAGTATAGAGAAAAATAACAGAAATATATGGGAGAAAATTACACTTTTCATAGTCACCTTAAAGATATGTTATAACTCATGTTGAGATTTGCTTCCAGATAGGTTTATACACACTTTGAAGCAGATCCTTGTCTGATGTAAATGGTTCAAGCTCTATTGACTTTGATAGCAGTTCAGCAGCCTACAGTAGCTGGTGGTGTGTATGTGAGTATCCATGAGCTTACCTTTTCATGTGTGTACAGATATGAAGAGTTTTATTTAATCAGATTAATGTAAAAGGATTTTCCTGTGGAGCAGAGGGTCAGTGACACGTCAAGCAATGATAGGATACCCAGCATTTTAGACTTCAGAATGTATCTTCTACAAGTTTTTATCAAATAAACAGATTAAACAGTATTTTAATGAAAAAACTGCTTGTGGTGCAAAATCAAGGGAAAATAACTTATGGTAGCTCTTTGAGAAGTTATCCACTTTTTATTGAGGACTGTCTCTTTGTAGCTATAGGTATAAAGCACTTATCATTTGTTATCTCAGTCACTCTGCCAGCAATCCTTGCTTTAGAAATGTATTTCATCACAGAACTGTCCAGCTAAATGGATGGCATTTCTCAATGCTAAATTTATGGCTCAATTAAAGTCAATCTTACCCTATCAGCTTCCTTGTGTGTATACAATTAATAAAAATAAAATGGAAACCTATCATTTCTCATGTCATGGTTTTCAAAACAGGAAAAATTTAAATCAATGCTCTCTTTACAGGTAATGGAATTTAGCATACGTCTGTAGGCTGTGCTACTTTCACCTGAGCTGATCAAATGCAGGCATTGCTTTTCTTTCCTGCAAATGAGCCATTTCTTCATGTTTAGTAGGCTTAGGGCTGACATTCACACAAAAGATTGCAAAAATTAAAGATTTAGGAGTGGTGTTATTGGGAGGTTGTTTGTTTTACCCTCCAAAACATGCTCATGAAGGCTTTTCAAAACCTACAGAGCTCTGCTTGTTGTCACTGTGCTTCATATGAGACAAATAAATGATCAGGACACGACAGGGACCAAGCAAAAAGCAGAGTCCCTGCTCTGTCTCAGTGCTGAAGCATGGAGGGGTCCTGCCATTGCCACGTTACCAAATGGACCACAGGCTGCACATTCTCAGGATGCAAGACTCAAAAAGCACTTTTAAATTATTTTCTTTCTTGTGTGGAAAAAAAATACCATTGCACCATGTTGGTTATCAGACATGTATTAGGTATAATTATATTTTGCAAGTGTTTTCATTAAGGTTTAGGGAAAAGCCATCACAAATTTTATTACCTCAGCACTCCAGTTAATGACTCAGTGGCCTTTAGCCCTTTTATTGTTATACAGATCTCTGTCAGGGAAACAATGTAAAATTGTAAATAAATCCTGTCAACACATTTAGCTGCATTAAAAAAAAAAATCTTTATATGCAAGGATTTTAAAGGATCTACAGGGGATATTGTTATGTCTGATCATTCTGTGGACCAGCAAATATCTGAGCTGCACAGCAAAACATTTTCTGTTTGTTTTGCTTTCTTTTTTTCCTTTTCCTTTTATTTTTTTTTTTTTTTTAAGAACAATGGTGTGTCAGTTTATCTTGGCAGCATTCCATGTTATTCAGTAATAGATGTCACCTCAATACTTCACCACAATATCATCTCCAGATATGGTTGCTCCTAATCTATACAGTTCTACAGAGCTGGCAACAGTAGGAGGAACTATTTATAATTACATTGATAAACCTTTTTACCATTCAGCCAACTGATTCTGTATTTGTGCCTGCTGCTTTGTTTAATGCGGTTTTCTCAATGAATTGTTAATATGCTTCAGTAAAACACTGACACTCACAAGCCATCGATGAGGTCATCCAACACACAGTCCAACATGCAGCATGTATGCCAGAGTAGAATAACTTAATTAAATCCTGCCTCTGAGGATTAAGAGGGTTATTCTGACAGGCTTTTACAAGGCTGGGTGTGCTTGCATGGCACAGAGGAGCGTGGTGCAGAGACAAGGAGGCAGCAGAGCAGCTCGAGGCAGCACTGGTACAGTGCAAAGCCTCCCACTGGGCTTGCTGGGAGACAGCCAGGATCTGCAGACTGCATCTCTCCAGGCTGTGCCCAAGGACTGGAGCAGGGTGACCCTCGAATCTGAGCACAGTGGGGGCTGGAGGTGCCATTGTGGGACAAATCCCAGGACTGACAACGCCAGGGCAGGGATAGCAGCAAAGACACTGCAGCCACGGGTGACTGTGCTACAGCTGGGACACCCCAAAACAAAGAGCAGAGAGGAAAATCAGCAAGAAGCACATATCAGCAAACAAAAGACCCTGAAAGCACATGACAGACAGACAGAAATCATTATGCCTACAACCACAAACCTCCTGTGCCTCACAGGCAGAGCTGAGACAAAGTGAGTACAACCTGTGGTGAAAATTGGGGAATTTGAAGAGATGGAATGAGAAGTGCTCTAAGTGTCTGTGTTGTCTTTTTTTTCTTGTCTCAGTACCTGAATGAATGATCAGAAGTTTGTGTTGTCAGTATATTACATTACTAAAACAAAAAGATTCAACCATAACAGCTGATGGCTGCTCACTCTTCTCACTACTTGACTCAGATTGCATGATTGTACTGAGTTTACATGGCCACGTTTTGGCAGCTGGGGAGCGATAGGGGTGGCTTCTGTGAAAAGCTGCCAGAAGCTTCTTTCATGTCCAGCAGAGCAAATGCCAGCTGGCTTACAGATGGATCCACCGCTGGCCAAGGCCAAGCTCATCAGTGACAGCGTTGGCACCTCTGGGACAGTAAATTTAACAAGTGGGAAAGTTGCTGTGCAGCAGCAACAGCCGCCAGAGAGAGGAGTGAGAATATGTGGAAGCAGCAGCCCTGCAGACACCAAGGTCAGTGAGGAAGGAAGGGGAGGAGGTGCTTTGGGAACCAGAGCAGAGGTTCCCCTGCAGCCTGGGGTGCAGCCCATGGTGAGCTGTGCAGTGTGCCCCTGCAGCCCAGAGCACCTATGGAAGGCTTTCCTCTCACCACCAGGTTACTGCTGAGGCCCAGACACCTATTTTGGCTGATGAGCATTAGCCAAATTCGTCTCAGCTTCTCTCTCCAGGTTACTGACTCTCACTGTGGGCCTGAGCTCTTTCACCTACCAAGACCATCCTTTGGCTTCAAACTTCTTCCCAGTCATACATTAGTCTGGTAGTAGGAAAAACCTTGGCATAAGTAAAGGCATATGTAGGCAAACTGGTTGGTGTGTGGATTGAAGGCAGCCCCTCAAATGAAAACTTGATATGGGCCATGGTATGAGGCTTAAAACAGATGAGTTCATTAATATCTGAGTGCAATGGCAGATGAGAATGGCTCTGAAGTAGCCAAGTGTAGGTTGATTCCAGTACGACTCATACCGAGAAACCTAGAAACAAACACAGAATCATTGCTGGAGAAAGTTTCTGCCCAACAAGAAGCTAGGAGGAATTGAAAAATGAAAATGATTGGTCAAATTATTGGTAAATACTTTGATGTATTTCCAAGTAGTTATATATATATAAAAATATATATAAACAACTGTTCTGTTCTGAGAAGCAGAGGTGCTATAAAAACTTTTAGATTATTTAAATCTAATCAGAGGAATATGATTTTTTGGTAGTTTGATGACCCTGAACACCCTGCTAAGCAAGTAGCTCATGTAAAACACATTAAACACAGAAAGAAGAGAGCTGAAAGGATTAATGCTGCTCCTCCACGTGTAAACAGAAGAATATTAATCAAGTATGGAAAGGTCACATTGCCTCTCTAAGCACACTGAAGGGATTGCCTGTTCTGAAACTTAATGAATCTCTAAATATATAAATCTGAATGTTTTTCCTTCTCTTGTCATATTAAAGGAAATCTACATAGACTGCATATTGCTGTTCCTCTAGGTCCCATCAATCCTTCCTTTTCACTGCATCAGTCTTATCAGTCCTCTTGCTCTCTCCTGGTAATGAGCATGCAGAGAGCATGCATGATCTCTGTGCATTGAAGTGAAGGAAAAATCAGACTTAGATAGGCAGTTGAGACAGTCATTTATTTCTTGTGTATGTTTATTTATTTGAAATTACCAAAATTATGAGATAATAGATTTTATGATGACAACAAAACCAATCTGATCTATATCACAGTAGAGATCAACGCTTATAATTTCCATTATTGGCAGTATTAAGACTTACAAGAGGACTAATTTGTTTAATTCAGGGCTGAGGATAATTTCTTTTCACTTCTTGTTATCAAGTTTTGCAGAATCATATTGTTCATCAAGCTGTCTTCATAGGCATCATTCTTTATTGTAGTGTCAAGGGATACTTGGAGACAAAATTTCAGATCTTGACAGTTGATTTGTGCATAAAGCAGCATGTACTGTGTTTCTTGGCTCAAAATCCCAAATGATGTCTTGGTAATTGCATGTTCGTACAAAAAAGGCCCTGTTCTCAATTCCACATGAACATATATGAGTGTGCAGGCTTATTATCTGTACTCAGGTTGGTCCTCAGGTTCTGGGAACATACTTGACAAATGCATACACTTTCCCAGGAAAAAGGTCTCTCTTCTCAGGGAATAATACTTGTCTTAATGTTTGATCTCACTTTGGGTAAAGTATGTTATTAAAATAAATTCCATTCAAGATATTCTGCATTGTAATTTTACCCATTCTTTAGGGGAAATTTAAGAAAAAAAAAAAAAAAAAGCTTCTCAGTGTCTCAAGTTTCTACTAAGATCACACTCCTAGGCACCTGTGCCACTCAAGGGATATAAGAGGTCTGTATGTATCTTCATTTAGGAGTGGAGTCCATTCATTTACCCATCCAAAAAAATATGTAAGAAATGGAAAAGCCACTCTTCCAAATGAAAGCTAACATTATGCTTCAAGTCAGATATAAAGCATCTGAAATAATTCTCCATCTTCCACTTCTCTGAGTGTGGAGTTATCACTAGAATAAGATGTTGATCTTCATAATATCAGCAGTGCTTAACATTCTAAGTGTTGGCATGGAATGGAGCCCTAGAAGCATCTCAAGATAAAAAAGAACTGCAGACTCTTTACACTGACAGGAGAAGTAAGAACAAGCCAAAAGGAGCAGAGACAAAAGCCCCTGCAGTTCTACAGGGGAATTTAATCTCAATGGGGATGACGTAGATAACCATGGTGAGACCCTGAAGATTTAGAGCAGTACTTCAAAGACTGAGCTCCCTCTGTATTTTTGTGAAAACCTCCAAGTAAATGTTTAGTCTTTGAAGGAGACCTGGGTTCTACCTTTGTGCTTCAACTGTCATCATAATTCCAAATCACAAAATGTTTTTAGCAAAGCTGCTGTGTGCAAATACACGTTTGTAAACAAGAACCAGCTCCAGCAACTCTTGTCACCAGTCACGTATCAAGGAAATAATGGCAAGTTCCTTTTGAATTCTCGACATCTGACTAAGAGTGACATTGAGAAATGCTTTTTAAAATGTCACCTCCTAATTTTTCAGTCTCCTAAAACAGTGCTCCATAGCAATAGTTCAATGTACTTTAGCATTTCATAAGTATTCCTGCTGTTTTAATAACAACACCAACACAAACAAAATTAAATCCCTGCTTCAGACTCTAACTGATTGGTGCAACAGATAAAACAATCCCCAAAAGATTAATCTTGTCATCATTGTCTTTGGGACAGGGAGATTGGTGGTTAAGAATTCAATATATCAAATCCAGTGCAAGAGTATCCTTATTTCTGTAGGTAAACAAAACCCATTATTGGTTTATTCTAGTGAAAACTAAGAATAGTTACCATGTTTTTCTAAGATTTATAGTGATTAAAACTGTCGCACCTAATATGGAGATGAAAAAGTATGCTAAATTAGGAGAAAATAAATACTTAAGTGGGTTCTCACATCAGGAGTGTGCAATATTTATTCAGGTATGCCCTGCAATATCTTCTCCCTCATATATTAACCACACAGAATACATTTAAGCTAATTAATGAAAATTCATTGTCTTCCTTTAATTGCTTAGTTGTTGCTGGCACACTAAATCAAATGCTTTTCTGTCTTTCTTTCTTTTTCTTTCTTTCTTTCTTTCTTTCTTTCTTTCTTTCTTTCTTTCTTTCTTTCTTTCTTTCTTTCT
>JAOTQP010000001.1:27559334-27609587 GCA_026413545.1 Cichladusa arquata | reverse complement strand
AAAATAAAAAAAAAAAATTTAAAAAACCAACCAAAAGCTATATCAATATGATACAATTTGAAATTTTCCCCTAAAACCTTCCAATAACTTCAAGTTAGTAAATCTGTTTAAATTTATTTGCTCTATTTTGCTAATAGTATCAGAAAAAGGGGATGGCTGAGAATTAATTCTGGATTCAGGACAAGACTAGATAGTGGTGTCCCCTTTGGAAAGCATGTAAAAGCGTGTAAGTGTCTTTTCTGAGCTTGCAAGGCTTGTGCTTTGAATATTGCATTATTGACCTCTGAAATCTGCAACAAAATCTGTCTAGATGCCTCCTTGGAGTCAGTGGCCTGGTGAAGGAAGAGCTGGTGCTATGGGGATTTTGGGAACTTGTATTCCTGCAAGAAAGGAAGGGACATAAAGCAGCCCAGGTCTAAAGCTGGCTGTCAGGGGAAGCCTTGGCTGATGCACCAGATCATCTGATCTAATACTGGGATACCAGAGTTGGAAGGGATCAGTTGTCAACCTAAATCAGAAACAGAAAGGAAAAGACGACATTAAAAAAACATAAAAAAAAATTTAAAAAGTGGTTCCTAGTCAATGCAACTTGTAAAAAAATTAACATTGTGACAACACAGACACATAGGAATGCAGATGAAAGTACTCAAATTGAACATGGAGCACACCATGGAGTTCTGCTGGCTGTAGGACAGGTGAGGATGGTGTGAACTCATTGCTGGCTCAGAGCACACTGGGGAGGCTGCCTTGAGCCTGTGCTGAACTGAAAGAGGAGTCTTACAGAAAAGAACCAAGATGAATATCCACTCATATTATAGACAAGCTTCCCAAACTCATCTCAGATTTGTACTTGTACAATTCAGAAACACACCTTTGTCATAGATTTTGAGAGAAGTTCTGTCCAGTTTCCTAATCGGGACTGCAGACAAAAAAATCCAGAGGATGATGATTATATACACAGGGACCAAGTTCATATCATTGCATTATTCTCTCTATTTTACAGTGACTATCATGTTTTCTGGTATCATTTTAATTTTGTGTTTCAAATCTTTAGGCTCTTAAGCAATAAAATACTATTAGTGTTTATCCTCTTTAAACCACTGATACAAATTAAAAACTTTAAATCAAGAATTTTTCATGTTTGGGGAAGCAGAAAGCTCTGACAACACTATGTTTGTCATGGCACAGATATGTAGTCAGACATTACTACAGTAGGCTTAGTTCAGACTGTTTTCTTCCTTGTTTGAGAAGGAAACAAGGATACTAACTTGCTAAAATATACTTTTCTTATTTTCAGTTTATGTATTATTGATAGTGATAAAGAAAATCTTAGCAGAATTTAAGTTTCTATCTCTAAGAGAACAGTTTTCATATGGTTTGTGAGTAAAAAATACTCCTGTCTCATTTTCTCTTTGAGGTTTTCCGTCTTTTCCAATAAATTATTCATTGTTTTGCATTACGATTCTTGAGCTTGCTCTCAGATCTATTAAATCCCCATATATGTAATTTTTGTGAACACTGTTTGTAAAGATCATGTAGAGTCTAAGTGCATTAGTGACAGAGGTCATGAAATATTGAAAGATTTAACCACACAAGTGAGAGAAATAAGTATTTCTCCCAAAGGCCTAAGGGGTGGCCTGTTCACATATAACACAAAGCCCAGTGCAATATTGACACATGATATCCTGCTATTTGGAATTAATCCATAAAATAACACCAGCTCCTGTATCAGAGTATTAGGTACTACAACCCTTGCAGAATTTCAGGGTGATCCAGGGAGATGTTTTATCATTACAGCAGTCATAGCAAAAGGAGAAGGAAATTAAAGTGAAGAATGAAATATTCTTAAATCCACAAAAGGGGGTTTTTTTAGTTAAAGTTAATTGACTGGTAAAATCTCCTTTAGTGTTTTTTTTCCCCCAGTCAAGTTCAGAGCAGAATATCAATGAGGTTTGTTGAAATGGAAACTTTTCACTGTGCATAATTAGAGTAAATGAAACGTGCATCTATTCTCAATGTGTTTCTTTTATGTCTGTAAAATTTAATTTCTTTAAGAATAGAGGCAGAAAATAAATGGGGTGAATGTCAACTTACATGAGAAGGGTTTCAAAATTTCAAGGCCAGCTCAAGAACAATGATTTGGATCAGAAATCTTCCTCTGTGATAGTGGCAAACACTTCTTCTCTGCCCAGTTTGTGTGCCTTGGTTTTGCCTGTGAAAAGGGGCAGTGCTAACAAGAGCTAGGCATAGAGAAGCAGAGAGAATTTCCCCTCAGTATGCCACTGGAGTAGCCTGATCTGAAAACCTACTGCTGCTCTGTGCCTTGGGTTTTCTGAGTGTCGAGTACCATTAGTACAGATGGAGCCAAACTGTGTGCTGTTGTGACTTTCCTGAGAGGAGATCCCATGAGGGATTAGGCTGAGCCTGCCAAAGCCACCTGGCTTGTAATCTGTGTCACAGCAGAAAGAGAGCTGCACTTGCCCCACATCAGGCTGTAGTGGAGATGGGAATAGGGTTTTGGTGATTCTGACCCCTGTAATTAGGGAACCAGTCAGGTTAAATCAGGTTAAAGGGCTGTAACACACCATAACTCTCTCCTTTTCAGCAGTGACCCCCCAATGCTGTACAGCACCGTGACAGAAGGATGGGCCACTGAGGCAAGCAGAGAACAGAGGCAGGAAGAGAGAAAGAAAATTATGTCATCCTCATTTGCAGGTGGGGATACGGGGTGAACTTTATCTAAGGACACACAGGAATACTGGGCAGAGGCTAAGGCTGTACTCTGAGCATCACCCTGATGTCCTTGGAGTTTTCTCTCAAGCAGGAGTGCTCTGTCTGCTCCACTTCCCAGCTGAGTCTTTAGCACCCACTGCCATGCCAGTGCTCCTCTCTCACCCCAGCTGCTGAGTGGCATTGGCTGAATTCACCACCATGGTGCTCACTGCGTTCACTGCAGGTTCTTCTGTGCTCCTGTGACAAGCTGGGAATGTGTGTGTGGTTAAAATACAAGAGTACAGATGACATATGGCAGCCTCCACTGACCACTGTCCCTCAGCTGATGTGCTGTGGGTTGGCCACACTCCTGAGAACACACCTCTTGTCTCAAACCAGCTTTTCCTGGCTTGAATACCCACAAGGTTCAGCAGTAGGGGTAAAATGCATGTGGGGAGCAGAAGTGATTGAATGAAAAGACACATTTTTGGTTAATTAAACCACTCTGTGGGACTTTTCAGAGTGATTGAACAAACCATGAAAGCCCCCTGGATGTGCACATGGTAGTCCTGGTGCACTTTCACGGATGCTGTGAGGATCACCAGAGAAACCAGCATAACAGAGATCTGGAAAGCTTTACCTTGTCAGATTCATTACACTGAGCTTCCAACCATGAAATGTAAGAGAGACAGAGGGCAATGCACGTTTCACTTGGTGGGGCCAGTTTTCTTAGTTTTACTATCACTGGATTTGTAAATGTCAGAAGCTGAGACACAAAACAACAGAGGATGAACTATTAAAATGGCTGTTCACATTCTGTAGGTCTCTGCATTGAGATGCCTCCTGCTATAAAACTTGCATTTTACTAAGCCTGAAGCAACACTTTGCTGCTATTATTTACCTATTCCTACAGAACTGCTGAGCAGTCTCGCAGCACACGCAGGGCACTGTCTGTGGGCAGGCTGTGAGAGGCAGAGCCTGTCCTGGGGAGCTGGCAGGCTGAGCAGCTTGCCCTGTGCTGGGCAGGACGGAGCGCAGACAGCACAGAGGGGCTGGCCACACGCCAGGCTGCAGCTGCCAAATTGTCTGCTGGGCAGATCATCCTGGCTTCAGGAGGTTTCTCAGATCAGTCGAATTAATTACTTACTAGACATGCCCATATCTCTCCTTTTAAGTAGTTTAAGAGAAACTCTGTGAGGCTGAAGGCAGATGGGATGAGTCTCAAAGAGACATGTTCAGTACCACACAGGAAACCTGTCAAGGACTGGCTGGGGAGGATTTTGTCCCAGCTTATCACCTGCTCCACAAAAGCACCTTTCTTTTCCAGTTTATGAGAGGCTAGTGTTTGCCTAAAACCAGACACAAATGTTCACAACTCACTTTAGGAGAAAGAGAGCTGGTTCACAGCATCCTTCATTCTGTCCCCCTGCTCTTCCACTTCTTTGTATAAAGGACAAACTTATTTTTCTAGAAACACCATCCTCTTTTTTTCATCCTCTGAAATACGCTACTCTTGCACTTTAATTTTTTTGTGTCCTATGAATAAAGGTATCAATTGATGGTATACACATAGCAGTCAGAACTGAAAATACCAAACATATTGCGGTTAATTTGGGTCCATATAACATTGTTTATCACAGAAAAAACAAATCGACTATTTTTAGAAAACAGTCATTCCTTTATTTCATTTGCCAAGAATTTCTAATCTGAATTTCAGAGAAAAAGCAATCTGTTACTTTCAGACATTCGTGTGATGAGGGGATCTATCAGGTGCATGACAAACAAGAGTGTTTTCTGTACAGCGTATTCAAATTCCTCCAGTACTACTTCACTTGTCTCCCCAAAGCACAAACAATGGTAGCTATGCCTTAAATATAGACAGAGCCTAGACCTGACTTAGCTGTGCTTGAGGAGAGACTATGTTCATGTCTTTGTACATTTGTTTTTCTTTATGATTCCTTTCTCAGACTTTTTTATCCTGCTGACCCTGAGCAAATTTGTCATGGCAAGATGGACATCTGGTTTTAAAGGCTTGGGCAAAGTAACCAGCACAAGACTTGGAATAGAGAAGCAGAACACTGGATTATGAATGGCACAGTCCCAGAAGCTAAACTCAAGGAGGGGCAGAAATTGAAACACTAACACAATATGAAAAGAGGAATGCCATTTAAATCAACAATGCAGAGGAGCATTTTTCTAGCTGTCTTTTTCACTTTGTCTTTAAAGGGTTTTGTTTCTCTGAATACAAGGAAATTGCATGCTGTCTTGAATAGGATTCCCTGATACGATGGTATTCCAGTTACTACCCTGAAAGTAAAGTTTGTACTAAAGGGTAAGAGTAGAAACTGAAGCAATCTGGACCATATAGGATGGATATAGGAGCTATTTCCTCCAGAATAATAATATTTTTTGTCCAAGGCATGTTTCAAAGCTTATGTCCACAGCAAGATAACAATGCTGCAGATTTCGTAGGTCTGATATCTAATCTCCAGCTGAAGTGACAACCATAAACAAAAATAAAATTATCCCTGACAACAGGCTGACACTACTGGCACATCAGTCAGCTCTGATATGCTGATCACAGGGCCCACTGATCAGTTCCAATATCCTGCCAGGAGCTGATGTATTTGTACTAAACCATTCAAATATGTTCCCTTCTCTCTGCACAAGCTGGATGCTGTTAGGCAGCAGCTTCTCTTCCCCAGTCCCCCTCCTCCCCAAGAAATATCTGGCATGCAGAGGTGCATAAGGCCTGGTCTGGTTGTCACTTCTTGTATCCTGGTGCTAGGGCCATCAGGAGAGGAACTCATCTGGAAGAAATGACTCTTCAGGGGCTGCTGTGTTTTGCATTGTTTTGAATTGCTAAAGTAAAAATACTTGGACAACGCTGCTCCTCTGGTCTCTCTGAGCTCTGGGTATCTTATTTCAGGTACCATGAGCAGGGCTGGCTAAGTAAGCACGAAGTGAAGCATCTGCTTGGCTCTCTGGAGAGATGTAGCCGGAACAGTCTCCCTCTCCATGAAAAAAATGTTAGGGAAAGCTTGGAGTTGCCTGAGCTAAGACTCCTCCTGGAACTGCCTTGGTGCAAGTGCTGCTCATGGTGGGGTGGTTGATAGCTGTCCATACAGAGCACATATCAGTCTAGAAAATTTCCTGCCCTGACAGCAGATACCAGAGTAAGTATGTAATATAAATTGTGCAAATTACAGATTTGAAATAAGAGCTTTAAAGGGCAATGAGAAACTTCTGCATAGTCACGTCAATGTGTTTCAGATTAGTTTTAATAAGCAGAGAATATATAAAGAAGGGACAATTTTTCAAAAAATCTTTTGAGGATTAAGGAGTGAATCATAGAGTCATTTAGGTTCAAAAAGACCTAGATTTGTTAAAAAAAAAAAAAAAAATTAATTACAAGGAGGACCGAACCTAGAAATTTGGAAATCCTACAATATGGACAAGCACCACATCAAACTATATAAAACAGTCTCATAAAAGGTAATGTGCTCTTCTGCATATTGTACAGGAGCCAGGCATGAAGACTTTGAGCTGGATCATCCCTTGAGCACAGCACCAAGTGTGGGAAAATAAATTACCATCTTCTGGACTCCTTTTATATCCCAGTTTGTTCTTTTCCTCATTCCCTCAATTATCTCCACCTTATATTTTTTTTTGCACCTCAGTTTTCACCCATCTTTCATACTTCAAGTCTTCAAAGAATCTCTTTTAAGAGGAGACTTCCTTGATAGGCTGATTACATTGCAGGTTTTCAATAGACAGATTTCATGCACCATCCTCTGACACACCTAATCCTGGTTTCTAGCAGGAACAGGATGCTAGGTGTCCAAGGCAATGGCACAGATCAGGTATGACAATTTTTATATTGACTGTGCTTTCTTGCTACTTTACTGTCCATTTCCTTGAATTTCTGTCTCCTCCCATTCAGTCTTCTGTAAAATGTCTCCTTTTTCAACCTTTTCAGTTCAGTTTAATTTCTCACTTCTATTTTCTTTTCATCTATTCCACCTTTCAAATGCACATAATGCTTACATTTTTTGCTGCTATGAACAATAGCCTAATGCTGATTAACTTGGATTTAATTTTACATCATTGGATGTAATTTTCATCACGCTGTTGAGAGAAGTGAACGCATAGTCTCATAATCATTGTCCATGAGTAGAGAGAGCATTTGAAGAGTCAATGCTTGTCCCAGGCATGCATTCTCCACACATCCATTTCCTGAGAGAGCTCACATTTATTACCTTTCAGGGTATATCTTCAAGCCTCCATTGCTTGGCATAACAGTGATGGTATATTTTCAAAGTTCAATATTTCCTTAGACCTGATGGCCTGCCTACAGCCTGGGTTACCTCTGTGTTTTACCTCAGTCTGAGGCAATCTCCTCACACTGTCACTGAATGAGTTATTCTGGCCAAATTCACATCTTTAGAGCACAGCTGTTTATGTCTATGCAGGTCACTCAAGGTTCCTATGGTAAAAATTTTAGCTTATAAATCATCCCATCCCAATTTAGACATCTGAATACTCAAATGATTTGCAGCCTAAAAGTGTTCTGAACTGAGATATAAGCAAGATGAATCCCACTTACCCACTGAAATGGAATGGGACAAGGAAGATGATGCCCTTGGCTTAAGCTAAGTATGAAACCCAGGTACAGTCTTTTATGAAGAAATGTGACCTTCACTCCCTATGTAGGCTTCAGCAACTATCCAAAATGAAGGGATGTGCAAGGCCCATGGTGTATGAGCTGATTTTGCTGGTGACAGTTTTGCATGTTAATGGTAGGAGGCAATGTGAAGTTGGAAGGATGCACGAGACACAGCCAGGGCAGGCACTAAGAACACAGTCTGGGGCACAGGCATGAGGAGAACTTTGGATGGAATGGTAGATGAGAAAATCTTGGTAATTTGGGTTTTTTTCTGTGTGTTCTACTCTGCTTTTCTGAAGGAAAATTTCGTGAGGGAAATACATGAGTTCACATCAAAGACAAGCCTGATCCCAACTAATTTTTCTCACCAAATTGAATATCCTGCAGTAGAATTTTGAGCTATTAGGGTCACCACTGAGGCTGTGTGGTAGCCTTCATTATTGTTCTTTCAGGTCCTGAAGTATGAGTATGCCCTGCCATATGTCTGATAGGAGTGTATCAACCTTTGCAGGAAAGCTTATTAGCATGTTTACTTTCACTTTCTGGGCATCAAATGTTTACTAACAGCATTCTGATATTTTGGATTACCAATATTTTTTGCACATCTACTATACAGTTACTGACAAACTGAGTTCTCCTAATGATGAATATTCTGGGACACAAACACATTGTCTTCTAAAGTATATTTTCTCAGCCTTTATCAATATCTGGGAAGTTGAAAATCACACTACTTTTAACAAATGAAACTTTTAACAATTTCTTTTGTGTTTTGATGAATATGAAAGATCCACAAGTTCTTATGCCTTCTGCTGTCCAAGCTACAATGGAGCTCAGCCTGAGCATCCGAATTGTGGAAAGAAAATAACACATGACTGGAAGGAAAAGAGCACAAAAATAGCATCAGAAGAAAGCTTTTCAGTTTGCATTTTCTTAGGCTGCGTATGCCTTCAGTAAATAGAAGTGGCACAGTGGCAGGCAGCTCAGGCTCTCCCTGGCCAGCCAAACAGAAATTAATAGGAACTTCTTTGTTGAGTAAGGATATTGGGAAAATCGGTTGTGCATATAGGAACAGCAGAACCAAGAGAAAAGCAGGCCATAGGCACTGGATTAATTCATGTCAGGTAGGCTACATATGAACCGTGGTCTGAGGAAATGGAGCTGAACATGCTTTACTGGGACACCACAGCTGGGAGCAATGGGAATATCTGGGAAATGCTCCCCAGTACACAGGCCCCAAATGTCTGGCACTGGCATATAGAGCCACAAACCAAGACAGATCCAAGCAAGGATCAAAATGGTGCTCAAACAGCACTGGACCATTCAGGGGAGAAGCCTGCACATCACATAAGTAAAAGCTCCTATCTGAGGTGGCTTTCCAGGCTCTACATGCAGTCAAATGAAAAAAAATAACAATATAGCCTAAAAAGGATTCTGCATTTTTCCATAGGTTGTCTAGGAAGAACAGGAAAACTTACATACCGATGTAGGCATCTATATAACTACAAGCAGTCTCTTCCTTACTGGGTGCCATTTGGGGAAGATTGGGCACAACTGTCCTGCCACTGGCTGCCCTATTTAACTTGCTGCTTCATAAATCAGAAGATTTTGTAATGCACCAGTGTCTTTTGGGGAAAGCCAGCACTGCTCTGCTGCTTGTTGCACATTGCACCAGCCTGTTTGCTTTTTCCACAGAACTTGGTCTATCTTGTGACATTTTCTTTCCAGTAAAAAGGATATTTTTTTTGCCAATCAGTATCTGATGGTCTGCCTTCTACTAGCTTGTTTTATAGATTTATTTTAGAAACAAACAGAGAAAAAAAGTATGTGTAGGTATAGTACAACAGAATGTATCAATGAATTTAGGAATGGGACTTTTCTTCTTTGCAGAAGACAGCAGTCCCTCTATTCTTCTAATATATGTCTAAGTGGAAGAAGCTCCAGATGGCTGATGATGAGATTTGGTTGCTACAAGGTGTCTATCCTTCAACATCTGCAAATTCATAATTTTCAGGCAGAATTGTACTCCTAATGATTGGCTTATTTGTGACAACACAGAAAATGAAAGAGGTGCACAGAAAACTCATGTGGTTGTACTATCAAATATTTCATGGTGTTCTTTGGATATTTCTATGCTTACAAAACATGGAGATTGCAGAGCAAGAATTTTTTTTGGCTGCAACTTTTCAGTAAACCAATTACAGATACATACTTGGCAGTTTGCACTGTATGCTTAAAGAACATTGTATCCTAACATGTAAGAATGCACTTTGGATGGAAAAAAGAGTCACCTTATGAGCACCTTACTTACTAAAAGCATTTTTGCTCTTCATATCGCTTACATATTCATATTATAACTAAAAATTGTGACCCTGAAGTGTGGCATCTTTTTCCCTATTTTACATGGAAATTCTTCTATCACAGTTCAAGGTCGAGAGAGACATTCCAGACAATGACTGAAAGAGAATCGTATAAAAATGCACACCGACTTAGATTTTCAGAATTGATCAGCAGTTTCAGACTGTACTAGCAATTTATGTGGGGTTTCCAGTTTACTAGAAGTTAAAATTTATTAGCAGTTTTTGTAAAGTAACATGTTAATCAAGGTAAATTAACTGATGAAATTCCTTAATTGCTAGACAGTTTGCCGTTTCAGAGGTGCTTTAAATAGAACTAGTTTAGGAAACATTTTCTGACAACAGATCAGCTAAAACTGTTACTTGCACTGGGAGAAGATAATTTTTTCTTTCATGCTTTTTCATATGTAAATTCTCAGATCTTTTCAGTAAATAACTAGTCCATATTGCTCTATTGGATATTTATTTTCCTTTCTTGCACTTTTCACTTCAATACCTTGATTATATTAATCCTGATAAAAAAATTCTGTGTTCTACCACCCTGCCTGCTACTCCAGCACAGTACAGAGGAATAATGCATGGACTACAATCTAGAAACCTAAGCCTGCCACACCAATTAGAAATAGCTCCAGCAGGACTGGTAGTCTAACAAATCTAGCATCAGACTCCCTTCTGAGTGCATATTTTATGTTCTAGAGATATGTATATAGTTTTAAAAGGAAAGACTCATGAACATTATTCTTTCTTAAGAATGAAACTCAGACACACATAAAATGTATTAAGTCAAGCTAAATGAATTTTCATTTTATTCCATAAGAGGTGGTGGAGATGCAATCAAATCTTCATTGAAAAAGTGAGTGAGGTCTACCCTAGACTCTGGCCCTATGGCCCCTTCAACAGCATTTTCTCCCAACCAGCCCACATTCATTTGGGAAGGGGCTCAGCTCAGGTGAAGTTAGCTCAGAGGACATGTGGATGCACAGGTTGAGGTATCACCTCTCAGTTACCTACACACACTGGAGATGCTGAGCCGAAGTCTGCTTCATCTTTTGCTCAGTTCTCCAACCCCAGAAAAAAGTTCTGCATAAATAAAAGTATGTAACAGAGAATTGCACAAACAGTCTGTGTGCCAGGCTAGAGTTCTTTACATGACAACATGAATTCTCGTCTACAGCCCACGACACCTCCAAGAACAGAGATCACAGTTTCTGCCAAAGCCCTCCTAGCAATGCTGGCACCAGTGCTTTGTGCTGTTTAAGCCAGATGCTTCTTATTTAAGAAAGTTATTGGAAACATATAACATAACTAAGAAACTAATGTTATCTGTGTTCATATCTGGCCAAGCTGTACAGAACTCTAGGCTGGTTTGCTTTAGGAGTGGGCTGGAATTTCTGATTTTCTGAAGGAGACAGTGAGTGAAGTTGGAGGATTAGAGTTTACTTAGGGGAGGAGATGTAGCTGTGAGGCTGTTCATCAAGGGAAAACTTTTTCAGGGTGATGTGACACTAGAGTGAAAGTCTCCTGCTGGCAGGGAGGAAGCAGAACTGACAGGCAGAAGGAAGGAGGATACATATGGATAAGAAATTATTTTAAATCCTGAAGTATTTATGTATTTCTATTTGCCCTTTGTATATTATCTGATCTGCTCTTGCACAATGGTTCAGATATCACTAAACTTATGTAGATCTACACAAATCTGCAGACACCTGGCTTGTGTTCTGGTAATACTGCCAGTAATGCAGATAGCCTGGTTAGAAAAGTTTAAAACTAATAAAAATTGTTCTGTGTACCCATGATCCCTATATTTCTGCTTTCCTTTCTCTCATTTGTGAAAGGCTACCTGCCTTGCCTGCTTTTCTTCAGATCCTTTCCATTTCCAGTAAGGAGCTGTCTAAAGTGAGAATCCTACCTCTGCTTTTACATATCCTCCACAATATTCAATAGTCTTGGTATGGTCTTGGCAAGATATAATTTTTGTTTTATACCTTTTCAGTCTTGTTTTCTCCAGACTGTGCTTCTTTCCCTTGAGATGCCATCCAGCCTAAAAAAAAATGTAGTCCTTAAAAAACCAAAACACTAACAAAACAACAGAACCTTGAGGTTTCGGGAAAGTGAAAAATATGTGCAGTGTGATAACTAAGCATGGGCAACTATGCTGTATGTGGCAGAGATTGTAAGCTGGATGTTTTTCTTATGCTCATACTGATTGTAGTTATCTTTCCAGTTTCTCACAGCTCATAAATTATACACGCCTGCAAACTCTGCCAGTTGGAATGTAGAATTTTGTCCCTTTACCACTGGAAGAAATTGAACAATTAATGAAGCAGTGAGAACTGGTGCTTTCACCCTTCCAGGGGAGACAGGGACAAAACACATCCAATGTGGATGCCATATTCAGTTACCAATACCTCCCTGTGAAATTCCTTAGTCCTAAATCTGGAAGAAGAGCAACCTGTTTTAATATCCCATTTCAAAATATTTTTACCAAAAAAAATAGTGCAGGAAAAATAGGATGATGAGGGAACCACCCTGCTCTCCTGTTCCCCTGGGTGACAAACATAACCCGAGCTTTTGCTGTTCTCTGTTTTTTGTTACAGCCATACTCCGGAGACACATGCTCCGTGCTGCTGTAAATACACTGCTTCAAATGTCAGACCTGATTTACTCTGTTTTTTGGAAAGAGAACAAAGAAAGTCAGTTTTTGAACCCATTAATGACAATAAACAGCAGTTATTCAAAAATAGCCCAGACAGGCGACTAAATAAAGAGGGTGCTGCTTCTGCAGTTAACTATTATCCATACTATTCCTACTAGCTGTTACTCATAGTGTAAGCACTTCCATGGGCATTAACAGTGTCACAGCTTGTCAAAAAGTAGTCTTATGAGCCAATCCTTGAAGAACAAAACACTTGTGTGTCCTAAATTTCCACTGTAGTGACGGTAAGTGTTGTGGTTTAATCCCAGCTGGCAACAAAGCACCACATTGCTGCTCTCTCACACAGCCTGAGAACTGTTCCAGAGAACTGGAACAGAAAGGTAAACCTCATGGGATGAGATAAAAATAACTCAATAATTGAAACAAGATATAATTATAACTATAAACATGCTAATAATATTAATAATTGTAATTATATGGAGAGGAAGAAAGAATAACAGGACCCAAGAGACAAAAGTGATGTCACAATAGGATTGCTCACCATCCGCTGACTAACACCCATCCCATCCCTGAGCAGAGATTGGCTCCTTCTGGGTAATTCCCCCAGTTTAGGTACTGGACGTGATCTGTGATATGAAATACTCCTTTGGCCAGTTTGGGTCAGCAGTACAAGCTATGCTCTCTCTTGGCTTTTTGTGCAACTCCTCATTGACAGAGCAAGAGACACTGAAAAATCCTTGATTACAGGTAAGCACTGCTTAACAACTGTCAAAACATCCGTGTGCTATCAGCATTATCCTCATACTGAATCCAAAACACTGCACTGGACCAGCTACTACAGATAAAAGTAACTCTGCCCCAGCCAAATTCAGGACAATAAGAAATGTCACTGTCCTGAAACACAAATGGTAAAACTGAACATGATCTGCTAACTCGGATGTCACATTTTCAAGCAGAGTTTTTTTGGATGCATTTGTGAGGCATAACACAGGGCTTTGTGAGGCAGTGTGGACCCTGGAAGCAGCATGGTGCTGTCCAGAAAGTCTCCATCGAGGTGGACATACCCTTCTAATGCAGCTGTGTTATTTTCAGCAACTCAATATTGCACTTTATTGTTAAACCTAGAAAGCCATATATAGAATTTAGTGCCTCTACTTATATAGACCAATATAGATGTGCCTCAGAAACGTGTGTTTGGATTCCTATTTTTGAAAATCTTGCCTGCAAGGTTTTGCACCAAAAATTAGTCAAAGTATCCTATCTAAATATGTTAAAATATACTTACTCCTGTAAATATGCAAGGCATCATGCAACTCAGTGTTTTCAAACAGATTACATCCTATATAAAACGGGGGGCGTACTCTACAAGAACACAAGGCAACTGTAATAAGTTTAAGTGAAACTGAAATGTCTAAATTCTTATGCATTGAGCTGCTTCACACTTCTGCTTGCTGCATCTCATTCTTCTGTGCTAATTCAAAGCTTTTACCTTCTTAGGAATGAAAACCTCAGGCCCAAAACTGAAAATTTCATGGAAACAACCTTAATGGTGACATCTTCTGACTGCCCTCTTGCCACTGGCAGCATAATTTTTTTTTCACATGGTGTGTGTATAATTTTCTACAATATCAAAACAATGCAGCACAGTCAACATCCTTGCTCCTGTTAATTGCAGATCCTCACTTTCATAGATCTCAATAAAATATCACAGCTGATGCTGTCAGGTTAAGAATTTCACAGCATGATTTTGGGGCCAAGTCAAACACAAATTACCCTGTCTTCACACTAGTGACTCCTTATTTTTTTGTTTGTTTATTTGCTCTGGATCTGTGGAATAAGAGCTTTGAATTTGTTCTGATATGTTAGTGTTTATTGTGTGTACAGGGACACCAATTTCTGAACCACTTGGCTTGAGAAACTGTGCTGTGGGTAAAGTCCCTCTTCTTGATTCTGGCCCTGCCTTGCTGCTGCCTGGACTCTGGGCACTGCACACCAAAATGTTACCAGGGACACCACAAGAAAAATGGTTTCTGTTTGGCAGCTCTTTCTTTGTTAAACCACAGTAGTGCTAACCCCACCATGCCACTTTTTCATATATAATGTTTTCATGCTTTCTACAAGAATTCTATCTCCTTTAGTTCAGAGTTACCCCTATTTGCCTGGCCCAAAGCACTGCATGTCTTGGTTTCTATTGCAGCCTGATGGCTTGGGGCAGGCATGACAAGCAAAATCACCTCCATCATCTTCATTTCAGGCCCCCTCCAGTGCAATCTTGTGTGTGCTTCAGCAGGTCTGGTACTCTCACTGGTATCAAGCATCTTGGTTTCTGCATCTTTGGAGGCATGTCTGTCACATGAGCTAATGCCACAGCTCTCACCTTACACTTAATGCAAACCCCAGCCTGTGAAAAGCAATGCCTTGTTTCACCCACACTGCCAAGCCTGCTGGGGAAGGTGGGAGAAGAGAGAACATTGCCACTTGCTTTGCACTACAGGCTGCTCTTGGCCCCATGGAACTCCCAGATTCTGCTGCTACAAAAGGGAGCCTGAATATGGAGTGGGACCCCACCACCACCCATGGGGAACACATAGCACTTCAGATCCTCTCTAAGGCAATAAGAAAAATAGAAAAACTAAAATCAAGGAAAGAGATGCAGCTTGATGTTGCCTTCAGCACTGTCATGGCTCAGATAGGTGTCACACTGTGCCACAGAACCAAGGTCTTGTGGCCCAAAGCAGCATGTGTTAGGCCAGTTCTCTTCCCCTGTGAAGTCACTGGACCCCAGTGAGGCACTGCCCCTGGCTCTTGGTGTGGGTGTGCAGTCCCACACACCCAGCCTTCACATTCTCTCTGGCTTCAGCAGCCTCCAGCTGCCTGATATGTTTAAAACAGTGCCCAGGAGCTGGCAAGGCATTAGGCTGATGGTTCAACTAAACAAAGGTCATCTCACCTCATTGTGAACCAGTCTGCCAAACAAGCAATTAGAACCAAAAGTACCTCATTATTTTTATTTAGTTCTAATGCTCAAGCTTGTCCCCTTGATCCTTTGAATGATAACGCAACTATGGAGCTTTATTGACCTGTACCTACCATGGAGCCTTGAATGATCTCCTTCTAGGCACCATCCATGATAATCTGTCTAGATTATCCCACACGAAGTTCCATCTTCAAGAAGCAGGTGTTCCTAGCCTCCCTATGAGGTCTATCAGGGTGCTTCAATGAGCCTTTCTGGGCTTCTGCTGCCAGAGAAATCTGTGAAGGGAAAAAATGAACTTAAAGAAGCTGCCACTCCTATTTATTGTTCTTTCCTTTGAGGCAGAGGGAAAGAAATGATGTTTGTGGCACTTCTCTTTATCTCTGTGGAGCATCTATTCCCTGAGATTGTTTTGGCTAAGGATTTCTTGCAGTTGTTTTCCAAAATAAAAATTAACAAATTAGACTTTGGTCCCTTCCCTCTAATAGATTTCACATGAGCATGGCTCAAATGCCTTAGATGTATTTGCTCCTGGAGTTTGTAAATATATTTTTGAAGAACATTAGGGTTCTTTGGTTTTGTTTGGTTTTGGGTTTTGGGTTTGGGTTGTTTTTTTTTCAGTTCCTCATTTAATTTCATTTCATTTCATAATTGTTCAAACCTTGTTAGCTGCAGCCTTATCATAGGAAGTTTTTTCTCACCTCTACTGAGATAGGCAGATCTAATGTTTTCTTGGTTGATTGGTTGGTTAAACAGATTGGCCTCCATTGTGTGATGGATAGTGAGTTCCTGGAAATAGCCTCTATGCAGTAGTTAATGACTGGAATCACAGGGATTTGAGCTACTAGTACCATTAGTTTTGCAAGCAACAGGGCATTATATGTATTCTATATTTGAAAGAATGGTGCTGGCACTGCAGGATGATGAGTTGAAGGTAGTATTGTTTTTGCTCCTAAATTCCCTTAAAAACACTTCCCCTCTTCCCTCCTTTCCCCACCCCAAGAGCAGAAGGCTTGGATTTGCTTGCTAATGGATCTTTTCCATGATGTTGGGTGTGTTCATATGATGATATTGTATCTGGAACAATGGGAGTGGGCAAAGTTTGTGAGTGCTGGATACCAATGTGCCACTCTGGTTCTAAATGGATCCTGCACTAAATACAGAGGGATTGTTTACTGTGGAAAACAATGTAAAAGAATCATTCTGTCACTGAAAATAATTTGAAAATACATTCAAAATACATTGAAAATGTATTGCTATAACCAGTTTTGCTTTCTGTCATATGCTCTTTTTCCAGTTGGACAGCTTTCACCCTTCTTTGCTCATTCTAAGATGAGCCATCTTCTCCAGCCTTCTTCAAACCACCAAGAAGCAACTCAAAGTTTGTCTGAAAATCCAGATGGAAGATTACAAAATCTACATATCTTAAATGAGATGGATGAGTAATGCAGCTTACTTGTCTAAATCACTCAGCAATCCAAATTACATGCCACATGTTACTCCTTAAGCTAGTCAAGAACAGTTTCCTTCTTTTTTTTTTTAATTAATTCAGTCTAAATGCCTTTAATAACTTCAGAGCTGAAAAGAAACAGCAGTGCTGTAAACAGTATTTTGATTTCATCTGACCTTTGCATTATGAAATCAGCTCTTAAGATACATTATCTGGAAATATGATGGTCCTTAATTTTTTCCTCTAACACAACTGGCAGAGGGATATTGAGCTAGAAAAATATGCTCAGGAAATTCAAAGGGGATTTTTGGTGAAAGTAAGGCAGTACATTGTATCTGCATTCCATCTATAGTGCCTTGCATATATATATATATATATTTTTTTATATATTGCATCTATAGTGCCTTGGAAAGCATATTTCACCAGTGCTTCCCAATGAGCATAGCAAAACAAATGTTTGCCTGCTTTGCACACCATTCTCATAAGGAAATAAAATTGTCATTTTTAAATATAACACTGCATTTACTTACAATTTCTAAAGCTATGTTCTTTGATTCGCTAGCACAAAAATACTGATCCTATAAGCTTCAGCAACATCATGTAAAATCTGTGGGGAGCTCAATCAATAAATAAACTGTCTTCTGTTGCTGAGCATTTTCACCATCAAATGACTTTGTTTAATGCTGTGAAAGGAGCCAACTACACTGTGCCACTCAAGAGAAAAGGAGATTTGCTGTCTCAAAGCATAGGGAAAGGAGACTGACGGGTTATAATTATTTCCCTGGAGCTTCATCAGTGGGTTTGTGGATAACCTTAGAGGTAAGAGCTGCTGCCTCCTGGGATCTGACCTCAGAAGCACTCAACAGGGACATTAGGACTCTGCAACAGGAGGCAACTTGACACCAGACATGCCCCCAAAAGAGGACTGAAGCAGCAGTTTCAACAAATAGGACTGCCAGGTTTCCTGTATGTAGGGAAAAGACGTGAGTGACTTTTAACATGCCAGAATCAGGGTGCTTGCTCTAATACTAAGCTGTAGGGAGCTGTTTGAATCTCTAGCAAGAAGACAGCAGTTTGGAAAAAACCTCTTGGGAGTTTTGTTCTGTGCTGAGCCTTGGTTTGAGTCACCTAATTGACCTCTGACTGAACTAAAAAAAAAGGAGCTGTGAGATGGGGGGATCTGGATTTTTCTTGAGGCATTTTACAACAATTCCATTAGAACTAACTGAAGGAGACCTTTTTGCATCTAACTATTTGAGTTTTCTTGTTAAGACTGTCATCATAAATTAGGCTTTTAGTTGAGCTAGAGAGGTGGTCAGTTTTATTTTGCCTTTCTCAGCATAAAAAATAATTTTCAGTAAAATTTCTGTGTTGTTTTTTCAGACTAATATTTTGACTCTTCTCCCTATCCTGGACTATTGCAACTTGTATTCTCCCCTTTGTGTTCCCAGTGGAGAACAAGAGAAGCAAAGATGTAGAACAGCTGTTCTGTACAGGCTCCCTGTTCCCTGAAACAGCCTCTGTCTACTCTGTTCTGTCCCTACAAGCAGGTTTAATACTCTTGGAGGGGATGAAATTAATCATAGATCACTGAATGTTTTTACTTCAGCTGAGACAGTTTCTGGCTCTTTAAAGGGGGCACAGTACACCCTTTAAATTTTATTGGAATATAGTTTAATATAAAATATACTAAATAGGAAGATAAGAGCATGCAGTACACCAAAATCTGCTCCTGTTTCACACAGCCCATTCCAGCCAAATGCACCAACTTTGGTTTGGGACCCAAACACAGCAGTATTGTGGACTGTTTTGATCATTTTATGCTGAAGGTGCCAGATGTCAGTGATGTGAGTGGGTTTCTGGACAGAAAGAAAATTCTGCAAGAATATGTCTTGTTAGGGCACTTGTCAGCTCATCACAGATTCACCTTATTGAGTCAACTGTCAGAAACAAACACTTACTGCAGTCAGTTGTGTGCAGCTGATAGAACTGCCAAATAAATTGGGATTTCTCAGTATTCTGGATACATTTGCCACATACATTCCCAGACACTGATTCCAGAAATAGTATGCTGAGTCTTTTCTTCAAACACTTGGATGAAGAGGTTGTAGTATTTATTGAGAGGATGAACAGTAACGGGGGAACAGAAGTTTTCTGAGACGGCTGCACCAGCCCTGGAAAGCATCCAGAGCCTGAAGGTGCTTCTATGCTTGGTACCCTGAGGGAAATCCTCCTCAGCATCACTGGCACCATCCAGTTGAGGCTGACATTAAGAATATCAGTTAGTGGTATGTGGGGAAAATTCTTTCACTGGAGCACCTAAAGGCTGCAGGCAAGAACTGTGTAGGAAATGTGCTTATAAGGCACAGCCTCTCTCTTCAGAATGCTGTATAAGCACAGAAGATGCTTATGCACAGAAGATGAAGGGTGCACAGGTGGAAGGGGAGGCAGAAATATTTTCTCTTTTTTGGAGATGAGGAGACATCCAATCTGTAGGTCGGAACACCAGTAACTGAACATCAGGGTCAGATTCCCAAAAAAGGAATTGTTTACCAATGTTTTCAATTCTCCAGTAGCATCACTTAAGGCATTCATGAAGAGAAAGGAGTAGTGTTACATTTGAATGAAAATTCTTAGGTGCTGTGGCAATGTATTAAAACACAGTGCATTTGAGTGCTTGTCAAGTACAAAATGCAAGTGGCTAATGCTGCAGTCAAATGCATTTTTCCAAGGAATCAGCTGCTTTCTTATCGCATTTATAAAATATATCTCCATGGAATTATATTTTCTGAGACATGAATCAACACAACATATGTTATAGTGCTTCAGCTTTGTTTTCATAATGAAAAGAAGCTGCTTTAATAGCATATGTTGTAGTGCTAGGAATGTATCCTGACACAGATTCTCAGTGAAAAAAATCCACCAATTACAAGTCAAAGAACTCAGATCCAGGTTTAAAGGAATGGGATGTGATTATGCCTGCTATTACCTAGTTATCTGTTCTGCTCTTCTTCCTTTCTTTAATTATTTAGCAGAGTTAACACAGAAATGCAGTAAAGGAAACACTCAAACTCAGTGTTATTTCTGGACATAGAGAGTCTTCTTTAAACCAGCAAGGAATTTTGACTCCAAAGTCCTATTGAAGTTGGGGTGGTTTTGGTTTTTTTGTTTTCGGTTTTTTTTTTTGTTTGTTTTGTTTTGTTTTTTTTTTTTCTTTTAGGATGGTAGCTTTCCTTTGCTGCAGTTGTCTTCTAAAATATACATTATAGATTATCCTCCTTTGAGATGATAGTAAAAGGAAAACTTGTGTACTGGGACTTGGTCAACTGCCTCTAATCTAATTTATATTACAGGGCACCAATTACTGGGGAATTCATATACTACTAAATGTCACGTCCACTCTTTTCCTAGCAATGACAAAAACAATTTGTAATTCATTGTAATTGCGAGAATACAACACTGAAAAATCTCCTTATTGTCCCTTCATAATTCCCCTCATAACTGCAAGATTATGGCTTTTCAAGGTCCTTTCACCCTTCCCACTGCCCTGCAGTAGGAGGAGGTAGCAGTTGTTTGGATTTTGAGTTGTTTCTCTGGGCCCAGAAACTAAAAGGCAATGACAGAACTTTTGAATAGTTATCCCTTCTTTTGACCCCACCAAAGTGTAAGGAGTTACACAAAAAGAAACAGGTATGATCAGGAGATTGTACTAGGCTTTTATGCATGCTAAGTACTCTAGCTGTGCTTAATATTTCATATTTCCATGTAGCCTACAGACATAAAGGTGTGCAAAGAGTGGAGATGGGATATCTGTTTCAAAGAGCTTTGATCTAAGTCATAACCAAGGAAATTTCCCAGGAAAATAGGAAAGAAGGAAGTTGTCTGAATACAAGAGTGAGGGCTCTGAGGGTGATAAACCATGGATTACACCAGTCTCTGCCTTCTATGTTTGGTTTTGCAATTCTTATAAGTGGAACTGTAGTCAAGTAATGCAAACAAAAGCCACTGCTGGCTTATTCTTTGAAAATCCCTGTTTGTTCAGTCGACAAGGATATATAGATCTTTATGCTTTAGTGATGGGTATTGAAATGCCTGGATTGATACATTTTGCTATATATATATAAATAGATAGGGGAAATAGAAAACTTTGACATATAAGAGGATGATAAACCAGAAATATAATTTAAAAGAACTCTGCCAGTGCTTGAGTGTCTGGCATTTTCTGCTTCATGAATTGTAATCTGTAATGGGGGCAGGGAGGAGAGCTCATTTCCAGTCAGAGAAGTAACAGAGAGAATTTCTGATGAAAACCCAGGTTAGCTTGAAGGTGTGTTTAGATCTCCTTGGCTCATACTAGCAGGGTCTGAAGATTTTTAATCAGCAAGATCTTAGGACCATGCTTGGTCATCCTCTAGAAACAGCTCCCTCAGGGCTGCTGGGGAGGATGGAGTCAGGCACTGCCTGGTGACACATGCTGACTGCAGGCTGACAGTCAGGTCAGCCCAAGCACAGCAACATCTCCTGCCCTCCACTCACCAGAGTATCTACTCCTATATGGATGTCTGGGTACACAGCCAAAAGTAGGGTGGTCTTGTCTGTGAGACAGGTAGTCCTTTCTATAGGAAGACACAAACAGTTCCTGCCTTCCCACATTTCTCTGGGAAGATTTCTTGTGACATGGATGAGGCTCTGCAGAGCATACACTGCCCATGATAAACACAGATTTTGCCTATCAGCAAAGATGCTTTCCTAGTTGTATTTTTTTTCTCTTGTGCTGAGTTGCATCATCCTCACAGAGCAAACTTTCAATAGGCAGAAAGGTCATGGCATCTGGCCCCTGGTGAAAAATTCCTGGCACTTCTCTACCATCCTGACCTGATATTAAGATGTTTTGAGAACATCCTGCCATGCTGATAGCAAACAGATGACAGCAGAGCTCAATTACTAAAATGAGTGTGGTCAGGGCTGAATTTGGTACAAGGATGTGGCGCCGAGCTGGAGAACTACCTGTTCCTGCTCCTCTTTAGACTGGAATTCTTCTCATTGAGCTGTTTCTCCTCTTTCATACATCCAAGCAGATGAAGTAAAACAAACTTAGAAAAGACAACACTCTTTTGTACTCAAGAGAATTCCAGCAAAGTCTTATGTAGTAAATGGATACAATTAATACATTAACAATGTAATTAATACAAAAGAACCCCAACAACAGCCCCCAAACATCTTCTGTGCTTATCACTTTCTCCCCCCCCCCGAAATTATTATTCTCTATATTGCATTCCAGTATTATGCTTAATGTACTAAGCATCCCAGGAAATGATGAAATTTTGACAACATTTTAATTTATTGATGAACTAATGTTGACTCTGACAACCTGAAACATAAGGCATACTCCTACTTGCAATGTCCACTGCTACATGTTACATAAACTCACTTATGAATCCCCTAGTCCTCAGCACCCTTTACCATGATTCCCCTGTCACCATAACATAAAATGACTGAGTTTCAGGAAGCAATATCTATTCTGTGCTTGGCTACTCTCTGTTTTAATATTTGCTTGAAAGTTGTACCTTAATAAACACTGAAATCCTTTGAAAAGGGAAAAATATGTCAGTATCACTCTTTTGACCCGTAGAAGAGATGTAAATTTACTCACACAAACTAGAAAGGCACCACTACGGACCTAAAATCTAATCCATTGAGCTATCATGTTTGCTCAGTAGCAAAGGAAATGATGTCTAGGGACACTGAGCAGCAGTTTCACATCACAGGTATCTGTTTGCTAAATACAAGGAGCAGGTAACCCCCATAGCTATAAATACAGCTGTGTCACTAAGTATGATCCCACGGACAGCTGTAGCCAACAGAGGTGTGGGCTGGACAGACAGTAACAAATGAGCCAGTGGCCCCGTGCCCAGCTAGTCAGGCTGCCATCTCTTCTAGATTGGATGTATCCATCAGGGGAATAGCTGTGGGTTCAGTTCATTCTGTTAATGCTCTGTACTGCCAGACCAAAACCCCAGCCTGTCCCTGGTTAACTCATTCCTACTTTTCAAATCAAAACACAACCAGGTCCATGGTACTGGGATCCTCAGATAACAGCATTATTTCAGCCTCTTGTTTCAAATGCCACTGCTCAACTGGGGCAAGGAGAGTACTGACCTGACCTCTCCAGTGGCCTCTGTAATTTTCTGTGGAGTTCAATGGGCTTGACTCATAGGATCAAGGCAAAGAAGAGTGTCTGGGAATGCTTTTTTGCTGCATGTGCTGAAAGGACCTACCTGGAGAGTGCCACTTTTCATGTGGATGACTAATAAAACATGTGATACAAGTGCAAACATCAGCATCTTGAGCAGTAAATGTGCATCTCCCAGCTTTTTGAACTTTTTGTGAGCATAGCAAGTCCATGCAATCAACACTAGAAACATGCAAAAGAATATAAATGCAAATAAAAAGTGCACATTTTCTCCTCTTTAGCTTCAGCTCTCATCCCTCTTCTGATAAAAGTTCTACATTTCAAATGCCATCAGTGCAGGAAGGTACAATTTCTTATTTCTGAGCCTATTAACACGTTCAGCACAATAAAGACGAGATGAGGGGGAAAGGACAACAACAGAAAAACAGTAGGGATAAACAAAACAAAGCAACACACAGCCACTTTTCTTGTAGTTCTGAGAAGCATTTACCAATCTTATCTTCTGTAGAAAAATTCTGCTCTGTTTCAGGCATTCCTGAATGTACTTAGCACTGCTCTTGAGCACGCAAAACATTCCTCACGACTGCCTTCGCATCCCAGCAATCCACAGAAGATTTTACACGTTTATTACAGAAATTCCTTGAAATCTAATAGATTTTAATCTGCACACGGGTTCTGAGTGTGCCCAGAGCTGCCTGGCACCCCCCTGCTGCCCTGTGCTGAGTTAACCCGCAGCTCTGGCTGCTGGGGGGACTTACCAAGGGCTTTCGATGGGAGGATGCAGGCAGGAGCTCGCACACGCTGGAATAGCTGCTACCCAGAAATGAAGCAGGAACTGAGAAGTCTCACTCTCTCAGTAGCTATTCAGGTAGTGCTGCCAGCTTTCTCCAGCTCTCTGCATACACACACTCAGGGCAGGGGGTGGGGATGGGGGGAGTGGGAAGGGGGGGAGACAGGGAGAGGCACAATAAAACTCTGACTATAATTGTGAGAGCTCCTTTCTACAAATTGTAGCAGCAAGAGATCCCTTCAGCAGCCTTTTCAGCATGATCTCTTCAAAAAGGAGTCCCTTGCAAAAAATTGCATCCTTCCTACTCTCTTTCACTGTAAGAAAAATTAAAGGCAGCTCTCTCAGAGATTTAGTCATTGATGTATCATAGGGAGGTTATTGTTGATCAGAGTTTTATATTTTTCTTTTTTATGATGAAAGTTTTATTATGAAATCTAGCCTAGTTTGCAGTCAAAAAGAGACCTGACTTTGCTCTTTATAAGGAACAGTCTCCCAGGAAAGCAGTTTAGATCAATAATTTCATGCATTTAATGACTGTATTTATGAAAGAAAGCATCCAGGCTAAGGAATTCACTAACTGAAAGGTAACAGTTTAGTAAATACACATCACTGCCTTTTTGTACCTGCATACACCATCAAAGGAAAAATGCAATACTACATGTAAATTCATAGAAGGATTTGCAATGGAATATTATTGCATTTGGCAAAGGGATCTGAAGGATTTAAAAAAGCTTAATCTCCAAGACAGATCCTTTCTTTACAATTCTTCAGAATCCTATTCTTTAGAATCCTTGTTCTTTGAAGCCTTAAAATTATTTATCCTGACATTACTTCTAATGGCACCTTTGATAAAAATGAGATAAAATATATTGTCTTCCTAACTAAAAGAAGGAAGTGTTCTGGAATATTTCCCACCATCAATCCAGCTCTCTTTCTCCCACATGATCACCCATACACTCACCTACACACATGCACAACACAATAGCAAATGTAACAACCGAGGAGGGGGAGCAAAATCATAAATTTCTTTCAATTCACCAGCAGCCTCATGCCCCAGAAAGCTGTGACTTTGTCTAGATCTTGGTACAACTCCAATAATCACAGGGTCATCTGTAAAGCAGATGAAAAAAGGGTGGAAAAAAAAAGCAGGATGTACAAATCTGACTTTGTCCCCATGAGCAACACGGAGACCCCCAGGGAGCCAGCTTGGCAGAGCCCCAGTATGAAAATGACTTTAAGGACTGTTGGTTGGTATCACCATTCAGACGAATGAGGAAACCTTGTAATAAGGATGGAAATTGGAAGAAAAGAAGAGAAAATAATCAAGAGAAGCCTATTAAAAAAAATCAGTCACAACTGAGAGTTGCCTTATTGACAGTTCTATCTAAAACATGTTAGTGCTCTGCAATGTTCCATGAAAACCTTGTTCAGTCTGCTAACATTTTGCAGGGGAAGTTTTCAAACACAGCTGCCTGGTTGTAAAACTCCAAAATATGTACTTAATATTTAATTACTTTTAATGGAAGACAAATAATTTTAGGCCCTGGTAAGTTTATTACGAAATCATAAAACATGAAGTGTACACAAAGAAGCTTCTTCCAAGGCTTTGACTAGTCTCAGTAGCAGAAGATGAAAAGGTGGAAGTTTCTGTCCCTGGTTGCTCCTGCCTCCCTCCTGCTGAGAGTGGATTAGGCAGTGGGTGGTAAATAAAACCTTGTGTTTAAACTGCAGACCAACACTCTCTGCCACCTCTTGGTCTGAAAGGAGACCCAATGCAGATGGCCACAAAGGCATGTGGAGTCAGTCGTGGCACAGAATGAGGCAGCCAGGACTTTCAAGACCTTGTTTCTCTTGGTATAAAAAGCAGGGATGATTGATGGCCTATAGCCCATACATTGCAGTATCCCACTGGTTGCTCATTTGCTGTGGAAGCTCACCCTCACAAAATACAGATTCGTCTCTCTATTCATCCTCTGGAGAGGTTAGTCAGGAGATTGGCAAGCTATGATGCTCAAAATGCCGGAGAACTCCTGCCAAGGTCAGAGGTGTTTTCCAGCACTGTTGGGGATTCCTGTCAGTACCTTTCTCCCATCACAAGCCCCCTTTCTGCAGGACCTTGGGGGTCTGAGACCCCCTCACTGCACTCCCACAGCTGGCTTGTGTGTACTCTGGCAGCAGCATAGGGCATGGCTTGGGCAAGAGCTGCAGGTGTCTGCTGTAGGCAGAGCTCACAGAGCCTTGTGAGCTGTGCTGGCTGAAGCTGCAGGTTTTGAAAAGCTCGTTTCTAGAAACTACAAGTAGGCAGTGGCAATGTGTTTACTTGGTGAGGGCAACCTGAATAGCTGACATCTGAGATCTTTCTGCATTAAAAACAAACTATCCAGCCCTTTAGCTATTACTCCATCTGCACTTGCTGAAAAGAAGCTTCACAGACAAGAATGAGAACAGAGTTCAAAGAACACCTCTTACCTTCAGAATGATAGGAGGGCTCTGTTCTTAGGGGATGATATTAATTCAGTCAGATCTCTGGGTTGTCACTAGTGAGTACATGCAACTTACACTTTAGTAAAAAAGATTCTTTTCTGTAGTGCAAGTAAAGAATCTGGGAGAATTCTTCCATTAATTATGGCTCTACAACTTGGAAAGAACTAACAAATCATCTGTGACCTGTGAATCTAATTTTATTGTGCAAAAAAGGTTTCCTCCAGGGCTCTTTGCCTGATACATGTATCTATTTGCCATTCTTCTTTGACATAAACCAGTTTCTGTGGTTTGCTTGCCAATAACTACCCTTAATTTTTAATGAGTAATACTGAAGCCATTGACCTCCAGTAGAAGCAGGTTCTTAAAGAAACATCTCTCATTTTCTCTGAGATGTGCAACATTTTGCTTGAAATACACCTCTGGTCTAAAATGGGCATTTAATATACTGGAGGATGAGGGTGATACAAGGGTTTGTTTTATTTCTTGCATGGATTCTGCTCTCCATCAGTATCAATTACAAGTTTTACACACTGATATCATTCTTACAGTCTGAAAATAATAGACTAACCTAACACAGCATATGGTATACTTCGGTAGTCAATGTGGACTGGGCACTGATTGGTTTTAGCAGGTCCTAATAACGTTTTTTCCTTTATCTCTTCTTCTAACTATTTCCATGATTTATTAAGCAGAAGGGTTTCATGAGGAAAGAGGTATTAGTACATGCTTTATAATGATGTCAGAATTATACTCATGTCAGTATTACTAATACAGGAGAATCAATATCACTTTTACAATGAAAAGAAATCTGGATGATCTGCTACGTGGAGGAATATAAATCATGCATGCAACCTCTGCCTCATGAGAGACACCACACTAGCTTAGATAAAACTGATTTCTGAAGACATAACTATCCCCTTTTACTCCTTTCTCACAAAACTCTAATCATTTTACAGTGCAAAGATACAGACACAGCTGGTCTTTCAGACAGTGATTTTTATGTGAGCTAGATTGCCATAATTAAGCATGTACATCTTAATGTCACAGGTGCAAGGTTTTTCCCCATTGATTAAAGGAATCAATTCCTTGATTAATGGAAAATTAATGAAAGAGAGGAGTGAAATATCTGTCCATGATAAAGCTTATATTCTGTTCTCATATACACCCAGGTAAACCTAATTTCAATGTTTTGCATCAATACTGTGATCTGCAACACAATATTAATCAAGGTACTGTTGTTAAATCTAGTGTAGCATGTAAAAATCCTGCAAGTTCTATCTGAGATAGAGATTTTATCTGACATTGAGATTTTGCACCTGTGAATATTGATGTGTGTCTTTTATAAAGTTACATGGAATCAGCAGGAACTTCTGCAAGGTCATTACAGATCCCAAAACTCAAGGTCAAGCTGTAAAACCCTCTAAGGTTTCTAGGCCACTGGAATTTTGAATTCATTATTCTGAGGAGGCTGTTTCTCCTTAAATGGAAGAAGTTGACAGTGAGTGACAATTATTTGGAATTGTATATCAGCAATAATGCATTGCTTGTGTCAGCTGAAGAGAAAGGTAATTCACAGTAATGTTTATTAACTATTTAAGATTACATAAGGGTTTGTAATCCAGGATATGCTGGGGAGAAAACTCTTTATAAAACCTTTGTGATTGTTTTTTTCTGTTTTTAAAAGAAAACAAAGCAATTAATTTTTATGTACTTTAATAAAACCTGAGGTATTGAGTTGAAATTATGTCCTATTGAGGGGTTTTTTGGGGTGTTCATAGAAAGGAAGGTTCTAGGCAGATCCATGCAGAAGCTCAATCTCACTCACTCACTGTCCTGTAGTGGTTGGCTTCTATCCCTACATTTTCTACCCTTGCAGATTGAAAGAGGTGAAGTTCAACACTGAATATGCCCTCAGCATGTGCAAAACTGCTGGTGTCTGCTACAAAACACAAAGCTGAGTTAGGGCAACCCAACCAGTAGCTCACTAGTAATTTAAAATAACCTTAAATGGCATTTCCATGCTTTTATTTACAATTGAGGAGTTTTAATGACCTTTGTCACCTATTGAAACTAAGGAAACAAAAAGCAGCTTGTATAGTAATTGCCATTGTGTGGCATATTAAAACACCTAAGAGATGGAGAAGAAGGAGTTTAGGAAACCAATAGCAAAGGCAGATTTGCCCTAGGGAGGTGACAGCTAGCAGAACATCTCTGTGAAACATGCAGGAACAGCAGCACAAACAAGTGAAATGGATGTAAAAGTGGTCGCTGCGGAGTCCAGCAAGTGTTTTTCCAGCAAGTTTTTAACTCCCCATGCTTTGATCTGGCAGTAGCATCACAGAGCGTGGCTTTCTTTATCACTCTCTGCATTTTGAATGTATTGGAAAATTTCAGTCCTGGCCATTAGAGCATTTGTACCAGCACTCAAGTTAACTGATCTGGCTGCAGCTCTGTTTAGGCTGCCTCTCCATCCGCATCAAGGTGCTCTTCCAGTAACCCCCAAGCGATCTAAAGGAGCTTGTTTACTTCTCCTAACTCTGGATTGCTGCGGTGGTGGCTAACAAGCACATGTGTGTGGTGCTGCTGTTCTTGATGAAGAGGAATCACATAAGTGTGACAGGAAAAGAAGCCTGCAAAACAGGGATTGTACCAATTGCTTTGAAAGAGCTGAAATGTGTCATTGTGCTGATGTCTTCCAGCCCCAAGTGTCATAACTGTGGGGCAATCACTATAGTGTCTGTGATGTGCCTAATAGTGCATGGTATCATGGTACAACATCAGATTAATTAGCAGCTTTCCTCTGTCAAAAGGGACAGTCTATTATTCCCTCCCAGCTCCTCCTTCCAGCTGTGATGTTTGTGGCATATCTTGAGCCAGAGCCTGCTCTCATCTGAGTGCACAACAAAAGGTTCAACACATTTAAAAGGCAGAAAATTCACCCAGCATATAAAAGTAGCTGATAGATCTCTGTGGTAGTGATCAGGATGGGTTTACTCCAAGTAAAACAGAGTGACAGCACAGGACAGGGTAAGGAAGGAGCAGAGGTGTCAGATTTCCTTTTCAGCAATAGAGAGCACAGCCTATGATAAGATCACACAGGAGCATACCTCTGAGGTAGTGTACTGCATTGCAACTCTCTGCAGTCACAAATTCCTTCAAGATTGGTTTTACATTAAACATTGTCCTATGCAGGTTTAATCAGCAAGCAACAATGCACTGCACCATCAGAAAATTAAGCATCTCTGCAAGAAAACAGATTTGAAACATCCCAGGTCTATTCCTTGGGATTATCAGAGAGAAAAGAAAAAATCAACAACCTCCTAATTGTTAGATTTTTTTTTTATTTCCTATAGAAAGGAAAAACAGGATTCCACTGTCAATCCGTTTATGTGAAGGGTTACTGATTAACCCCGGTCTTGTCAAAGATAATGGGGTTAACAGCATGAAGAAGGGGAAAAGATAACATGAAAGGGAAAATGGATAGAAGTCCTCACTTCAGTCTGAGCCTAAACTCCCATGAAAACAATAAAGACCTGGATTATGCACAGAGCATTGCCCACCATTCCATCCAGGTGGGGGTGATTAAACCTAGGAGAGGGGAACGTGTGTCATGTGGGGTTGGAAGGGTAATTGGTGTGCTCATGCAGTGCTTGTGCTTGGAGGCAGAGGCAATCAGCCACTCAGGCCATGCTGCAGCTTCTGTCCAGATCCCCACCTTTGGGCAGAAAGCAGAGATGGAGGGAGAGGAGTCCTCCCCTGATACTGCCTGGATTTGTCCCTGTGCCCAGAAACACAGTCATGCTGCCAGACACAGAAGGATGTACATCCAACGTGAATGTAATCTAGCTGAGGAAATGATGGTTGAAAACATGAGACAGCACAGGGTCATATCAAACAGCAACTATTATTTTTAAGGCAAAGTACAAATAAATTTCCAGCAATTAATCTGACATCCCAGGCTGACTTTCTTGCAGGACCTAAGTCCAGGCTGCTGTCTGCTAATTTTCTGAAACTCTTCACTTCCTCCTCTGGCATAAAAAAACTTTTCTGGGCCATAACTGCTTAGCTGCATTGCCTCTGCACCCTGACACACTGCAAGGAGCCCAGGGGAGGGAATGTGAGGAGGAGGTGAAGGGTAGCTGAGGGAGTCAGGCTCTGTCTGGGTACCACTGGAGTGGTACCTGCACCTTGCCATGCCTTGGTAAATAGTTGCCCCAACAGAAGAGAAGCCTTTGCCTTTGCACCAAGCCTTGTATTGTTAGTCAGGACATAACCAGTGGTGGCACAAGGCCATCTGGTGACGCCTACAGCAAGGGAGAAAGTATGATCAGCAACCTCCAGAAAAAGAGGCGGAAGGAATCAAAATCCTGCCCTGGCTACCATGGAAGCTGGATTGTCAGAGAATAAGTCAAACAGGAGCAGTGGATGCAAAAACTGGGGAAGAAAATGAACGTTAGCTATTTTTATTGTATCCCTGAGGGAGAGAGATGAGAACAAAGAATGCCAAAAGCATAAGAACAGCTGATAAAGGTTTACTCAGCTCAGAAAATCCTACTCCAACATTTCTTATTCTATGAAATACAAATTAAGCCATTAGTACTTGAGGGGGTTTTGATTTCTGAATATGTACAAATCCAAATACATTCTACTTGGTGTCTAAAAACCCTGAAAGCCTATGAAGACTTGAGATTATCCTAGCTACACAAATAGGGCATTGCAGGAAATGTCCCCTTTTATTTCTTACTCTGTCCTAGGGAAAACAGTGTGAAGTTGCTCCTTATATGAAGAGACCATACACTGCAGCCAAAATATTTGGAGTAGATTTTTATCTAAAAATAGTAAAAAATGGAATTAGTGTGGATTACACCACTAGAGTATATATGAACTTGAGACAAGTGTAACAACATACTGCTGAATCAGTTTGTTCCTTTTGTTTTCAGTTAATTCCCCCAACACTGCCTGTGCATGCTCTAGGCATTTTTGCAAAGATTTGGTTTAAATTCACCACGTTACCATGCACTTAACAATAAGTTTATATTTTAGCTCAAAGAATTCACATGTAGGGTTGTTGTTTTTGCCAGGCATGAGTCCACAGAGGAACAAAAGGCATAGAAAGATTGAATAATAACAACATTTAGAAAACAATGATAAATCTTCAGAAACATAATTGAATATCTTGTAATTTTTACATATAATTTATGCTTGAGACTTTCCTCCTTCTTTATATAAGCCCACAGTACCAAAGAAGTAATTATACCCTGTGCAACTGAGAGGGTATAAGAAAGAATATGGCTGGATGTCCTGGGTGCTCCTCCACCCAGGAGCACCTCCAGAGGTGCAACAAGACTTTAAGGATTTTAGAAAGCCAAATTCAAACTCCAGAGTCTAAATCTTCTGCTTAACATTTTTCACAGTGAACCCACTGAGAAAAGACAGGGCAGGATTTTGCTTCAGGATAAGCAGCCCCACAGGGAAGGAGAAGATGCCTGCCTGCAGCAGCCTATGTGGTCTGGATGTGTCTATACTGCCTTTTGTGCTGCACAAGGGTGCTCTGGCCAAGACCCGTGGTGCAGCACAGAATCTGCTGCAGCAGACATGACAAGGAAGGTGGGTATCCATGGACATCTTCCTTCAGAAAATCAGCCTAAAAGGGCGTGAAATATGATGATTGCGGTAATGCAACTACATGCAATTTTTTAATTTCTGGCTGACATGCAGAAGTTGCTTTGAGAAGGTTACTGCAGTGGGGGTTGGACTCCTCTGCCGGCTGTGTGACCAGCCAGAAAAGCCAGGTAGCCTTCATAATTTGAGCCAGACAAGTCAACAGGCTCTCTGAAGCCTGAGATGACTAGCTGGCTTTAAACAGCATTACCAGCAAATTCATTTTTCCATGCTACTGACGGTGAGCATGCAGGTGTGTTATTGACTCCAGATTTTAAGTGCCCCTAAAGATGTACCCAAAGCACTGAGCTTGCCCAGGAGTTGAAGGTAACACTGAACATGAAGATGGCAATGAGAAAGGGCTATGCTGGCCTAGGGCAGGGAACTCGTGTGCTGCAGAATTTCATTTAGCCAGCCTGTGTCCAAGAATGTGAAGCAGGGGGACAAAAGTGCCATAGGAAATGAAAAAGCAGTGAACAAGTTATGGGAAACCTAAGAAACTAAAAGGTTAGCAATGGAAAATGTCCATGTAGGACACATGTAGGACCTGTGGTATTCCACATTTTCCCTATAAGCATCTGCCAAAATGGGTCTTGATGCTGATAGAGAATTTTGAATGGCACCCAGGCCAAACAAAATGCACGCTGCTCTATTGCCAGCAGTGGGTAAAGTGTGGGGGCCTTGCTAAAATGAAGTGTGTAGAATTGGGTGACAGCCCAAGGGGAGGCAGCTCTCAATTGACAATTATATCAAGACACCTCTACATTGAGATGTATGGTTCTGCCATCACTGAGCAAACCTTTCATGCACTCCCTGCAAGGAAAAGAGTAGTCTGCTATTTACAATGACCATGAGGTTTTCCTGTGGTTAACCTTTATACGTTGGAGTCAGAGAGGAGTTGTTGGCTCAACTGCTGTCACCACTTTGATATGGATCTTGGTGGGTCAAAATATTAACTTGGTCATGAGATCAAGTATTATTTATCAGATAGTACAACACATTACTCTCTAATTGCCTGTTTAAAAAGATCAAAATCCAGTCTTATAAAATTATTTTATCGTGAATTTAGTAAGTCATTACTAGATTCTGTATTTTTGCAAAATTGCAAAAGTAATTTTCTCAACACAGAATGCATCTTGGCTGTATTTCTCCAGTGTTTATTGCCCAATGGAGCAATTGAATGTTCTTCAAAAGAAAGTAGATAAAGAAATTTTGAAGAAAGGGAGAACAAAAAAGCAAGACCTAACAGCTATTAATTATTTCATCTTTATGTATGTGGCACATCAGTTTTAGATGCACTTACATGTTAAGTTATTATACAGTTGTTATGGAAGCATCAAGCTGTTCACCAAGACAATCCAAGGCATTTCAAGCAGTACTAAGTGTAAATCCAAAAGAATGAATGTTTTTTTAATGAGGTTTTTTTTTGTTGTTGTTGTTTTTCTTGTATTTTTATCTCAGCAGAAAACCCAAATTAAAACCAGAGGCCTGTTTCTGCTAGCTTTTGCTCAGCTAAACCATCCCATCAGTTTTAACAGAACAGTGGAAATGTTGGAGAATTATCCACATGAGCAAAACGTTAAGAATATCAGATACTATGATTGATTGCAATGCTGTCTTCAGTGCACCGTGGATTATACAACAAAAATTGTTTGATTTCAAGACATATAGTCATTTTCAGTTTTATTATTATGTGTCTTTTACCTAAAGCAGACTGGACTAGATTCTTTGCTGCCTTGTACTCAATATAAGCATCAACGCTCTGTTTAGCAATTTGCACCCAGCTTGAACACGATGTCAATTTCCAAGTGAGAAAGCTGATCAAGAATACAGCTCTGGCTATTACATCAGGGTGTATTAATAGGTAGCTTCACTTTTAGGGATCACCATTTTTTTAACCTTTTATGGAACATCAAGGTAGTACTTGGAAATATTTGACTATAATGGTGTGAGATGAGTTCTTTCAGAGGAAAAACCTGTTTTCCTGAACAGTGGGATTATTAGCTAGCTATGAGAGACATCCAGACGTGTTTGAAACCCGTGATGAAATAGAGGTAGGGCTCATGGCATTCTGTTCTTTATTGTCCAGTTACAAAGGCTGGCCCACCAACAGCACACTCCAAATATTTGGTCATAGAAAAACAGAATGGGCAAGGTCTGAACGGATCACAGTGGTCATCTGGCCCAGCCTCCCTGCTCAAGCACATTGCACAGGAATTGCATCCAGACTGTTCTTGAATATCTCCAGTGAGGGAGACTTCACAGCCTCTCTGGGCAACCTCTCCCAGTGCTCAATCACTTGTATAATAAAGAAGTTTTTCCTCATGTTCAGATGGAACTTCCTGTGCATCAGTTTCTGTCCATTACTGCTTGGCTACTTTTTGGCACTGCCAAGAAGAGCTTGGCTCCATTGTCTTGACACCCTACTCAGATACTCAGTCTTCTAAATCATCATTGCAGTGCAGAACATGAGAAAAGCCTAGTCCTTACTTATAAAAATTCTAGTTGAATGTTAATGGTGACATTTCCCAATGAAGTCAATAGTTTGTCCTTTTTTGTTTATTCCTAAAAGCCTCAGAAGGAGGTTAGAGTAAGATCAGGAAAACCAAGGTAAGTTGTTTCCACCTTCAATAGCTCTAGTGAAGTTACACAATAAAAATATTTTTCCTTTTTGAGAAATTTTAACTAATTCAGATCACTGAAACCTTATGTCTCAGCAAAGAGCCAGCACACAATTAATAGTCATTATCATCATAATCATGTTTACATAGTGACAGATTGCAGATTAATTAGACAACTTAGAGATGAAAGAGAGAACAAAAAACCCCAGCAGCTAAACCAGGCTTAGTGTGGCTACAACAATTTTTTCTTGGGCTTTTACTAATTTCACTTAGGTGTCACCTGTACTGTGTTTTTGAAAGAGGGCTTGGGGCCACACCAGTAGAGGACACTGCATGCAAGAAGGATGAAATGGGAGGAGAAAGATAGGTCAGTCACCTGCAGGGAAGATCCCAGATCACACAGCAGAGCACCTCACATGGTGGAAGAAACCTGTGTTTAGGCACCTGAATCTCTCACCTTCGGAGTTTTAGACACAAGTAAAGCATCTTAAGTAAGGCAAATACCTTTTTACAATGAAATCACTTCCCAGGTTAATGGCAGAGACATTTAGTGGCTACCCATCCTCAGCCTGATACCATCTAAGCACACGAGGTGGTACATCTCTGTTCAGAGATAGGATGGGTCTAGATGACCTATCCTATCTCTGAGCCTATGATGACCTATGAAACCACCACATGATTTGCAGTTGTTCACACGAGGTGATAGCTCACCCAGCTATCATCACCCTGCAGCACACCACCAGCTGAAAGGATCCATTTCATTCATTAACATCAGAGTGTCATGTACATACCTGGGTTTCATCTAGGGTTAATCCCTTAATGCAAAGCTTTTTTTCACCTTATGTGTTACATTCCCATAGAAATATTTCCATTGATCTTGGATTTTGCCTTTAGCACACTTAACTTCTGCATCTGTAATAATCTGACACACTTTTTTCAACTGTGAGAAAAATCTTTCTTTTTGACTACAGCAACACTGATTGATTCTGTGCTTACAGATGGATTTTGTTTTATGGGCTTCTTTTTCACTCATGTTTCAGAAACGTATTTGTTGGTTGTATTCCCATAACTGAAATAAACCAGTGGCACAGGAGAAAGCTGCCACATTTGCTGAAACGCCGCAGACAAATTGCTATTCCTTTAGCTAACCTTATTTTTTTTTATTTCCCAAGAAACGGGCTACAGTTCTAAAGAGAACAATTTCAAGGAAACGAAACATTCTGCCTTTATAAAGAAAAATGAGATAAAATGGGAATGGGGAAAGAGTAGAGATATTTCTGGTTATTCTGAAAGTTTTTACTTTTTCCTAGTAAAACATTATTAAAAGACCATGCAAAGTCCAGGGCTGTTGGGTTTTTCTAAAAGACTTTACTCATTATTCAGGTGAGTGGTCCAGAGAGGTCAGTAGGCCCATTCCAATGAGTGATGGCATTCAGCAAATTCTTGTGAGATGTAAAGTTAAAATGCCAATTCTCTAAGCTGCCTCATGCTGGCAGGTCCCCCTGTGTCTGCTGAGTCTTTAAGAATGGACACAGGATTCCATTCAGGCACTGACATTTTGGGTAAATAGGCTATTTTTAAAATGCCATGGCATACTGGCTGTGCTTTGAGATATGTTCATATGAATGAGGTAAAGAATGGAAAGGCTGAGTGTACACAAGCCAATGAAAGACAGTAGCTGTCTAGCTTGAGCCCAGTTAGTCTGGAGAAAAGGTCCTTACACTTTTGCTTTTTTCACTTAAATTGCTTTGCCATTATCTGTATCTCTAATTTTCTTGCAGACTTTCCCTGGGAACAGAGAAAGGAATGGACATATTAGTGGGATCAGACAGCTGTGAGTACAGAATCTATTGTGAAGTTAGAGTCACATTATTGCAGGTCTGGTCCTGAGGCATGCCCAGAATACACAGCCCTTACCAAAGTCAGGATAAGCAGCCCTCAGCATCCCACAGATACAGGCTGTGGAAAATAAGGAGTCATCCAAGCTGTTGCTAATATTGAGAGAATTTTTAGACCTAAATCCGTAAGAGCTTTAACCTCCTAAATACATGATTCCCAAATCACTTTGACACCTGTATGTCCCAACATTTATATTAATCCATTTGCCTACATGTCTACCACTACACATGCAACTATTGATGATCTGTTTGGCTCCTTCTACAATATCATGGCTTTGGAGCAAGACTTTCCCTTAATACAACCTCATCAAGCAAATTGATGTTTTCACAAACATAAAATCTACACAATAAGACTTGGAATAAGAAAGCTGGAATGCAGTTCCCAAACAAGCTGAAAAACTTGCAATTAAATTGTTAAATAGCCTGTTTTTACCATCATTCAGATGTGGTTCAGGGTCCACTTCTCTGAGTGGTGAAGGGTCTTGTCACATTTCTAAAATATTTTATGTCCTCATTGGAGTGGAAATACCCAATTATAACCCAAAAAATTTCTGACAATTGAGGATTACCTCAAATGAGGGTTTGGTTCCATGGTTGGTGAGGTGTGAGGCAAAGAGTAATGTTAATGCTATATTGCAATGATTGTGATGCTAACATAATTGGTTATTTCTAATATAGGTAAATTGTTTTCTACTACCTGTTTCTGGTGGTCAATTTACAATTAATGGACCAGTGTATTACACTGACAAATTTGCCAGGTGTCAAATACCCAGAATGATAATGGAATGATTATACAGATTGAAGGAAACAAGGACAGATACCAGTGACTGCAAAAACAGGTTTTTTAGAATGGAAAGGGAAAAGAAAACAAAACCAAAAAACTCTTACCACTGAGAGGATAAGAGCTCTAGTTCTGGTTGTACATTCGTGTATGACAGATCCTACTTTTCATTTTCAGAGTAACTAACAGGAAAACTGCTCTAAACATGAGGTATAACTGTGTGTAGGCAGATTTATGTTTCAGCCAACCCTTTAAAAATGCTGACAGGTGTTGGAGATGCAACTGACATTGAAGGAACTCTATGTATAAGGTGTCAAGGCTTGTTTTATCAGCAGATGGGCAACTAAACAGTGTTGAGCCTTGAAGGCAACGCTGTCTTCAGGTACTAAAGAGGAATTTGTCTTAGTTTGATTTATGAGGAGTAGTGAATTAATGGTATGTGGTCAGTGTGGATCTCATCTAAAGCTAAAAGGAGCCTTTACTGCCTGTAGGAATCTCTCCTGCCTATTTCTAAATGAAGATACCAGTCCTGGAGATATTTTTCTTCCTCTTTCTTCCTCCAATCAGTTACTGTAATGTGAGGTGCTGTTCATTTCCTTGTGGTCCCTCTGACTTTTACCCTCTTGGTGGATTTTGTAGTTGGCAGGTAAACTAATACCTAATAGTTTTTCAAGATAAATTCGACAAAGTTTTTATTGTTTCAAATTACACCTCTCACACACTTTTCTTACTATTTTTTTTACATCTATAAGTTCATTTTCTTGTCCTGTCCTTTCTCATATTTTGACGTTCTCTTCCTCTTTGTTGCACAGGCCCAAGTTCCCATACCCTGAACTCTGTTTTCATTCCTACACGTCTCTCTCTCCCTCCTGCTTTCTCCAGTTTCATTTTCCCCCTAAATTCTCTTTTCACAACCTTTGTCTGGCCATGACTGTCATAGTGTGAGAGGAAACTGGTCTTGACCTGTTGCTCTTCAGGCTCTCACACACCCAAGCATGGATTCTCCAGGGTCACCATGCTTTTGTCTGATGGGAACATCAGAGAAACAGAGACACATCCTACCAGTGCAGCACACCAATATTTACTGATACAGAAAAATACTCTCTGGGAATGGACACCAGGGAATTGTTCTTCCAGTGGTTGGCTACTAATAATGAATGATGGTCAATTTTAGTTTTAGAGTGAAGGATGTTTTGAAGGACACATTTTCTTTTGCACCCTGTTTCTCACAGGGCCAACTTCACTGGGTCATTGTCGTGACTGGTTTAATAAGCCCAAAATAAGGCTATTTAGACTTGAAGGTTGTCCTCCTGTCATTACCATTAAAGGAAAATATACCACATTAAGGTCTTTTCTGATTGATTTTTTTTCTAAATGTGTCAAATTACTTCATTAGGTTTTAAGATAGCATTGATTTGAGCAAGCAAACAGATGCAGAAATATTACTGAAGGTGTAATTAGTGCGCTTCCCCCCACTTTTTCAAGATTGACTTAAGATATTTCAGTGAGAGCAATTTTTTCCATTGATAAACAAACACTGCCTTAGAGAGTATGGTCTCTTATGACATTTATCCCATCCTACTTTAATAGAAGTTTGGGGGTTTTTTAATGCAATTAATTTCACAGCAAATACATTGTGACAGCTGAATACAGACATATCCAAAGTAGGACATTTCCTGGTCAATTTTGCAAATCTGTGACAAGAATTTCCCTGAATCACATAATTAGACTCTATCTGTGAAACATTTATAAATGCAATTGCCTTCTAACAATATATTCTCTTTTTCTACTCCTGCCTCTGACTGAATTTTGTGTATATTTGTGTAGATACAAAAAGTAAGGTCTTCCCATCACTTGAAATTAAATAGGTGAATTTATCCTTCACTCTTGTAATTATGTCACAGTAATCACTGCCCTGCTGGCAACCTCCACCTTAGTTCCCAGGATGAGCTGTAATTTGGTTTCTTTGCCTACTGAGATCCTCATTCATCTCATGAGGTTTCTCTAAGCACTGTCTGCAGGGGGATTGTTGTTTTGCTTTTGTCTGCAGAGTGGACTGAAGGAGCAGCTGTCTGTAGTATTCACCTAGGGCACTATTGAGGATGAAAATAGGAGTTCAAGAAAATGGGAAGACAAGCCTCCCTAAAATTCACAGTTGCACAGTGAAGTATGTCATCTACAATGAGAGTAGTAGTCATGGAGTGACAGTGAAATTTATCAGGAATGTGTGGAATTGACCATTAACCAGTACAATTAATTTTTGATAATACACTTGCCAGAAAACAGATTTCAAATTGTTAAATGTCGACATTGACACAGAATTTATGTATACACATACATCTGAAGTGAAAGCTCATAAAAACCTTCCCCTTGCCCCAGTTGCCCATCTGGTAAAATCAAGAAATATTTAAATGTATGGTCCTTTCCTTAAATGAGGATGCTTTGATCACATAAAGGTTTGCCTTGGATATGTAAAGACTCTGTATTTACTTTCAGTACTTCCCCTTGAGTTACTGCTTTTCCTTTTTTCATCATTTCTGTAATGTTTTCATTTCTTACCCAACTACCTCAACTTGAAATGTTTTCAATAATTCCTTGTCAGTATCATTTCCACAGCATGTATTATTTATTTAGATGCTGCTAATAGTACAATATTTCAACTGTCAAGAAACCTAATGTCTAGACTTTCTCACTTCTTTGGTTTGAATGACAAATAAGTTACACCTTCTGGGCATATTTCTTAATGATAAATAGTAACTATCTCCCTGGCTTTGTAGACCTAACACACAGGAAGGACTAAGCTTTCTGAAGAAAAAAAATTCTTTCTAAGTTGTACAAAGGGTGTCCTGTCAGTATTTTTCAGGTCTGCAATTTAAGAATTTCTAGTTTCAAAGTAACAGGGATATATGAATTACTCCTCAGAAGCAAATTTTGAAAGTCTCAAGCTTGACCGGGAAGCACTTATATTTCTATTTCCTCCCGTCCTTCAGAGCAATGACTTTCTGTGGTTATTGTCCAGTGAAGAACCCAACAAAATCAAAATTAAAGTCCCACAAACTTCTGTAGAGTCAAGTCTTAGCTGAAATTGTAAATGAATCAATCAAATAAAAATATGGAAAGATCTGTTCCACTTTCATGGAAGAAATTTTTGTAGGTCTAATCTTTCCCTTGTAGTGTACCACTGCTGCAGAAGACCTTAACCTTCATAGTAACCAAAGCAATCATACTGTTTAAGTTATTCATGTAAATAGTATCTGTTTTGTCTAAAAACCTCAATTTTTTAATTCTGTAAACATAAGTAGCATCAAGGGCTTCTCACTGGCAACATATCTCCTGCCAATCTTTATCTACAGACCACTGTATTCTGGATTCCCATTCCAAATTCAGTGCATAAGTACCCTGGGGAAAGAACAACATAGTCCCAAACAAGAGTTCTTGCTTCAACTATATTTCAAAATGTTCCAATATGACTCTTGGAAAAACTGTTACAGGACAGTCTGCAAACGCATCACATTGCTCCTTATTTGTGTCCAAAGTAGCTGACCTCTCCAGGGTGTAGTACAAGTGTCCTCTCTTGACTTGGGATCTAAAGGAACTCATGTAATCAAGAGTTCATGAAAACCTCCAAACTGAACAAGCCTGAGAATCCACTCTCCAGTGGCTCTTAATTTATTGTGCAATAAAAGAAAGCAAGCGAGTCCTGTTATGAATGACACACTTGCAACTGCTCAATAGTTCTCCTGGGAATTTTACTTAAGCTTGTGTAGACATAAACACTATATTCCAGGACAATTTTCTTGCTGTAAAAATACCAGAGAACTTCAAAACTTATCTGCTGACACACTAAAAGAGCAGAAAATTATTGCACAGTACCATAGCTCATTCTAATTAAATTGACTCAGATTTTTAAAGTACTCTTGACAGATTGTGCCAGCTCTTGTTCCTTGTCATCATTTAAGTATAGCTACTCAATAAATGTATCTTCCTTCATAAGAAATAACACCAACAGTTTGTTACTTTGCTTGAAACGGCAATTTTCTCTCTCAAAATTTCCATTTAAGGTGGAAGGGTACATTATAGAAACATATCTCAGGCTGTTTTTCCTCCTGCAAGCCTGTATAATTACATTGCTCCTCCTCTGGAATCTCTTTTTAGAAATTAATGCATTTAAGCTTAGATCACAAGGAATCTGGCAAAAAAATTAAATCTACTTCTGATCTTGAACATATATATGAAATTACGACTTTTTACATACACATGCCTATACCTAGAGAGAGAGAGAGGGAGAAAGAATGACAATTCAAAGAAAATTATGTTTATATGTATTGCATGTATGTATGCCTATTGTATGTAGAGAGAGAGAAATGGGATTCCAATGACTAGAAGTTAAAATAGCAAATGCAAAATTTGAATATTTGCTATGTAAGCAGAAATGCTTTCTCTTGTTTGCTTTATGGGTTACCTGTGTCAATGTTTCAATGAAAAAATACACAAAAAAATAGAAACAACCTGATTAGAAAGTGGTGCTGGGCAGTGGATAAAGTTTAAAGACATACACTTCATTGTGGCAGCTTCATTGCTGTACATGAAACTAAAAATTGCCAAGGGCATACTGTTCTGAAACTATGGTGATGTAAGCAGGGTTTCTTGAGATTTTCAATGGCACCTTTGGGAATTTGCATGAATGAAGTAAATTAGATGTTGTACAAAAATTCTAGGAACACTTTCCCAGAAGGAAGTACAGCTGAAATGCATCAGTCTTTTGTTTCCAGCAATAATATAGAACATTAGGTAAGATATGTTTCTCACCATAAACCTTCACTCACATATGTCCAGTTAAAGACTGGGCAGTCCCTTCGAACAGCAGTTGTGGTTTCGTACCACCTTAATTTACTACTCAAATAGCTTTATTTTCAATGTTAGTAAAAGCATGTCTTTTCTGTGCTTTCTTCTATTATTTATTAATATTATTCTTAAATAAAAAAATTCTGATTTTGGTGTTGATTAGAAACAAGCCAGAGACACTGTTGGTGACATAGTCACCTAAAAGATATGATCATGCTCTGCAAATGCAGGGAAATTCTGTGTATTACTATCAAATCAGATAAATTGCAGCAGAAAAGCTTGTATGGACATTCTGCAAATTATCCTTCGGTGATAAGATATCTTATCAGTCAATACAGTTTGGTTATTTGATAACTTGGATTTAAGTTGCAGAGAGAGGAGGGAATTGACATTAGTTGTTTTTTAAGGCATAACTAGTTTATATATTTCTCCAAGACAAAGGGTAATGTTTTTCAGTACCCTTTTCCCCCAAAGGTTTTGATTGCAGCAAAAATGTCTTTTCATCCCATTTTCTCATAACTCTTATGACCAAAGGAAAAATGACAGACTAGCTTCCCTGTCACGATTTGCCTTGATGTTTTCTATATAACCTTTATATCCAAGGTTTTGAAGTTGCCCTTCAGTCCAATAAAATCAACTTCCTGCTTAGGGCTTAAAAGACAAATGCTTAAAAGAATGTTTGAATACTTGTTTTTCCTATGTTCCTATGCTGTTCCAATTAAGAGAATGAAAATTTCATTTTTCAGGCCCTGATTTCAAAATTATGATAAATAAAATCTTTGCTGCAGATCCCAAACTGTTGGCCTGTGAAATAGGAGCTATGTGTTGGGTAGTGCAAGGTATGAGTATGCATTTGTGTATACACAACTCTACTTACTAATTGCTAAATTTGGAATCTTCACGTTCACAAATAAACTTTCCAGGCTGAGCTGAAAAAGCACAGTAATTTTTGTGGGACTAACTTTAAGTTAAGCATTACAAATATATTCTGTTGAATTTCTTTCTGCTGCCTCATGTGAATTCCCACCATATATTTAAAAATGGTTTTTGAAATCATTGCAGGAATAAAGCCTAAATCAAGCTGTACAATAATTTATAAGAAAGAAGAGTCCTTTTTTTTCCCTTTCATTGTCCCAGGCAGGCAGCAATCCTCTTTTCCCTGCAGCCTAAACTATCTAGGCACACACTCAAGACACATTGCAGAAAAGTTGCTCTCTGACACTGTCAGAGCTTTGAGCTTCTCCTTACAATGGTGGTCAATATGTGAACACATTAAAGACTTCTCTTCTTTTGATATGTGAGCATTGCCTTGGGATATGCTGGTCACATCATTTTCTCTCAGTAGATAATGATTTCCCATCTTCTGCCTTGTTCCAAGTTGGGATTTGTAGGGAAGGGAAAGACTTGTCCGATTGCCTCTAAAACACAGCTTTCTAGGGCTTGTGATGTATCTTGCATCAAAAGGGAAATATGACAAGCCTATCGAATATCATCTAAAATCTCTCTCCTGTCTTTCAAGGACCTCCAACCCACACAGCCTTTCTTCATATGAAGTGCATCTGCTGTTCTCAAGCTCATTTTCAGCACTCTTTTGACGCTTATTTTTCTGCAATCTTTCTATTCCATCATGAAATAATGCTTTATCATTTGCAGGAGGCTGTGAAAATGAGTACCCAAGTGTTACAATCTTCCAGATAGCCAAAATTCTATGCTAATTCAAGACATAATTCAAAGTAGCACTGGAGGGAACAAGAAAGCAGTTGGTCACAGCAGAAGTCCCAAGTGACTCTTTCAACCTGAATCAATTCACTTCCTCCAAGGGATATGTGTGAAATTTGGTGCTGTGACAAGAGGTTGCCAGACCCTACAAGCCCAGGACCACCTCAGTATAAGAGATATGCTTAAGTACTTTTCCGTAACCACCCCAATGATTTTGTCATGATCACTTGCCCAGCGTTGCAGGAGGTCTGACACTGCGAAGTATTTCTCCTTGTCAAGCTCTGAACTCTTTGAACTGACATTCTAATTGCATTCAGGAACAATTCCTCCTATCTCTAGTCCAGACAGGGTTTTGAAGAGGTGTCTGTTGGAGAGGCCTGCACTGATCTCCTATAAAAGTCAAACACATTCTCTTTTCCCGGAAAAGAGAGGAAAAGCACAAGCCTGTAGAGGAGGGAGATGTTGTCTGAAATGCAGTCAAGAGGTTTCAGGGAATCTCCTGCAAAATACAGTACCCCAGAGCAAGCACACTATTTGCCCCTGTCTAGGGTTAGCCTGGCTTGCTTAGACAGACTCTAGGGTGCAAATGACAATAAATGTCCTTAGAAACCTAAAAGGGTACTCTAAGAATGAGAAAAGGAGAACTGCTATACTGGATTCCCTAATTACTGCTACCTTCAATTATTTTACCTCTCATCTCTCAGTTGTATCAGCCAACTAATTTATTGGGAAAAATATTGGATGACTGTGAGGTCTAGTCAGCACCCTTGTTATTTTGTTGTGACTCTGTTACTCTGTTATATAAAACTGCAGGAGGGCAAAAATTGTGAGGAAATACTGGCCTTCTTTTTCCTGGGAAAGTTTCTTTTCTTCAGTCTGCATATTTTGCAACCACGGAGGGGAGAAGAAGTAAAGCCTGTGTTTCTGATCTCTTCTGTATCAGTACAGTAACTGTGCCTCATATTCCTGCTGAGAAAATATGCTGCTGTTCTTCATGGAAAGACCAAAGATTTATATGTCTTGACTCTGAACTGTGCACATCAATTCCAGCTCGTGGCTTCAATAGCTGCATCAGTTAGGAGCCTTTGAAAATGGTCAGCTGGAGGCAGCAGATATTCCCAGGTTCAATCAGACAGGAGCCAATCACAGGCATTTTGGGTCTTTAAAGTCAGTGTGACTTCCTCTGTGCTGTGTCACTAAACCATTTCATTTATGAATTAGACATAGATGATCCTGCCCAGCTCCACACTATCTATGCTTTTAGTCCACTGAGAAATGAGGTGTCTCACATGAAACTAGAAGTTGACTTGTAGATAGACACTGTGGTGCAATGTCAATGCTGCCACTTAACTCTGATCAAATTATGCCTTTTGAAAAGAGAGCAGAAACAATTTATCTAGCAAAAATCAAGTTCTTCACAGAAGACTCCATTGTCTCCATTACCAGTTTTATGTCAATGATTTGATGATCAGTCTTTTTGTTATAAAACACTTTCTCATGCAAAAATGTACAATCAATCATTTCTGTTTCCATTGCACACTGACATTTATTGGTACCTTTTATATGCAGTTTCCATGAATAGTGTTATAGCCAGATGAAGGGAAGAGCTGACTTGAACTTCTAGCTCACTAATTCTTCACAGATTAGCGCTGTCAGCACTGATGGATGAAGGGAGAGATCTATTAGAATAGATGTGAGGGTTTCACTCCTGCTTTGTAAATCATGCAGGAAATCCCAGTGTAAACTAAGCCTCTGCCTCTCACAAAAGTTAAAACATCACAGGCAGAGCAATAACCCCCCAGTTAAATTGGCTTTTTGTTGCTGCTGATCAAATTTCATATAATCCTTCCCACTTGTTTTGTCTAGCGCTGCATTAGTGATGAAAGGCCTTCAGATTTATTAAAAGAATATAAAAGCAGAACAGAACAAATTAAAAGAGCCCAGAAACTCATGAGCAGGGAAAAGTGCATAATGTCTTTCTGTGTGCTCCTGTTGGTGATGACAATTCCCATGGAAGTCATGTGGGTGCAGAGCAGTCTCTAGAAGTGATCCTGTGTTTTTTCAACTGGACACCTACAAACTGCACAGTGTTATAATGCACTTTAAACTATATTTCCAAAGAAAAGTTATCTCTTTTCTTCCTTACTAAAGTAAAAACAAAAGTATAATTTCATGTCTCTGGTATAGATAGAACAGCAACTGGAGTGCTCACTGATGGTCTGTGAAGTGGGAACCTGTAATATAAATATATATATATGTATTTATATATTTATATATTTTTACATTTATATATTTATATATTTGTATATATATATATATTTTTTTTTAATGTAAATGTTCCCTCTTAACTCCCATGGTTACAGACCTGCCTTCTTACAGTATTACTTCAAGGTGGGCCCCTTACCTTAGGCAGGGACACGGAAGTCCAGCCTTTAAGTAAAAGCTGGCAGATGTATTTTTGAGACTCCGTCCTACACCTTTATAACTTTTACCTAATATAGGATGTAGCTTCATCTTCTGAGAGTTTTTCTTGTTCTCATCCCTGAGACCATAATGAAGTCACCTATAAGGAAGCACCTGGGTCAGGCAGAATCCCAGGAACAATTTTTCATTAAAAAATAGTATAGATGTATTAAAAAATACACGTGAATTCTCTTCATCCATTAGAGGAAATGACAAGGACTCTGGTCTCTCATTCAATAGATCCTAAACACTGCCAGACACATCTCAATTTTGCTTTAAATAAACTATCAAATGCTGATTGTTGGCATTAATGAACAGTAATTTCAGTAATTTCTAGTGAGATTGATGGAAGAAGGCAAAGAAGAGGTAACAGAAAGATCTTGGTTATTAAAGCCAGCCAGGGAAGGCTTGGAGGAGAGATAATTTTCTCTGTGAATAATATCTGAATAAATAAGGGAACAAAGATCACTGAATAAGTTTCCTCTTGGGAAGAAGAAAAGCTCTTTAAGCACAACAACTGGCTCTGAATAAATTTAGACTGGAAATAGTACATCTCCTACCACTAGGTCAGTGCTGTTGTAGAACAAGCTTCAGCTAGAGCTAAAGTAATTCATGGGACAAAGCTAGATGATTACTTTAGCTACATTATCTACTGCATGGACAGTGCTAACTCAGGGTTGATATTAAAGAGGGTCCTTCCAGTCCCATATTCTTTGGAGCAGTGCCCTAAGATGGGAGCTGTCTCTACCCAAAAGGATATTTCTCATTTAGTACTTTTAGGTCAGAACATTCAGTACAAAAGTGCAAATGTTAAGTCTAAAACTCTCAGGTTAAAATGAGACAGGAGATGGGTTGCATTTTCTCTTAACAAATCTAATTTTGTGACAGAATTATTATTGCTTTTGATGGAATTCCTCTTTGTCTGAGGGTGTATGATTGAAAATAAAAAAATCTATTAAAGGTTATTAGAGCTTTATTATTGTCCCAAAATAAGTCTGAAAAGGAGGCAATGGGAGAAGTAACATCTAAGTTCTCACATTTTTAATAGTTGTCTCCCTTTACTTTCCTGAATGACTTTTCAAGTATTTCTGGCTTAGACTTCTCCTAATTGCCTCTTGAAAATTCGAGGACATGTGGCTGCATTAATTTTTAAAATATAATAGGTCCTGTATTGTGTGCTTGTAGTTTGTGCTGCAAAGAGGGGAAAGGGAAGGAAATTTCAAAATGTCTTATGATTCTGTGCACTATTATGTCTTTCTTGATGATCCATTGATATGGTCTGCTACTTGTTGAATGGTTTATCAAATGCCTTTCAGCCCATGTTGCATAGGCACATCACTCATTACAGACACTTCATGTGCCATCAGCTCCACAAAGAGGATCTGAGTAATGAAGACCCTTCTTCTTCTGGTGTGAATGCAGAGAAAGGGAAATCATTGTTCAGTCCCCTTTTCTAGCAAGAAGTTGGCTCTTGACTTGCTTGTTATCATGGTTACTGACAGCCTTTAGACAAGAAGCTTGTTACTTAACTTTGTCTTTCAATATGGGTTTCTATGGCTGAGGTTAAACTGTGGGGCAAAAAGTTGTCTGGGCATAATGAAATCTGTCCCAATGTCACAGTCAACCTCTCATAAAGAGAAACTTAATCATAGAATCACAGAATAATTGAAGTTGGAAAATACCTCTAAAATCATTGGTTCACAACCATTAATGCAGAACCACCATATTCACCTTTAAACTAAATCCCAAGGACACATTCACATGCCTTTTGAACACTTTCCAAAGTGTCAATTCTATCACTTCCCTGGGAAGCCTATTCCAATGCTTGACTACACTTTAAGTGAAGAAATTTTTCCTAATAGCCAATCCAAATATCCCCTGGTGCACCTTGAGACCATTTCCTCTCATCTTGTTAATAGAGCACACCATAATTCTTCAAATTTCTTTTTCCTCGTAAAAGACCCAGGGATGGTACATACCAAATTCCCCCAGGGTCAGTGCTGTCAAGAGACCAAGGTGGGCAGCCTCAGCACACAGGCTGAGGGCTACAGAACAGTCAGTGCAGATACAACCAATATCACCATGGAGATCTCACAGTTGTTTCCATGGCATTTATTGGAATTTTCAATTCTTCATGAGTAGTGAATACAAATAAAAAAAGACAGGCATTCTACTTTACAGAAAGAGAAAAAGAAAACATGCAGCACACTTTAAATCCACTATTTAAGAGATTAGTTTTAAATCTTTATGTTAGCTGTAAAATAGCTTTTTGTCAAGCAGCAAATCTCTTCTATTATGCATTTTTACATCATGGTTTACTGTCCTGTGTCTATACCTAACAATAATTACTAGCAGGAGTTTTGTTCAGGCTTTAGTTATATACTAAATAGATGAAACTGGATTTAAACATAAGAAAAATCTGGTTTACCGTGAAGAGTGATCAAACACTGGAGCATATTTCCAGAGTGCAGTTGCCCAGTGGAGCAGCCATCCCTGGAAATGTTCAAATCCTGACAGTATATAACCCTGGGTAACTGGCTCTAGTTAACTCTTTCATCCGGGGACTGGAGTAGAAGACCTCCAGAAGTGTCTTCCAGCCCCAGCAATTCTGTGATTGTGATACCAAAGCAGGTACATAAGAAGACATACCACTAGACACTAACCCACAAAGTACCAGGATTTCTTTTTGCTGATGTGAGTGGGAATTAAACAAGATCATGGGTGGTTTACAGCCTTGACAGAAAGTTTGAGATGTGCTTGGTGCTATAAATGTAGTGTTAATAAAACCCCCTTTCTGTGAGATCTGTTTTGGTTTTTAATAACTAAGGGGCACTTCCCACTTTTTATATTGGACTGCATGCATTTTCCTTTATTAATCTCCATATTTTTTCTGTGACACTAGTGTATACCAATGAATAGCATTCTCTAAGAGAAACAATGGCTTTTATGACTTAGATAAAAGAGAGAGGATTTTGTTTGTTAGAGGAGAAACAAATGCAAGAGAGATGTATCATACATAATACGTTGATTTTGTAAAATAATTAATAGAAGACTCAGAACATATATTTTTGGCAATATATCAGTATTAGAATTTTACATTTTGCCATCCTCTTTCTTTCTCAGTAGATTTTCTACTGCACAAAAAGCAAAAAAAAAAAAAAAAACCACTCAACCTTCTTGAATAAGTAGCTAATCAAAACTTAGTCTTAAAAGAAATATGAGTTTGCTGGATTTTTTTCTGCTGAAAGCTGAATTGTAGGACATCTGTTTTTCTACTCTCTGTTACCTAAGAATGAAAAGTCTTTTATTGTTTACTGGTCTGATCTTTGGAATGGTTCACAAAACATGTTTGATAAATAATGATAACTTCTGAGGAAAAAAAATAGATTTGGTTCATTGCTAGTTTTAAAATCACAGTGTATTAGAATAAGGCTGATATAGTAGCTTTGTCAGAGTATTTTCCTTCTCTTTTGGAGCTCTCCTAGGGTATTTTAGCTGGTATTAAATTGTTCCTTTTAGAATTCATAGCAAATTTCAAAGACATTTAAATCAAACCTGGATAATGGCTATTAACTCTGTTTCACACCATTCAAACATTGTAATGACTAATATTGAGTGGGTCTTGCACAGGTGGAACACGGATTTGAAAGTTATCAGAGCTTTTACAGTTCCTATTGAAAATCTAGAATTTTTGATAGGCTGTTCAAGGTCAAAGAATGAACAAAAAGTTGTGAATGCATTTTAAGTTCTTAATATAAGAACGGTTAACATTAAAACCCCACAGCAGGAAAATGTTTCCATATAGACAGATTAATTTGCAGCAATTCTTATGAGTACTGTGGTGTTATGGACAGTACAAGAAGGTTCTGCAGATGCTCAAACGTGTCCAGATAAGGGCAACAAGGCTGGTGAAGGGTCTGGAGAGCATGTCCTGTGAGGAGTGGCTGAGGGAGCTGGAATGTTCAGCCTGGAGAGGAGGAGGCTCA
>JAOTQP010000001.1:27496012-27548488 GCA_026413545.1 Cichladusa arquata | reverse complement strand
GAGAGGAGAGGAGAGGAGAGGAGAGGAGAGGAGAGGAGAGGAGAGGAGAGGAGAGGAGAGGAATCCTTCTGACATAGGAACATAAAATACCAGCTAGGACAGGCACAGATTTCCTGACTGACTTGCAGGAGTAATAAGGAGCAGGGAAGAAATAACCCCCTCAACTGATGCGGCTGGATGTACAAAAAAAATACTGTTATCATCCTTGCAAATTCATTTAAGAGCACCCATTTAAATATACTGACATTATTTATACATACAGAACCCTTCAAAATTAACTTCAGCTAAATACATCAGGTTTTCAGTTTCAAAGGAGAAAAAATGCAAATATATGTCCCAAACATTACTTTTAATAGGGATCTGAGTGTCCAGCTCTAGGGAACTTTTAAAAACCCTCATCCCAGTGCAGCCAGCCCATGCCAGCAGCCTGATAAGCTGCTCCACTCCTTGGGCAGCAACCTCCAAGGAACACCTCTGCTACAGCTGTTTGTGTAAAAGACTGGCTTAGTTTGCAATGCACATGCTCTCAGGAAAGTTGTCAGCAAGCTTTTGACTAGAAAAGCAGAAACTGCAGCCCTTTGAAAGATGAGTTGGGTAATTAAATGTGACGGGGCCTAAAGTGGAAGGGTGGGGAGAAAAGTGGCCAAAACTAAACAGAAATCTAAATGGCAAAATGTGGGTAACATATAAGTTTAAATGAATGTTGTGTTGAGTAAAGCATCTAGATGGATGAAGAAAAAATACTCTTTGCCCTGTCAGTGTGCACTTCATTCCTTTTAACAGTGAGAGACTATTGGCAAAACAGAAAACAACCAATCAGCCAAAAAAATATGCTGTCAGTTATTCAGATTTCTAATGATAAACGTGGTAGAAGTCTGGTGTTACAGAGAGTAGTTTTGCTTCTAAGAAGTAAAAGAAGTAAGAAGAACCATTAGAGTCCTTGACATGTTTCAGCAAAATGGTTAAACCAGTAGGTATAATACCAAAAGTACACTGCACATTGGGTATTTGTTGCAACCACAAGGATTTTAGGACACAGATTTTCACTGTTGTTTAGGCACCTCTTTGGAAGCACAAATTTAGACCACTTGTATCTATAAACATTTTAAAATGCAATAGTTTGCATATGCTGTGATGATAGACTGCAGCAACTGCTGGACAAGTACTGGAAAGTGTTTTTTACATTGAATAATTCTACACTGCCACAGTGTTCAGAATGAAGTCATTGCTGAAAGTGAGAAGCAAGCAGAAATTGTAAGTGCTGGATGCACATTCATTGCTGTCAGCCATTAATGGAGAAATAATCCCTGTGATGGCTAAGGTAGATTTAAGTGTAATGGTATGTCATAGTGGTGATCTGTGATAAATTTTCTGATGCTTTTAAGTTAATAAGTCAAAAGAAGTAAGATAGGCTCCAATTTCTTAAAAAAAAAAAAAAAAATTTGCTGGATTATCCTGGCTTGTGTATGTGACCAAAAAACTCAAGAATTCATCTACACAAATATATATAATAAGTGGTGACTTGATAAGTGCTGTGACAGCTCCATAGTATTCAAAAAGAAGATAAATGTTAAAAACAGTGAGGAAATCACTTATTACTTCATACTGCCCTGGTAATAGAAGTACCTCTCTTTTATGGTATCAATCAGTACCTCACAGCAGGGGTTGAGAGAATTTCCTTATAGTTATGAGGTATGTCCCCTTTCATTTAGTTCAGATAAATCATGCACAGGAATTATGTCAAAAATATTTTCAAATAACCAAAACTAAATAGAAAATCGGTAATTTAGAGAATGTCACTGAACTGCGGATTTCCTCAACACTGAAAAGTATTTTGGAGAAAAAATAATGCATCCCCTCAAACAGCTATTTTGAATATAAAGGCTAGATCCTGAAAGTTACTGTCGACTCGTCATGTTCCAGTGGGTTTCACAGATAATCTGTACCTCTGAGGCTTGGACCCAAAAGTGTGGTTGGTCCCTTAGCTTATGCTCAGGAAACAAAGCAGAAGCTTTCCAGGAGTGCTTGCTCTGTGCTTGACATCAGCTTTTCCTTTTAACATGCTGTCTGTTCACTTGCATTTTATCTGCAATAAGCCTTAAAACCCACACAAAGCAGAAGCTCTAGAGCAAAGGGAGAGTTAAGAGGGAAGAAGCAATTAGATTAAGAGGGAAATCTTTTGTTAGTTATGCAAGAAAGAATTCAGTGGCCTACACTCTCAACCTGCATAAATCATTGTTGTTCCAGTGGTGACAAGGGACCTGACAAATTGAAGCTGTTCACAGTCCTACCCTTTCTTTTTGTAGCATCTTTTCTCCTTCGAAGGAACGATACTGCACCTTAGAGAGCTGCAGGGGTAATGCTTGTGTTTTACTGTTACAACACACCTACTTTCTGCTACATCCCAGTCAAATCTCCCATATAAAATTAGTTTGTTTGGCCCAGAAATATCACCGTAATATAAAGGGAAAATGTGGCAATTTAACAGAAATGGAAGCACCCGTATCTCTGCCCTTCTGCTCTCTACTGGCATTTGGGGTAGGAAATGGCCAAAGGGACAGGCCAATGTTTGGATGGGGCATGTGCTGTAGAAATCACCAGCCTGTGCTTCCATAAGCATAAGGCTACCAGCCAACAAAACAAAATCAAAGTACCTTTGCCACAGGCTCCTGCCTTGCCAAGGTGCTCCTTATGCCTGGAGCATTTCTAAAGGAGAACTTCAAGCCCATTCCCCCAGTACATCCTGTAGAGAAAGTATCAGGATTTCACTCAAGAGATTCATATGAAGCCACAAATAGTGTTTTACTAATTAACATTATAGTGCTGGGTTTAAATAGCTTCTGTTGTTTACAGATGGGCTGTCAAGACTGTCACTGCTGCATGACTATTTTTAATAGAGGCATAATCAATTAAATTGACTACATGTGTTCAAAACTACCATGAGAAACCTATTATACAAATACAGAGCATTAGAAAAATCCCTTTACAGGAGTTACTCGTAGAGAACCAAAATAAATTACAGAGTACCATGTGCCATGAGGACATTATTCATTCATGACAACATGGCTTTGCCTTTGATAAACCCTGCACTGTACAAAGGGAGCCACTGAAAAGTTACATGTGGCAGCACAGTAGGGACTGGTGCCGACAGTGAAAATATAGTAACCACTATAAAGTATCTCATCTGCAACTGCAGATGTCACACACAGCCTTGGTGGGATTGGAGGAAACTGTAAAAGAAAGAAAATCCTTTGGCTTTACTAACCCATCTGTGGGACCCATGTGTTCTGCAATAGCTGATTTTCAGTCAGTCAGAAATCCCTGTCAAGCACAAATGCTATGACAGCCAGCACAGACAAGGCAGCAACTCTGGGTTTGCATCACAGATAAAATGGTGCAGCTGGAATTTGCTTTGTTGGGACTCCTAGTGCCCAGTTATTAAAGAAATTACCAGGTGGTATCAGAGTCCTCTGCTTCTCCACTATGACCAGATATTTTAGGTCTTGGATTAGATTCTGTTGGACTTTTTTCTCCAAATGGGTGGATGGATTAGAATTATTAACTAAAAGAAAAGACAAACATGAATGCATTAGGGAGATATTGCAGTAATGTACATTGCAAAACCTCAATTTAAACCTTGATTAGACAAAATTTATGTGTTGTCTCATTCATTGTGGGGCAGGAATTCACTAAGAAGCTGTTGGAAATGTCCATTTTATAACATTCCTCTGTAAAGGAGTGGTGGGTATATGGAGAAAGGTTGGAGATGGAGGAATTGCACACATAAATATTGTCCTGACAGGTCACCAGGTCACTTTCATGGCAGACCTGAGAGGTGGGAAATGCTCCTTGGTCCCAGAGTATGTTGATAGCTACAGTCAAGCCTATATTCCACTGCAGCAGAGACTCTCCAGTCTATACACAAGACCCTCTCACACAGCACCAAGCCCACTGCTCTGCAATCAGGGACACCACAGTTTTCCAGGTGCCTGGCTCTCCCTTGCTCTTTCCAAAGAGCAAGGGATTTAAAATGGACACATCATTTGTGACAAATGGCTGCTGTGGAGGTACCTAGAAGATACTTCCTTTGCAGGCTGGAGGCTGATGAAAGTGCACACTGATTTTTCCCAGTACACTGTCTTTGAAAAGCAGCAAGGCAATCTGTGTGAGCACTCTGTGTCTGTGTCTTATTCACAAGAAATTCATAGGAAATGCTCCAAATCCAACTCCTCTTTATTTCATATTTGGGTGTCTACCCATGGCTCGATATTTTCTGGCCCTTGACTGGTCAAGCAGGGCTCTTTGAAGCACTTTGCCTGCACCATACTTTTTTTAACATATAGCCCTTTTTCCTTTATTAGCCTACAAGATTCACTTAGAACATGATGGTTCTGGACTAACTTCTGTCATTAATCTTAATCACTGTAATATCTGAGAGACACACAAACACATCCTACAAATATAATGGAAGTGGACCTGCCTTGAAAGCTAAGCAAACCTTCACGGGAAGTGTGAAGTCTCAAATGTCACAAATTTCCACTCAGATGTGGCTGCAAACCTTCTCTCCAAGGTTCAGCATTCTCCAGAGTATCCCACGGATCCTGCAGCTGCTCTGCTGTCCAATAAGCTGTACCACAAGGGTTGTGAGTATTTAAAGATTAGTCACCAGGGAGGTCTCAGACCCAATGCTTAGCAAAGAAGGACAAAAATAGATCTTGCATCATGTGCTAAAAATGACTAAAACTTTACCTTCAGAAAATCAAGTTAAGGGAAAACTTTACTAAAGTATATTGATTCTTTCATGCATATGCACCTGCCAGTAATTGCCACCAATGTGGCAATTTACTTGATTGCAGACCAAGACATCTATCTTTTATCCAGAATATAAGGGTAGTGGAATGGAAATTAGGAAAGCTCCCTTAATTAATAAGGCTACAGCAATTTTCATAATGTGTTACTTTGCACCTAATGTAGGGAGACATAAAATGCAAGAATAATTGTTTAATTGTTAGAGAGGAGTCCAGATTTAATTCCAGACAGGATAACTAAATCTTGTAGACACATGTTAATGCAGAAAAGAGATTATATCAGTTATGCATATGAGTAATTTAATATGGAAAAAAATATGTGAGCAAGCAGTTGTGGGGAAGATGAAAAGTCACATTGCATAAAAGTGCCCAGCATTACTTTGTGAATTAGCAATGCTGCATGCCATTCAACTGTCGGAAAGAATCAGGGATGTCACTGTGGCAAATTCTTGATATGGCATTACAGAAGGTTCTGCTGTGCTTGAGATTAATTCAGCTGGCTTCTAGTGAGCATTAGCAATACAGCAGCAAGAAGTTTTCAGGGAAGAGCCATTCAGAAATTTACACTTGATATGACATATTCTAGTGCAGAATCCTGGACATTAATAATACCAAACCTTTTTCAGCAAGCCTGGATTTGATGGCAAACAATTAACATGTACAGAATTCATACATTCAAAATTCCATGTTGCTTTTTGGTTTCAATAAGCACTATTCAATGGTAGGAGAAAAATAAATCAGAAAAGTCACACTGTTCAATTATATGAGAGAAGAGAATGCATTTTCTTCCTGAGATTGTGAGATGTGTGCAAGTGGGGGGACATATGAAATATGCTAAATTTTTTTCTGAAAACTTTTCTTCATGTCTTGTAAAGAATGAAAACCAAAAGGATTGCTACAGTACTACACCAAAGGATAACATTAGAATTAATCCCAAATTTGCAAACACAGAAAGATTTCAGTTGCATTCAACTGTTGACAAAACATGAAGGGGAATTATTACGTGTGAGCAGATTTATTCTAACTATTTCTACTCTAAGAATTTTTAACCATGAGTTAAAATGGAAGCTTATAGAAATCCTGTGAAAATATTATTAATAAAATTCAATTTCCTTGCAGAGGAAGGAATCTGAAAATGAGTGAGACACATATGCTAACAGAGCAAACCTTGACCCAGGAGATTTGAATAACTGTATATGTATTCTGGGAAGCAAAATATTGGAAACATCAGCTGTCAACATTAAGGCATGACTTTTGACATCATAGTACATCATTATCCATTGCCTCTGAGACAGTCCAGAAATGAAAGTTATTATAATGATAATTCATTAAAATAAATTGACAAAGCTATGTAGAACAGTGAAAAATACTTTGCAGTGAGTGCACTTGCTTAAAGTTGTTCAGTTCAGTTTCTCCAAGGCAAATATAAAGGTCAAAGGGCATCTCAAGCACTTCTACTTATTGAGAGTGTTTTCTGCCATATCATCTCACTCCTTATTGAATTTGTATGTGGCAGATTTCAGCTAAGGTGATATTCTTCGTCTGGAGAGATTGTCACTGCAACTATTCCCTGAAGCAAGTCAATCAATTTTTTAAATGTTAGTGACTTTTTATCCCAAATCTGCTTGATGTCTGTCTAGACACAAGGAGAGCAGGATGTTTTTATTTTTACTTTTTCTGTTATCCAGCTAATGCCTTTATTCATTTGTAAATGTCAGTCGTGACCAATTCTTTCACTGATGAGACTAATCTAGGATACAGTCACTAATGAAGATGATCTTGCTGATCTGTGCTGTCTGGTTATATCACAGCTCAAAATGTAGTTTTAGTTTTAGGCTTTGTGTTGGGGATAAATCACACAACAGAGCACCAGCTTTTGAACTACAGTTTTACAAGAGGCTTTTATCTAGCATATGTTTAAATAGGCATAATAATTAAAGTAATGGATTCACCAGTACAGTCAGGAAACTTGCTGAGTCTACAAAAATAGAAGCTGGGGAGGAGGGGGTGTTTAATTAGAACGTGTTTCCTTAACTCTCCAAGGCACAATGAGACATTTCCTCAATTACCACTTATATTTTTTCATTAAACTTCTCCTAGCATGTTTTGGGACTGTATGAGGCCTGTGTTCACTCAAAAAATCCTATCTCACCTAAAATTAATTTCGCTGAAAGCTCTCTGAAAAGTGCCCATCTTACTGAGCACCATATCTTTGGTGAAATACTGAAGGGTGCTTGAAATAAATCCATTCTAGCAGCTATGGTTTTGTCTACTAATGAAGAGGATTATGACCATATGGTACAACCAGATTGTATGTGGAAACAGTATTAATTCCAGAAAATCGATGTTATGCTCCTGATCACAGTAACTGTAAGAAAAAAATAATATATACATGCATAAATTTACAGTAGCTGTTCAGAGAGGTTTCCTAGTTGATGAGTAACAGATAAAATGTTCTTATTTCAGTAAGGGGAGTACACACAGTCCTTTTTGTCAATCAAAAGTGAAATCAGGGTGTTTCTGGCCACTTGCTAATCCTCAATCACAAATCAAAGATAATTATGCCTGGTTTCAATATTCTGTGGGAGCCCTCAATACTGCTAACTTCTGCTACAGTCTCTCTGTTAATCATTACAAATAAAAACTTGGCATATGCTGGGCTGAATTGTGTGTTGGTAAGAAATTATTCCTTTTTTAGAATGGCAGCAGGTGGGCAAGACCCTCAGTCAATTGATGGCATGAGGCTGGACACGTGGTGGGTATGTGAGCAGGGATTGTGCAATTCATTGACAGAGATACTGTGTATTCTGAAGAAGAAAAGACATAGAACTAAGCTTTGTGCAACTTTTATGTGCTCAGAAACATCTCAAATGTGCCCTTTGACCACCATGGATGGGTTTTTTCAAGCTGTCATGAGAAAAGGGATGGTAGCAGTTGTGCATCTGTTTGGCTTACCTGAACTGCTGGTATTATGCAGACAATTCTGCTGAATACTGGATGGATTCATTAGCATCAGAATGAGCCCTGTGGCCCTAAATAGGAGAGTATTTCCTGGCAGTGCTGCCAGCAACATTATTCTAAGTTGGTACATTCATGTCTTCGGGCTGACTTAATGGGGCCAGACACAAAGACAAAAGCTAGCTAATGCTAGAATTAATTTTCCACTATTTTCCTTCTCATGTTGCCAGATAGAAAGTGTAGAAATTGAGTGGAAAGGAGAGGGAGAGTTTGAAGAGACCATCTGGCTCAGAGTCTTGGCCTCCAAAATTGCTTTACAGAAGATACTTAATACAAAAGTGAATGCCTGAAGTTTGTTCCATATTCTCTTACTCATAGCAATTTATTTTCTTTTCAAGTCCCACCTCAGTTTTGGTTACATTTCCTTTTCTGTACATTTTAACTGCAAAAATACAATATTCTTGCTAATCTATTCCTTTTCTGCATTTTTCCAGGGGAACTGTATTTCTTCTTTACTATTTCATCCTTCTTAGTAAAAACCCAGAGTATTGCAATGTGGATCTAAAGCAGTTCTACCCCTACCTAATGAAAACTCTGAGTTTAATTCCCATTAGCTTTGCAAACTAACTTTCTCTGTTTCTTTACATTTACACCTAGAAAGTCATACAGTGTTTTTTCCTAATTTTTCAATCTTTCAGTTAAAAAAAGTCCAAATCTGTCACATCTACTCAATCCAGGATTATTTTCTATGAGTATTTACTCTATTTTCTTGCTGCTCACGTAATCCAAATCTAAAATAGCATCATTGTTTCACTGACTATTTGTCAAAATGTTTGCTAAATATAATATCCCATTTGTCTGGGTCTTACCATGTTTGGTATTCTGTGTGATTTGGGGGTTTTTTGCTGGGTATTTTATCCCTCCAGCATGTATTTGAGAAGCTGATGTTTCCTTTCTCTCACTGTCTCTTTCTCTCTCTCCTGCCCCCATCTCCACCATTTCTTTGTATGTATTTCTCTCATTATTAGCTAATCCATATCCAGCTCTGAAAAGTCTGTAATACTGTTTTTAGCATCCTTCTTAGGGGCAATCTTTATAAGAAAATATTTCATTTTATTCTTGCTGCCACAGTACTATTCATTCCATCAGCTGCTTAACGAGTACACAGCACAACCAACTCCCTCATTTCTCTTTTCTGACTGTAAGAATGCTTTCACTCCAATTAACCCTACCTTTCCTACATTTTCTCACTTTTCCTGCAATGTCTGATTTCATAACCTTTCCAAGAATTTTAGTCTCCTCACAAGCATAAAACAAACATTTCAGTTGTTTCCACCAATTATGAACTGAGTTCCCAGGTAGAATATGCACGTTAATGTGTATTCCTTAACTTGCAGCTGAAACTTTGATAAAAAGCCATACGATCACAGCATTTAAAAAGTTTCAAATGGTTGTGCTGTTTTGCAGAGAGTAGAGGTTATCTGAGACTCTCAACTTTCTCTGACAATTACCTTTTGGAAAAGTAATGTCAAACTTCATGAATAGATAGTGTACTGGTGTATGTTTGAATATACTATAATCATCAAGAAGTATCTTATAACTTTTCAAACTCTTTAGTCTTTTAAATGCATTTTTCTGGACAGAAAGAATCCCTATTTTTTTCATTCTTGAACTAGGTTTCCACATCACATTAAACAGTTTGTTTTCTATAGCAAGAACCTGGCTGCCTGCTCTGATGTGAAGAGCAACCAGTGGCCTTTTTCTCCTTAATGTCAGCTTGCTCTTCAAGCACTGTTTGGTTCTCTTTCATAACATGCCTTCCTACTCCTCTCAGTAATGAGGCTCTGCTGATGCTGAGGTGCTAGCAATAAACACATATATTTCTCTTTGGTATTATTTTTTTGCTCATTTTTCTTCTTACACTGCACCCTGCCTTTGACTATCTCTGCTCTCTGGAGCATTCTCTTATTGTTCCTGCACACGGCCTCTGAAGGATTTTATCATTCCATTGTCTGCTCACTGTAGACTAGCTCTTTGCTTCATCTCTGTTGAAAGCAGAGACCCTACAGGGATACCCAGACAAATTAGAGGGATAGGAAATTGCTAGTTGTGTGAAGTTTAACAAGGGCAAGTGCCAGATTCTGCACCTGGGATGGGACAACCCTGGATGTACAGACTGGGGATGAGATGCTGGAGAGCAGAGCCATGGAAAGGGACCCGGGGGTCCGTGGCAAGCTGAACCTGAGTGAGCAGAGCCCTGGCAGCCAGGGGGACCAACCCTGTCCTGGGGACATCAGGGACAGCATCACAGCCGGGCAAGGGAGGGGATTGTCCTGCTCTTCTCTGAGCTGGGGCAGCCTCACCTCCAGTGCTGGGGGCAGGTCTGGGTGCTGCAGTATAAAAAGACATTGAATTCTTGGAGAATATCCAAAATAGACCAAGAATGGTGGAGGGTTTTAGGCAGGTGAGGTCACTTGGTTTGTTCAGCCCGGAGAAGAGGAGATTGAGGGAAGACCTCACCAGAGTTTACAAGTTCCTCATGAGGAGCAGTGCAGGGACAGGCACTGATCTAATCTCTGGTGCCCAGCGACAGGACCCAAGTGAATACCATGAAGCTGAATCAGGAAAGATTTAGGTTGGATATCAGGAAAAGTTTCTTCACCCAGAGTATGGCTGGGCACTAGAACAGGCTGCCCAGGGAAGTGGTCACAGCACCAGACTGACAGAGTTCAAGAAACATTTGGACAATGCTCTCAGGCACTGGGTGTGATTCTTGGGTATGCTGCTGTGCAGGGCAATGAAATGGACTTGATGACCCTTGTGAGTTTCTTTCAACTCAAGATGTTCTATGATCATATGATTCTTGCTGTCCCATTTTATCAGGCCCCTGATTCTTTTTTCCTTAACAGAATGTGACTGGTCCAGTGCTTGAGTTCTCTTGCACATAGCCAGGTGTTTTCTTCAAAGATGGATGGTGCCAATGTTCCTGTTTCTTTTAAATTGACTCTCTTTTCAGGTGCCACCTATCTGCAAGTCATCTCAGCTTTCTAAGACATCCCTATAATTTTTTGAGATCTGTTGTAGCCCTCACTTATATGTCTAGGGCCTGAAACCTCTCCAGAAGCTCTGCCAGGAAATATCTTTTATAGAGAATTAGCTCTAAAATGATGCTTATCTCACAGGTCAAACATCCAGCCACCTCCATGGCCTATGCCATATTTGATATTTCCCATGCTAGTGCTATAGCAGCCTTCTCCATCCACCTTAACATTTTCTAACATGGTAAAAAACCCAAATCCCAACTCTCTCTCTTTCTCCCTCTGACTCTCCTAACTCATAAGCAAACTCATGATTGTTGCCCAGTCAACAGATTACTCAGCATGCAGGTTTTTAAAAGCTTTGTACTGAGCCAGTCGTGCCCATAAATTGTCTGAGCCAGGATGAGCTTTCTATTCCTTCAGTTTCTGCAAGATCAAAAAAGATAAAAAATGAAAAATCACTCACTCTCCCATGATCATCACCAAAATGTTCTAAAAAAGAGACACTCCTTTTAAATCCAATGGCAAATTAAAGTGCCACTAAATAAAATCTTCCCCAACAACAAGATTAGAGGCTCCGCCTTAGCTGACAAAATTTGTGGCAACTAGCCATGATTTTTTAGAATTAGCAAAACAACTCAGTATTCCAGGCTGAAGAGAAAGCACAGAGCAGATTAGCCATTCTTGCAATATGGCACAGTATCAAAAAGTTGAATATGATACAAACTCAAGCTAGAAGTTTTACTTTATGGAACAAAGGCAAATGTTTTTTTCCTCTGGTTGTGTTAGCACTGTGTGTGGTTCTGAAAATGTCATTAGATTTTAGCAGGAATTTAAAAAAAAAGAAACAACAAAAAAACAGAAGAAAATTATCCAAAATTAGAAAATTTCCTACACACTAAACATTTTAAAATACTTAAATGTGTAAGTATATACTTCCTTACACAATGATGATGACCCATGAAAGGTCCTCGACAGCAGGTGATGAGCCAGAAGTTTTGGTCTAAGCTGAAGAGTGTATCCATTTAATGAAAAGGCATTGCTTTATTTCACTCTGATAGTAGCTACATGTTATGGGAAGACTAATGCTAATTATAAAAAATAGTAGAGTCATATTGATTTAGACTTTTCATCAGTCTAGTCATCAGATTTAAAGTATTCCACCAGTCTAACAGTTGGAAAATTGCTCCCTTAAAATCGATGTTTCAGTTAGATGCAGAATATCAAGCTTTTGTCTTTCAAGATTTAATAGGGAAAATCCACTTATCCTTTTGATCCATCATGGGTGACTTAGCCATTTTTTTGTTGAAGTCTTTGAAAATCCATCTGTATAACTTTCATTATAGTGTTAATACCTTCCAGGCTTTAAACAGATTGTGGAAGAAAAGGAGGAATATATCTCTCAGTCCTCAATACCATAAAATGCACTGTGCTTTTTAGTAATAACTTAAGAAAAATAATTGGGAGGAATCACAGTCAAATAAAATAGCAATAATAAATTTTAAAATAATAAGAAGATAAATATTTATCATTTTGTAATTTTCATAAGATTGTTTTACAGTAATATAGGAAGATCTTTTCTCTGTTAAGAAGATTAGAGCTTTAAATGTTCTTCTTAACACAGTGGTCCAGGAATACTTAGGGTGGCAACATAGGTGGCTTTGCAGGCTTCCAGTTTTTTTGTTTTTCGATTTTTTTTCATTCTAGTCCATGAAGTAGGGAATTTGCTATCAAACATTGACAAAAACCCCTACTCTTAAACCTAAGATGGTTTGAGTTTTTTCTAATAAATAAAAGAAAACAACCTTTGTGGAATAATCAACATTTTTACCACAGCTGAAAATAAAAGAGAACTTTGGAAAGGAGAAGTTAGGCAAGAAAACTCATCACAAAGAAGTGAACATGATCTATCCAGTCTCATTTTTCAAGCATAAGAAATTACAGAACATGGAATTTACTGCCTTTGTCTGTCTGCAGCCCTGAGAGACCAAGTATAGTCCGTGTGAAAAACTACTTGGGCTGCAGTGTTAGTGATATTAAAACCTAAGGATATACTGATGTGCTAGCTAATTAAATTTAAACTAACTCAGATACATTTGAAATTTGAAATTATAACAGGAGTTCTCAACTGATAGTGCTTGTATGTCCTAGATTAAAAGATGAAGTAAGTGGGAATAATTCAATCTTAAGTGAGTGCAATGATATTTGGACATTGCACAAAAATAACACATGTAGAAAATACGCAAGAAGACAATCTGCCTTAAAAATAGTAAGCTGACGGAAAGGTGGGTATGAAAATTGTAACAGTGGAAGACCATTGCCTTCAGAGCACATATTAAAACAAAGATGAAAAATACACTACCTCAAGAGGAAAAAATATTTCTTTGATGGTGACTTGGGACAATACTAGCAGCCTCTGATTGCCTTAGACTCACTACTTTCCTTCTGTGTTTTCACAGGAAATGTGTCAATGTGGGAACTAAGTTGGAACTTGAGTAAAGACCTTGAGGTATGGCCCCTGGAAGAGACAGTATCAGTGCCAGCAGACGTGAGTGAATTTTCCACTGCTAAACAGAGATGAAGGATTTTATCTGCTTATTATGGGCAAGCACTGATAAATGACTGTGTAATTAAAATGGAAATTGAGTCCTGTGCTGCACTGGCTGGGGTGTGAGGAGACAAGCTGAGGCAGTGCAAGTCCTCATGCTCTGGTGGCAGGCACAAGGTTAAAAACCTGCTCCCAGCTCTCAGCATCCCAGTCAATCAGCTGATCATCCTCCCCTTTTAATTCCTCCATTGCATGCTTTGAGACTTGCAGACACTTAAGGAGCAAAGTGCTACCACACTGCCACGTGGCCTCAGGTCTGATAATTCAGTTAGCCTGGTGTAGTAACCAGATAGCAGTGCTAATTCTGGTCACCTTCAGAATTTAACTCAGGAGCACAGACAGTCCCCATTTTCTGTACTAAAACAAAGGAAAATGGAAGTTTGAGAGGAAATTTTTGGTAAAAGAAAATTATTCATGTTGAAGTAAGCACATGATATAAATAATATATATAGTAATAATGTTATTATAATAGTCACAATCTAAGCATAAAAGCCAAGCTAGGTTTACAGAGAGAGGTCAGAGATTTTACTGCACCAGTAAGGTCATTGGAATTAAAAAAAATGGACAACTTTTCAAGTGCTTCTTCACTTTGGAATTTGGTAATTGGCATGCAAACTGAACCGTTGCAAAGATAATTACATGAGCTATGTTTGAGAAATTGGTCTCATCAATCATTAACCAGCGTTACCAAGAATACACACTCTTCATAGGTAGGAAGAAGGGAAGGTGTAGAGATCTTCTATCACATCTTAGAAGCTGTTCACATACTCCAGAAATCCCTAATAATTCAAATGTTTTAAAACTCAAATTCAGCCCAGCTGAAAGCCTAGTCTTTAAAGCTTAATAACACTAGAAATGTCCCTATGTATTTTTATAATTTTTTCACACGTGAATTACTCAGTCACTTTCTATCATATGAAGAATACCAACAGGTTATTTCTCCCTCCAGCTCCCAGTCAGGTATTACATTTTCTCACTCTCAACTGGACCAAAGAATTACTAAAACTGAGAAGCTCCTAAAAATAGAGCTAGCAGGGATGCTAAAAAGTAGGATGTGGAACACGAACTGGGGAAGAAGTGTGTGGTTGTGAAATTTCTTTATGGATGCAATAAAACAGGACAGTGGGGGAGGATAAAGGAAGTGACTGGAAATGTGGATTGAGAATATCTGTCCTGTGTAATGGATGCCCTGCTGAGAGGAATCCCAGATCAGCACAGCTGGATCTAGGAAGCATGGAAAACCCTTGGTTCTGACAGTGGTAGCAGCACAAGATCATGGTTCCCAGCTGATAAATCCTGCCAGTCAGCTCATCACTCTATGTTCCTGAGCTGCTGAGACCTCCACTATCTAAAATATTACAGCACAGTCTTCCAGCTTTGCAGTATAGGCATGCTTTAAATATATTTATCTGTAAGTGAATATTACAGAGTTAAGTAGAGAGAAAGGATTGCGTTGGAAATACGGACTGCTCAGAAGTACAATCTTTATCCTATATCCCATGTGATCTCAACAGGAAAATGATAGATATCTTTATCCTCCTTCCCTTCCATGCTCTTCCCTCTGTCTTTGGACCTACATGTCCAAGATGTGTAAGAGGAACTTCATGGATCCTGATGATTTTAGTGCTTGCTGCTTATGGCATAAAAATAATTGCTATCCCTTCACAGGGAGGAGTGTGGAACCCTCCTGACCTAGAGTTGAAACTGAACATGGTGGAGATGCCCCAATGGAAACAACAGAGCAATTCTGTTCCTCAGACCTGCTGAGACATTCCACCGCACCATGTCAGAACATGGAAAAGTTTCTCACTGTAAAATCTCTGTCTCAATAAGCTGAGTGAGATGAAAGCAACATAGCAAGGATCTAAGAGGTTCACAGGGAAGTGTTGTGTGTCTGTTTCATAAGGTGTGGAGTGACTGGGCACTACATGGTAGAGACTCAATTTACACTCTGAAACTCATAAAGAATTTTTTATGATCAAAATGATGCTGCTTCAGTGTTAATTTTCAGCAATATGGGAATAAAAAATAAAAATCCATTCCAATGCATAGTTGTGCTGGAGGGAAAAGTGTTGACTGACTTCTGATAATTTGCTTGTTTTACTTTGTGTTAAAAGTATTTTCTTGACCTACCTCAGTGGAACTGCAGACAAACTGATATGATTCTTTTTCTGTCATTTTTAGTGTCAGTGAAGCCTAGTGTTACTATTATCCTACATCTCATCAATTATTAGTATGATTTCTTGGCTAAGAAAACAGTGAAATGTGAAATTCAAGCCTTTATGTTAGACTGAATTTGTCCTAAATTTAGGGAAGTAGAGACTACTTAAAGAAAGGTAAAGAAAGGTAAAGAAGGGGTTTTTTACTTACATAGTATTTGTCACAGGAACAATCTTGGTACAGGCCCAAAATATGCCAGGATTAGTGTCAGCCAGATCCATGAAAAACTGAAACCTGCATAATATCATAAGTGGTAAACTGGTAGAAGAGGTTTCATAACCACCATTTAGAACACTTTCTCATTTCTTCACTCAGGAAAGTAATTTGGAAAATTAAAAACCTGTAACAAATACATGCCAAACTGCACTAGGATCTAAATGGCCTGTTGTACTCTGTATTGGTGAGTCACACACAGTAACAACAGCATGGTGCAAAATCACTCTAATTAAATGCCTCTAAGAAGACTTTGACATTTTTGGTATGCTTTTCATCTTCCAGAAGCAACAGACAATGGTGCCTAAAAATTTTTTTCCACACATTTTTATTGCTACTGTGTCTGGAAATGTGTTAATATTTTTAAATAACTGTCATTTAATCTTAACTGGTTTATCCATATTGAATGTGCAAAATATCAAAATTTTAAGAAGTGCCTGCATCGAGGATTGAGACTGTAAGGACTAGGGCCTTTTGTTCTTGCAAATGACCTGTGAAGAATATAATTCCTAGGAGAAGGTGTATAGATTAACTCCAGACGTGTTTCTCAATAATGGATACAAAATAAATCCCTTTAAATAAATAAATAAACAAACAAACAAACAGAAAATCGTTTACTTGCTCTGCACTCAAAATATGTGTCTGAGTACAACTAAAGCACTGTGAAGAAGCAGAGATGAGAGAAAGAGAGGAAAACAAACACCTTTGAGTTTCCTTAGACCATAAATACAGTATGTTTATACATTACTGGCAATTCTTTAGCAGTTATAAACAGGAGTAGTTCCACAAAAGTTTCTGCTTCTCCTGAAGGCAGTGCAGGTGTGCTGATGGCATTCCCTGGCATAGCAGGGAACAGGGTCAATTCATCCCAGGAGCTCATGGCAATCCATGTGCAATTGTGGCAAAACAGAAAACTCATCTGGGAAATGAGCTCTGTGAGGAGCTGCTGGCATTTGCATGGTGCCTGGGACCTCTTTACTGCTATCACAGTATTATTAAAGGTTTTCAGAAATGTCTTACATCTGTCATTCTGGAACAGATTCTCAGCAATCAGCTACTTCCCTGCTGCCACCATCATTTCCTCTACTGCTGCCCCAAGTGCTTCCATTGACCCACACAGGTAAGCTCGCTTCTGTGGTTCCTTGAATATTGTATGTGAGGTTCTAAAGTTGCACTGCCCCTCAGATCTTTTGGTCAGCACCACTGTCTGCTGTTGAACTTGTAATCAGGCTTTTTGTTAAGAGGCCAGAGGTATTTCCCTAACCTTAGGACTATGACAGGCTGTGGCTGTTAGTGGGTGCAAAGCACAGCTCAAGAAGCTGTGCCTTGGAAACAGGAGCACTCAAGGAAGATGATGGGATCCAAGGGAAAGGAGAGATACTTGGAGTGAGGAGAGATCAGTTAGAGACTTCAGGAGCCATGGCCACCACCTAAAAGGAAATCAACTGCACAGGAAGCATAAAGCTACTTCCTAGGACTGCTGCTGAGTCAAAGCAAGAGTGAGGGAATGCAGGTCACCAGCTGAGGAGAAGCACTGGGCATTTTGGTTTTAAAGTTCTTACAAAATCTGACTTTTTAAAACCTTTAAAAGGCCTCCTTTCATGCCTTCATACAATCTGGCAGATAGAATCCTCCAGTAACTAGAGATGTAATCTTTTTTAAATGTCTTTTTATGCTTCAAACCAAGACAATGAGAAGAAGGGGATATTTAGGTCTCTACTCAATTTAACCTCACATTCTTGACACTTCTTTGAAATTGGTTATAGTTTTGCCATGTTACTTTATCTGTCATCTTCTCAACCACTATAAAATTTCAGTCAAAATAGCTGAAATCACTCAAATGATTCTGAGATTACAAGTCTTTTAAACAGAGGTTCAAAATCTTACCTGCTGTATATTTCCCTATACCCATCATTTCAATGCATGAGAAACATAATGCAAAATAAGACTTTTCGTATGATATATCCTTTTCTCCATTTTGGTTTCAGTCTGCGACCCCTATATTTAAGGACTTTTGTATTTGGCTACCTTGGTATTTGTAATGGGAAAAGTTCTACAGCACCTCTGAATTGTTTTTCAGTTTTGTCCTTGTGTGGTGTCAGTTCTTTGTTGTTAAACCAGATTTACACAGAGATTGTGACAGTAACAGCAGCAGCCTGTAATCTGTCAAGTCTGTCTGAAACGTCCTTCAGTTGCCTTTGTAAATTTAGCACAGCTGTATAAAGCCCCTTGTGTAAAATGTATGTTCTGGTTTTGATCAAGTCCTCCATATGCTCACAGCAAATTTCAAGACATTGCTGGTAGTGGTATGCAAATGCAGAGATAGATTCAAGGCATTTTGATACAGCTTTTTGTGTCTTTCTCCTGCTGCAGTAATTGCTTTGCATTTCTCATTCTTTGTGGCATATTGATGATAATGTTAACATGTAAAAAAGGTTGTAACTTTCCTGGTTTCTACTTTTCAGGCTCTTTTTATGAAGGAATTACCAACTGGTCCTCTCATGTTTCTTTTTTTGAAGATTGTTCTATATTCAGTTTTTAATTTTATAGCTGAATATCTCCTTTTCTGGAAAATTTGGGCCAGGGATTTTAAAAAGCAAGCAAGACTATATCTGTCAACAATATCTGTCTGTGGCTTTAATTGCTTCCATTTCCTATTCTCCTATTTTAAACTTTTGAGGAAGTGACAGAAGGCAGCTATCCAGGTTTTGACTCTTTTTGAAAGAAATGTATGTACACTGTTTTCTATAAAGCATAGGAATTTTGGGCTACTGTCCTCCATCCATTAAATAGAATGACTCCCAGCAAAGCACTTTGCTCTCTTCTGCTTTGTCTGCCCTCCTAATATCTGATAGATATCTTACTTCAAGGAACACACTTAGCATGTTGCTGAATGAGGAGCCACCACCAGGAAATTTTAAATAAACATAGACATACCGAACAAAACCCATCTTCTTGTCTTCAAGATTCACCTCCTGAAGCTGGAGTTAGACACAAAACCCATTTACCTTTTATAAAACTCAGTTGGGCAATGTAACTGTGACATTTCCTTCTTGTACACTTCTGCTGAGGAGTTAAGAACATTTCTCTTGCATGTATCAGGGACTGGTTACACACTTAAGACTTTGGAAAGCTCAGCTGACAAGCAGTGACTTCCAGCTGCCAAGACAGTGCTCCACTGCCAAGCAAAGGACATCTTTGCATGTACCTTCCATTTTTTTTTTTCTGTTAAAACTCCATTTGTTATCATACATTTGCAGTACTCTGGGGTCTCCTCTGGAGAGGTTCCAGGCTGTAATCCCAGTCTCACCTGTGTTTTAAGACCCTGTCTGGTGGGTATAACCCCTAAACCCACTGTGGAAATTGCAGGGATAAGTACCTTTTGAATTCTACCAGGTGTGACAAGTCTTAGACATGCCTTGTTGAAAACAGTGACAAAACCTACCCCCTATCAGTGTCTCAGAGGAGGTACAACAAACTCCCCCATCCATTGCCCACATGGGTAGAAAAACTACCTTAGGATGAGCCAGGCACTTTTCTTCCCCGTGGTCTTCAGGCAGACAAGTCAGTGCCCCCTTATTGGTGAGTGCTTAAGATTTCACAGCTCTCTGCAAGCAGAATATCTAACACCATGGATTTCTGTTGTCTCCAGAGAAAGGCAGCAGCTGCACAGAGTATCTCTAAGTTTTGAGTTTCAGTAGGACATAGTGATCCTGATAGGTAAGTAAACTATCTGGATCCATTTTTGATCCATTCTGAGTTTTTCACCTCATCACTTTTAAGCATACAAGTAAGAAATACACATCCTCATTCTTAGTAGGCAACATTAGCATGTAGGTGTGGTATTTCTCACTGGTCACTGATTACTGTGAAAAGTGTTGCAATCATGCATGGATCCAACACTGAAAACTACCAATAAAACAATCAATCATGTTTGCACTACATTGGAGCCCTGTATATTTGCTTATGCCCCAAAATACCCAGAGCACTTATGATGCCAAGTGAGTCTAGATAGTTTGGGCACCATTTGGTAAATAATTTTTCTCTCAGACAACTACCAGGAAATCCACCAGTATCTTTTCGATTTTAGGTTTTCAGTATAGGCAAGATTTCCATTAATAGCTTGAAATAAAAGCATAATGTTTTAGTGTCAAAACCACCACAAATGTCTCATTTGCTTTCATAAATGTGAAAAGTAACTTTCATCTTTCCCTGAAAGTAAAAATGAAACTTAGTATCCTACAAGGATACTAAGAGATACTATCCTACAAGGATACAGGAAGAGAAACAATGTTTTATTGGTAGATAATAGAAAATATCAATGTCTATAAATATCACAGAAGCCAACACATTAAAATTGGAAAGGACATACCAAATCAATTCTCTAATCTTGCAAATTAAGTTCTATTTCACACTACACAATATCTCTTATGCTTTCTAATTCTTATTTACCACAATCATTCAAATGCACAAAAAAAACCTAATCACTTTAATGACTGGGAGACCTTTTTGAGTGATTGAATTTTGAGGGAAATTAAATAGTACGAAATCTGCAGAAAACAGAACTGTCAAAACTGCATTGGGCGACCACGTGGTGGTCAGGAATTACTAGATCATATGTCCTTGAAATGGGCATGTTGGTATCTGAAATGCAAATTCCCCAGCTTTTTTATATAAGACATTTAAACAGTAGAACTCACAGCAAATTGAGCTTCCCTGTGGATGTTTAAGGGTTACAAGCAAATGAAAGTCAAAACACAGTTGATGTTGAAATTACAGTAGCCTAGTTACAAGAGAAATATACTGATGATGGAATGAACCCAGAAATAACTGATGTTAAATTAGCCTGGTAAATGGGCAATTAGCATGGATGTGGTGCGAACAAATATGCCTCAGGTTTTACCGTGCTAATTACTGACAGGCTTCATCGTTCAGACCTTCACTGCCTTTTGTCTTTTGCTGCAGTTTGTAGGTACATGTCACATTGCAGCTAAGTCTTACTGTGGGAAGGGAAGGGGTACAGCAGTTTCATTGGTAACCACTGTGTGACATCCTCAGTTTGCTCAGCACTGCCCTTCCCTGGGTGCAGTGTATGAGCGCAGCTGATGCTTTGGATCTGCACAGACAAGGGTTCAGCCAGGTGGGACACCAAGAACAAACAGGGTGAGTATATAGCCCTGGTAAACCTTGGCACATCAATTCTGATTGGTTAAGCTACATCATCCACTCATAGATATATATTTATTGCAGCAACTATGGTGAAGAATTAAAAAAAACAAACCGAAGAAAGATGGTCTGAGCTGTCAGGGCCATTAGACTACTGAGACATTTTCTGAAGCCGAGGCGGATCATTAATGAGGGGTTTCAAACCTCTACAGTAATTTTATTTTTATGGATTTCCATTATTTGAGCAGTGGCAGAAATATATTAATTAATTTTTCACTGATGTATCTAAGTAACCTTTACACACAGCAGACAAATAAAATCAACAGTGAAATCATGGTTTAATTATTTACCTAGCAACAACTTAGAATCAATACAACATCTCTTACTGACTGCGAGAACTTAATCTCCTTTCTATTCTCTTCCTTTTATGTGGTTATCATGCAATCAGGAGACAAAAGATGATGGGATTTTGCTCACATAATTATAGCTCATCAAAACAGCCCTCATGAACAACTCATTCATCAGATTTGACCCTTTATCTCTTGGAGAATTTTCTGTGAATTGATCATGGCTTTTATTATTTGGTTGATGAAGAGCTTTTTCCAAACACATCTGAGCCTGACTATAGTAAGTACTTCAAGTGTTTGTTATTTAGAGTTCTCTGGTTGGATGTCAGCTCTCTTGTATTTTCAGGTCCTGCAATTTTTTTTTTACTGTTTGATTAAATAGATATCCTTTGCAAAGTAGAGACATAAAAACAAAAAAAAAAAAAAAAAAAAATACTAGAGTGCTGAAATCTTCCCAGGGAGAAAAGTGAATATGTTATGGAGACTCATTAGGAAATCAAAGGCCTGAAATAAAAAGTGTAGGTATAATGTGAAATAGGAATAACAACTTATTGCTGTGTTTTACCATTTTTATACCTGCCTCAATATGTTTCATTGTTGAAACGCTGCCCACTCTTCCAGAATTTCAGGACATTTTAGAAATTACTTAACATTAAATATCAAGGCTGATATATGTAGCACTTTATATCAAGTTCTTAACTGTTTTGAGTTAATGTGAGAAAGAAGCACTCTCATTGTGCTCTAGAAAAGCAATGAATGTTCAGAGAAAATGCTGCAAATGGTGTAACACACCATAAATACCACTTCAAGTAGCTTTCATGGACTCTTAGAGTGCAGATCTACTTATGTTACTCCTACTCCTGTGTTACCCCTCCTTCTATCATGCTTAGGTCTGTTGCAGATTTGTGGTTAAATAGGAAATGTCAGATTTTATGCTTTCATACATATGAACCCATTTAACGTTACACTCTTGTTTCTCCAAGACAATTTCTCAGTCTTTGCAGAATGGTGATATTGAGTCCTACCTAGGATTTTGACATTTTCTAAGGAAAGGGCAGTGGCCTCCATCCTCTCTTCACAAACATATAACCTATTACTCTCTTAAAATGAGGAATACTTTCTGACTTGTTCAATAAAATAAGTAACACTGAAAAACTATATTTTACAAGAGGACTTAATAATAAATCTGGAATTATACTTTTATTTCTAGCCAAAGTAATGTAAATTTGGGGAAAGTATTCTCACTACTGTGCCTTCTCATGTATTATGTGTTGTGTCTGTCACCAAGCCTCTAACTTGTAAATGTGCATTGTCCCCACCCTTCTGTCAGTGTGCTCTGATTAACTTGGCCCTCAAAGAGAAAATGTACATGGAGCCTGTGACAGCCTGCAAAGCCTTTTCCCAAATGTAGTCTTCCAACACATTTGTGTAAGCACTTGCAAAGTAATGACTATCCTTTATGATTGGCTTTTCTGAGGTTTTATCTCACCACACTCTTGTAGAGACAAATAATACTCAAGATAAAGTGAGTGTCACATCCCATCGCTGCTTCCCCTCTCCCCTGCATCAAACAAAATCAAACTGAGACAGTCTAATGTGGAAGAGTGACACAGATTGAATGATTCATTTTAAATGAAGAGAAAAAAAGTAAGAAAAGTGTTGTGAGAAAGAAAACACACTGTGTATTCTCCTCTGCAAAAATTGTGTCTCCCCAGTCTCACCTTTCGGGAAGAAACCCTCTGTCTTCTGAGCACAGGGTTCAGTCCAGGTTAGCATCTCAAGCTGGACTGGGGTTTTTGGTGTAACTTTCCTGCAGCAAAGACAGTGATAAAGTCTCATTCATTAACTTACAGATTTTCCCCATCCGAGGATGAAAAGGGATGTAGTCATGTTCCTCGGTCAGAATATTAAAGACATCTCTCTTCTCACCTGCAGCAAAATTTCATTTAAGATATAAGAATTTAATATTTTTGAAGTTTCTTTTCTTCCTCCATCCTTTAACTGAGGTCAGCCATGAAGTTTTGCAGTTACAGAGGTGATGAAGGGAAACCAAAATGTCCTCACCCATATGCTCTCCTTAGAAAATCAGCTGAGGAGAAATGGCTGGGTTCTGTCAGAGCAAAAGAGAAACCACATATCTTAGATCAGGAACTGCTCAGGTAGCTGTAAAAAATTATCATGGAGTGGTAGGGTGGTGAGAAGGATGGAGGAAAATGTTATTTGGTAAGAAGGCACACAGTGTGAGCTGACCACTAGAGCAGAGATATTTCCTCTCACTCTCCCTATGCCTCCCACACCCCTTCTAACTACCTTGGGAAACACTCTACATCTTCTACACGTTGCCCTTGGCTATCCCCAGACATTTTCCCCATCCCCTGAGGAACTCTGCTGCCCACCAGCTGGGGATATGTCCTGTGTGCAGGGTCAGGGCTGCTGAGTGGTGAGTGCTCCATCCTGCGCTCTGTGAAAACAGCAGGAGGTGTCTCTCTTCTAAGCAGCCCCTCACCTTGAACAGCTTTGCCAGTAATTATCATGTCTGAGACATCTCTCTGCCTTTGTGAAATGGGAAGATGGATTTGGGAAAAAAAGACTGTTGTCACATGTACTTGAGGAACATGCCCCTTTTTCCTTAGGAATTCAGACTAAAAGGAGTGCCTGTCTCAGATGCTCACCTTTGACATGAGAACTATTCATGCAATTCAAAAGATGTGACAGCCTACAGTTCTGCTAAAAGTATCATCTTAATGATCATATGAGCAGAAACATTTTTTAATGTGCATTATCATTGTGATAGTCTTTACCTAGCACATTTAGTTCCCCCCACCCCCCCCCCAACACCCACACAATCATTTGCATTTGGGTATTTAAAACAAATCTAAGACTGTGCTGGTGTGCATGCGTGTACTTACAGGTATATAGAGGTTCCAAGAGAAGTTCCTCCTCTTTTCTGACTTTTATTTTCTCTTATTATTCATCCTTCTTGGACTGGAAAACAAAGACAGGTGATTGGAGCTCCCAAACATCAGGGAGTAAAAAAACATAAGCCATGATCTCAAGGAGACTGAGTTTCTATCTGTTCTTTCTATCTGAAATGGCTTTTAGGCTTATTTTTTCCGTCAGTACTACACTGTTGGCTTGACTCTCCCCTACACAGTTGTCAGTGCAGACCAAATAACTAATTTCAAATGCCACTATAAAGTACATGAGCCAAATATGTTTATGGATGGTAAAGGTCATATAAATTTAATATTAATATTTTTTCATTTCTAAATACACAGTCAAGAAAATACAGTACATTGATACAAGAGTAGGAATGAGACATAAAATTTGGAAGGAAAATAACATTTTAATAACTTATATAACCTGTTAAGATACCCAAATCAGGATGGGAACATAAAACAAATAAGCAAAATAATTTCCTAACATAAGACATAATCTATATTAAATCAAAACCCAAGTCTGGCTGACTTGCCACTTGAACAGAAGGTTTATTTTTTAGTGTTCTATAATTTGATCAGACCTTGGACCGCTGGCAATTGAGGACAGGCAGGTGGAGGAAGAGTAAGGCAGAGTTTTATAGCAAAGGATGTGAATTTTGCATCATGTTCAAAGCAGAAACAGAAGTCAAGGAGCACACCTCCCACCAGCACCCTCAGGATTAAAAACATGGAACAAAATTAAGTACTTTCTAACACTAGACACTTAACCCCAGGCCCTCATAGCCTCTTCAGAGGGTCTGAAGCTCTCTCCCTCCTTCTGTCCTCAGGCCAAGGAAGAGGCAGTGTTCACATCCTTTCGTCCTCTCTGCTTTCTGTGCTGGTCCATGAAGCCAATCACACAGCACTGCCCTGGCTCCAGTCTGTCACTCAGGAACTATTTTGTTTGGATTTGGCTTTGGGGAAGAATCCCTATGGGAAAAATTGTCTCCTTAGCTCTATGAAATGCTGGTATTGGCCAGCACAATGAGTTAAGAATACAAAAAACTTATCCAAATGTTCAGAAAAACCTGCCATGTTCTCTCATCCTGGGTGAGGATGGCCAGGTTTGGCCCTATATACTGTGTACATTGCTGGGCTAATAAGACATGTTGTTATAAGGCTTTAGAGAAGCTTTCATGAATTTCCTTTGGTCAGCAAAGATTGATTTTCTTCCCTTCAGTGGCTGTCTCTCCAACCTGTGATGCTCTGGACAGTTTCCTCCGGTGAACAAACTTTCTTCAAAGAAAGGTTTCTAGGGGTGCAAATCCAGTAAGAGGAGATTAGTCAGAGTCAACTGAGAAATCTCCAGGAAAAACATAAAGACTCTCTTCTGGATCCACACAAACTCCTTGTCTCTCCCTGGCTGAATTACTGTGGTACTCCTCAACAAAGCACTCGAATTAGCAGTTGGCAGCTGGCCAGCATGTCTTTCACTCTGTCCAAAAGGTGAAAGGCAGGGAATTTGTGAGCTTTTCAGAGCAAGCCAGTGATGAGTTTGCTCAGCAGAGACTGAATATCTGGTGAACAGCTTGCCAGAGCTTTTGTCTGCCAATGCTATCATTTTGTCTATCCACCCTTTGTCCCTCCTGATTTCCGCTCATGCTAACACGGAATGACGGGCTTGCCCATTTAACTCTGCAGGCTAAATTTCAGCTTCATTACTATGTATTAGACTTATTTTCACCCCAATTTAACATTAATAGAGTAATTTGCAGAGCTCTTAACTGAACCAAAAATCTCCTAAATTACTTTTTTACTTCTTTTGTATGGATTCAGCTTAATATTTAACATTTCTTCTAATTCAGTGTTTATACAAATGTCACACTTTTGCTCCTCCTCTTTGCTCTCTACTTGGATCCAGGCTTAGAGAGCATCATGGCCACACAGCTTTACTGCTGTCTGCTCCCATTAGACTGATCTGAGGAATCAGCTGTGACCACAGCCTAGTGCTGTTGGACCAGGTTACAGCCTATGATAATGAACTTCTAAGCAATAATCCTTTACAGTAATTTCCTTTGTGTCTGCAGAGTTAAGGTCCAATATCTTTTTTCTCATTCTGGCTCTGAAGTCATTGCCTTCAAGGATTTATATCCCAAAATTGTGACTGCACTTAAAAGAAACTATGTGAGTTTGAGGGCCCCATGTCCAAGTGCTTTTAACCTACCTGCACCCTGAAAGTGTTTGCTTTACTTTTAGGAGCAGCCCAGTTTAAGAAATCTGCTGACTGTGGCAGACAACAAATTTATGCTTGCCTAAACTGGATTGTCATGTCCTTGTGAACACAAAATGTTAAGAAACTTTTTAAGAAGTTGAAAGAAACTTCCTGTCTGTCCCTTCAGAGCTTTCAGGGTCTCTTGGGTTAAGCTTTTAACACAGACTTCATAAACATAAATGGCTGGTAAGTCTCTACTTGAGAAGGGGCTCTGAGGAGTCTAACCATACACTGGTCTCAATAGTCTCAATTTAACAGTGAGTCTTTATTAATTTATTCATTTATTTGTAAAAAAAAAAAAAAATATTTTTAAAAAAAGTCATTTTTTCCTGAACTTTTCAACAACTGAACTGCTGCTAAGGCTTAAATATTTCAACAGAAGGGTGGCGTGGGGTGTATGTTTGGACTTCAATGACTTCAGGTTTTTGCCAGTGAGATTAACCATTTTTATGACAATGTTAATAGTAGGATTTGATGATAACATTGCAATGTCCCATGGCTCTCATAAAAACTGGAGCCCCTTCATTTTTGTCAAGAAATACAATTCAACCCCTGCATTGCAGCTCTCAGTGTTTAGGCAAGCCAGGTATGGTTGCCTTGCCAGAGCTAAGCTTTACAGAGCCAGACAATTCCTTAGCCCTGGCTTTCTCTCAGCTGCCCCACCCATGACTGGATGGTACATAAGATATCACTCAAAATATCTGAAAATGGCAACAAACATTACCTTGTCAAGAAAGTTAAAATGCCTGAGAGCTTCCTCAGCCTTTTAAGAAAATAACTTAGCATTCTATTTTAGAAGTATAGTAAGATAAAAAAGAACTGCCGCAATAAAAATCTTTTCATTGCAGGATAGGTGCTTTGGGGATGAATGTTCCACTCTATTTTTGCCTTTCTGGGTGGAAGAGCCTTAGGATTCATTGTGTCCTGGCAGTCCGTTTGTGAAATTGCATTTCAGATGACAGGAAAGGGGCTTTTAAAAAAGTTGAGAAAAGGCACATGAAGGGAACAAAACTCTTTTAGAAGATAAAACAGCTTCAGAAGAATTAAAGTTCACAGGCTTGCAGCTGGAACCTACTCTCACAGTGCCTGGTGCTGATGAACTTTGATATCACAAAGCACAACACCTTCTGACTATTTCTTAAAATGTCAACCACCACAAATTGCTAAAGGTGGGACTAACATTCCTGGGTTGATTGTAGTAATAAGACCCATTTGCTGTCATTAAGGGTTTGTATATCTGTTTGCTCCAATATTCCTCTCTGAAGTTTTTCCTGCTGTGACAGAGAAAAGGCTGGCTAGAGGAATTGATAAAACACTTCCAGAACCCTTGTCTTTTCAGTTGGCATTTCCTCTGTTCAATTTACTGGATCTTGTTCTTCAGAAAATAAAGTACTGTTCATTTAATCTTTTATATCACAAACACAAGAAATCTTATTCATACTCTCTTGTACTTGTGGTACAAAGAACCATTTTCATATGCTTTAAACTAAGTAGTTTCTGCTTTTTATGTATTTCAAATGCAGAGTGATGCTGTAGCTGTGAGCTTCATCCAGAATGAGTAAAAACTGAGTTCATGCAGTCCCAGGAACCAGCCTCAAGATGACTGGCATCATGGAGGGGCAGCAGCTTTCTTAGTAAGGAATAGTATCATAGACTCATGGAGCAGCTCAGTTTGTAAAAGACCTTGAGAGGTCACCTATTTCCAATCATTCAAGGTAAGTCCAACTTAGATCAAAACATCACCTTCTCTCCAATTCAGACAGCATCACCTAAAACTGTTTCAGCTTTACATTTACCTACAATGGCCAGTGCTTTGGCAGAGCTCAGATTTTTTTAAAGAAAATATATAATTTCATTAGAATTGGCAGAGCTCAGATTTTTTCAAATAAAATATGTAATTTCATTAGAATAAGCAAGAAAAAAAAGTGTGACACTTTCCAAGCACCCAACACTGCAAGCAAAATTGGAATACTGAAGAGTGAAAGAGAAGATAGCCTTCGTTAGAGACAGCAATTTTATTAATCTGGAAGCTGAGTCATATTTAGAGTCTGAGACTCTCAGAGGAGCTTGAGTTCTGTTAAAATCTGCTGATAGAAGAGGAATTCTCCTTACTAAAAAGTTACAAAGGAGAGAAACCTGAGAAACCTGAGTTTTTGCCAACTTGACACACTCTCAAACTAACAGCACTAACTACATACAGTCTTTTATGAAATGAGCTGGGCAAAAAAACAAGGGAGCAGTCACATCACAGTATGTGCAGTACTGCAGTAACTCAAGTACTTGGTTAAACCCAATGTATACAGAACAAATTTTCTAAACAGAAACTTAAACTGTTCTGGCAGTTCTGACCTCTAGACACTCCTCTCTTTTGAAGGAAAATTGAAGTGACTCTTTAAGTATGGGGAGAAATTTCTCCTTCACCTGGGACTCTTTAACTGTGGTCAAGGGACCACAAGTTGGTTCCTCAACATGTTTGGCCTCAGTCTGCAAAAAAAGAGAGGCTGAAGGAACCATGGAGCTTAAAGGCCCTACCCTTTAAAGGAAAGGAGAAGAAAAACTAGAGAGTACCAAACACAACTGGGCACATTCCGTCTCATTTTTGTGCCTCAAAATTTCCATCCAAGAAAAAGTCTTAAACCCACTTTTGGAAAAAAAAAAAAAAAAAAAAAGGAAAAAAAAAAGCTACACAGGGATAGGGGAGGAGGGGGTTTAATGCAATTTTTCAGTAATGTCAAAGATGTTGAAGTACATTTCTTGATGTGTTCAAGACAGGTGTATTTTATGTGGTGGAACTGGGTTCTCTTTTTAAGCTAGTATGCTTCAGGGTACATGATTTTCTTTCCAATCTTCGTTCACAATTCTGTGAGCACAATGACAATTTAAACACTCAAAACCTGAGGCTGGCAATGTTTCCTGGACAGTAAGGAATAAAATGACAGATATTCAGAAAAGTACAATTATTTATAGAGGGGAGAAAAACATATTTTTTGAACAGCAGCAAAAAACAGCTACCTTCTATTTTTTTTTAATCATATATTTATTCGTCAAAGATAAAATAGGCAGGCTTACTGAAAAACAGTTGCCAGTGTGAAGGGTAGGGGAGAACAGTTTCTCCCTCTTTTCTGTAAAAAACAGCATATGATTAAATAACATTGGGAATCTAGTGTATGCAGTGTGTGAAAGAGACTGGAAAGAGGCACAGCAATAGGATCACTCTGGGATCTACCCCCTTAGGTAATCTCCAAGTCCCTTAAGTACTGGCCAAGATGTGTCACTGTCCCATTGGCTTCAACAGGACAGCTCCCTTGCATTATAGGCAAGAGTTTTAGCATTTTTCTTAGATGGAGCTTAACTCTGCCCTGATACACATGGATGTCTACTGAGAGGGTGTAGTGTGGGTTGGGCAGGAGCAACAGCAGGATTGGGAGAAACAGAAATGGTTATGTAGAGAGGGCGCTGCAGAGAGACCTGGGATGGATGGAGGATGGGCGGAGTCCAGTGGGATGAAGTTTAGTAAATCCAAGTGCAGAGTCCTGCATTTTGGCCACAATAACCCCCTGCAGTGTTACAGGCTGGGGACGGTGTGGCTGGACAGGGCCCAGGCAGAAAGGGACCTGGGGGTGCTGGTACAGCTGGCTGAACATGAGCCAGCAGTGTGCCCTGGTGGCCAAGAAGGCCAATGGCCCCTGGCCTGTGTCAGGAACAGTGTGGCCAGCAGGAGCAGGGAGGTCATTCTGCCCCTGTACTCAGCACTGGTGAGGCCACACCTTGAGCGCTGTGTCCAGTTCTGTCCCCTCAGTTTAGGAAGGACCTTGAGACACTTGAGCACGTCCAGAGGAGGCAGCGAGGCTGGTGAGGGGCTTGGAACACAAACCCTGTGAGGAAGGACTGAGGGAGCTGGGGCTGTTTAGCCTGGAGAAAAGGAGACTCAGGGGTGACCTCATCACTCTCTAAAACTCCCTGAAAGGTGGTTGTGGTCAGGTGGGGGTTGGTCTCTTTCTCCAGGCAGCAAGTGACAGAATGAAAGGACACAGTCTTAAGCTGTGCCAAGGGAAATATGGGTTGGATATTAGGAAAAAGTTTTTTACAGGAAGGGTGATCAAGTACTGGAATAGTCTGCCTGGGGAAGTGGTGGAGTCACCATCCCTGGATGTGTTTAAAAAAAGACTGGATGTGGCTCTTGGTGCCATGATCTAGTTGAGGTGTTGAGCTGGGTTGGACTCGACCTTGGAGGTCTCTTCCAACCTTGTGATTCTGTGTGTGTGAGTGTTTTGATTTCTTTTTTCTGCTGTGTGACTCATCAGCCTTTATGAAAGATATGGTGACAAAGTACTGTATTTCAAATATTTTCATCTTAAATATTTAAAATCAAGTCATGAAGAGTTTGCCATACTTCCAGAAAAGAGAGAAAGCTTACAAACCCTGAATGGTGCTGACTCAGTGAAATGGTGGAAGGATGGGAGGAGGAGAAAGGGGAGAGAGGAAGAAAGGGAAAAAATTCCAACAGTGGCAAAAATCTCTTTTATCTTTATATAGATTTGGGGCCCACTTCTTCTATTACCTACACCATTTTCCGCACTAAAGCAGTGTGACCTTCTGTGGAATAGCTGTTCTGTGGAAAACGAGAGGACAACCAGGCTTTCACAAGGAAGGAGGAAAGTCACCTATCTATACTCTGATGTATCTCTGAGGTGCTGAGAAAGTCACCCTTGGAAAGCATCTCAACATGAAGGACGCCAAGTGAATGACTGTAAAGGATGCTAACATGGAACAGGAGTCAAAGCACCTGAGGGACCAAAGTTATGCGAGTTGGATCCTACTTGCCACGTTCAACATACTGCTGTACATTGATTTGTTACAAACAGTGCCTCACCTTGCAGGTGATGAGGGAGCTTTGGTCATATTTAGCATGCCACAGGACAAAATGGTTTTATATAAAAACACGAAGGCGTCTTGTTTAATTCCAAAACAAATAGATTGAACTCTTTGCTTTATTTTGGATGTGCACTGTGATCTGCTGCCACGCAGGGCAGGGCTGGGTGTGGGGCTGCTGCCGGGTGTGTGGCCAGCGCACGGGCCAGCTGTGGCCAGGAGAGGGCCACCCAGCCCTGGCATGGCACCGCGCCCTGCTCTCCTGCCAAACAGGCTCTGTAAAAGCTTAATTGCAAAGGTACCGCAGCTGGCAGGCGCTGACCGCAGGGAAACAGTTGCACGTTGTCATGTAACAGAGGGATGGAAGATACACCTTCCTTAACATCTGCTGCAGATGTTAATTTTAGGAAACAGAATAAAAACTTAAAAAAAAAAAAAAAAAAAAAAAAAAAATAAAAGAAAAAAAAAGACATGGTAAATGCTATAGAAAGTGTGGGAAATCCTTGCCTTTCATCCTGGCAACCTCTCTCTAATATATGTGCTCCAAGCCATAGGTTCCTTCATCTCAACTCCAGGTGTCCCCCAGACCAAGTGGAACCAGTCCATACCTCCTGCTCCATTAGGAGCAGCTAGCCTAGCCATAGGTAATCCCTTTGCTAAGCTGTTTTTCTCCATTAGGACTAAGGAGAGGAACTACCTATTCCAGTCTATCCCAAATGCTGAACGTGTCCTAAGTGAGAGACAATCCTTTAAAAGAACTGGGTAGGAGCTAAATCACCACTTGCTTCAAGGCTGATTATGTAGGGCACTTAGAGGAGTTTGTGCCTCACACATGGGCTGCCAAGGTGTTTCCACACATGGGAGAAAGTGGATGTGCCAGCCCCATCACAAGCACAGGCAGCCTGCAGTGCTGCAGCCCCTCTTAAGGAGTGTGGGCAGCCCACATGGACAGATGCTCCTCTAACCTAATTTTAATCACCTGCAGGATGAGTATGGATCAAGTGTTTCCTTCTGAGCTGGCTGGAGCTGGTAGGGTATATGTAGCACTTCACTCTAACAAGTGGAGTGTGTCTGTCATGCATCTATTCATGCAGGCACACATAATGCCCTCTCAAGCCTCCTCATATTACTGAGTTTGGGAGCTGCTATTATTTTTATCCAACAATCGCATTAATAAACATATTTGGTCTCTTTTCCATGCTGCTCCCACACCAGTCATGCCAGGTCAGTGCTGAGGCAGAGCAGAACTGAGCTGCTGGAGGTCCATAAACATGTGCCTCACACAGCGTTTTCCTTGGGCAAGCTCCTCATAAAGAGATCCCTGGTGAAAAATCCCTGCTGCCAAGCCTTGCCTGTGGCACAGTTAGTCATGGTGGGCTTGTGCAAGTCGAGTTTGGGTCTCATATGCAGAAAAAGCTACTCAGAGAGCCTGCCCATCCCCGGGCCAAGCTCTACACCTTGAACCCTGGCACGTCAGTGTTGAGCAGATGCTGTCAATTCTGCTACTAGAACCACTGCTTCCATTTTAGTGTGTTACAAAGTGTGTACAAAGCCATTCTCATTCTGAGGAGAGACTGGCACTGAAATATAGACACCTCCCTCAGTCCAAGAAATTAGTCCACTGAGATAAATCTGATAAGCACAGAGCAGTATTTTGAGGGACTGCTATTTTCTCCCACAAGAGGACAGCTCCACTTGCTGCTTCTTTCTCAACATGGTGAGCACTGGATTTAACTTATGACTTAGATGAAAACAATGCTCCTAATATCTTACCCCTGCATTTTCTTTATCTTCTCTGAGGTTCTCATATACTAATCCTATTGTTTAGTGAAGTTTCTGACTTCTGATGTTTGCAGCTTGTGTGAGATTTGCTTCTTTAGCAGTCAAATGAAATAACCATATTTACTGCTAAAATCTAAAATAATATTTTCAAACAGAGGATTTTGTCCGTACTTCCACCCAGTGGGGTAGAAACAAGGTTGCCATGATGACATCACCTTGAGAACTCTTTCCAAAAAGTTATTCTTTGACATATTCTTTATCCTCAGCCTGCTTAATTGACATGTTTATTAGCTAAAGATTATATATATCACCTGGCAATGAACTTAGTGTCCTGTCTTGTTTTAGTTTAATTTCATTTGCATTTATGTCATGACAGCATATTACACACAGATGTCAAATATTTTAAAATGAAACTTTTCTCATTATAAGTCTTACCTATTTAAAGAATTAAGCAACTTGTTTTCTCTGCTTAGCCAAAAAAACCCAGATGCCAACTCTAAAAAATTAACATCACAAGGCTTATTGCCCTATCTCCTAATTAGAAAAAGCTAAACATGATCCACATCAAGTATAAGTGGCTCTTCCCACTGCATACACCAACAAGGCTTTAAGTGTGCCAAAATTCCTTTCATACTAGTAAGATAAGATGGTCCATAGTACAGATACTACATATACAGGCAAGAAGTTCAACCATAGATAACTGTTGCACTATAAAGGAGAATGCAGCAGTTTACCTTCCCAGTGGCATGGTCTTCTCTTACTGCTTTATTCTTGGACTCAATTTTTCTCATCCGTGCTCACAATCAGTTCTAAATCCTAGTTCCAGTTTCCAAGACTATTGGTCACTTCTCTAGTTGCATTACTGGTCTCATTGTCATTCCTGAGTTGTTCATGACCCAGTACAAGGAGTGTGAGTTACAGGCACTGTTCTTGAGCTACAAGCTACACTTTCAGAGGATATTCCAGGCACTGGGTTAACCTTCTTTTCAGAGCATCTTGAAAAAACATTCTGTTTACTAAGAGATATGTGTTACTGTAGGTTAATACAGTGTAAAGGAGAACAACGATGTGTCAAATAATGTCTGCTTCTCCAGAAAAGCTTCAAAAGATCCTTATGTCCACCAGGAAACACTATAGACCTAATTTGCCCATGAAATATTTTGATACCATTTCAAAAAGGGCTGTACAGACACATAGACACAACCTACCACACTGTAATCAGGTTGGAACCATGGTCAGTGGTTGTATCAAAGGTGGGCTGGGACAGCTGTCTCCAACAAAAAAATCCTGGCAGTTCATGAAAGACGAAGAATAGGATATTAAAATGCTCCCCTCCTGGCACAGTCTGCTCCACATCCATAGCCTCAGCTTTCACAGCCCTGGGATCTAGGGATTTGCACGTTTTGCATGTAGCAGTATCTTATCACTCAGATACTGTTCAGATTGTCAAGAAAGGAGGTAAGAGCTCTCAAAGTTTCATCTTTTGACTAAATCAAAAGAAATTAGTGATCTAAATGTGCTACTTTACTTTAAAATTACATATGCACTTATGTACTTCCAATAAGCACCATGTGCAGTCAGGAAAGCCACAGGATTAAGAATGTCATAATTGAAACCTGGAAGAAAATACTAATGGAAGGTATTTTCAGAGCTCTTCAATTTTTTCTTTTATGTGTTAAGAAACAAAGTGTTATGAGACTAAAGAAAATATGCAGACAGATCATCTAGCCTGCCAATATGATTTTGGAATTTGGAATATAATAACTGTGAGTCAGAAAGTTATTATTTTGAGTATGAAGAAGAGGAGGTAGGAAATGTGTGTTTGTAGAAATACTTTCTGTTGTGTTTTACAGCAGTGGCCAGATAAAATGCAGCTGGGCTTCAGCCCTTCTAATTTTCTCCCTGCATGACTTCACAACATCCTTGTAGCCCTCATGAGTTGTCCGCCCTCTTTTTCAGAGATGATAAAATCTCTTTTTCTCCTGGCAAGACCCTCTGTTCAGCCAGGCCAGTGTTCTTCCTCACCAGCTCATCATTTGACACATGGGCGTGGCCTGCTCCTACACCTTTAAAATTTCCTTCTTAAAGCAGGTCCATCCTTCCTGGTCCCCTTTACCCTTCAGGACTCCTTCCCAAGCCCTGGCTCACAGAGCTCCCGAACACTCGGCACACTTGGCTTTAGTTTCAGGAGTATGAATGTAGTGAGTGTTTTCTGTGTGCTACTGCAGCTTCTTTTAAGACACTACTAAAGCTTTCGTATGTTTTGATTTCTTTTTATTTTAAATATCTGTTTACACCTCTGGGGTTGACTGCACTCCAGGACAAGAGGTATCCTCCCTCACAGGCTGCCTCCATGGCTGTGGGATTGCATGCAGCACGCATCCAAACTTTCCAACGCTCTTAGACCATGCTGCCAAAACCACCAGATTAAAGATCCTCCACCCACAGTCCACATGTAAGATGGAGAGAAAATATATACTTTCCATAGCTTTGTGCCATAATTATTTGCAATACAGAAACACCTGAATTCTCCTATGGAGATCAGATTCTGCTGCGTTTGTTAGGAGGCGTAAGCACAGCACGAACTGTGTTCTCTGAAGTGACAGCAGATGAAAGCACCCACAAAAGGGATGTTTTCTTTCCCTTCAGTGAGTGGGCTGGCAGAGGGCAGCCTGAGATGCCTTTGCAGAAGATATTTTAAAATTATCAGGGCATTATCCTGAGATCCTGGGACAGAGCTGTGGATTGAGTTCAGATTTCTCAAGACACAGTCAATAACTTTCATTCAAAGCAATTTCCTTCTGTGTTGCTGACAGGCAAATTGGAAAAGTAACAGATGACAGACAAGCTGGCAGGGTGACAGTAAGGGTTCAGACACAGTCTGCAAAAAGGGCAAGAACATCCATTTTTCTCCCACACCAAAAGCTCACTCCTGCCTTTCCATCAGCTTCTGTTTATAGCCTGCTTTGCCAGAAAGGGCGGTTTCACTTCTCTCGTAGAAGTCCTTTTCGAGTCAGTCATCTAGGGCAATTGAGCATAGACATCAAGATAATTACAGTGAAAAGTTATTAAGTCCTGGCCAACTCTTGTGCTGTGCCTGCTCAAGTTTTCTGAATACAAATTTGTTGCAAAATTAATCCCCAGATCACACCATAAATACTCCCCTGTAGAGAAAACTTTGATGTGGATCTGCATGAATCTTTTCCCTAAAGTAAAGAACTCTGGGGGGAGGGGAGGAAATCAAATGGGAAAACTAAATTTATTAAAACAAAACTCTCAAACAAACAAAAATACAGAACTTAGAAACCCAGAAATTAAAAGGATTTGTCAACCATGTTTGCCTTCCTGCTTCATTTTTGAAAAGGAAAACTGATCACATATTCGTGTTGTTAGTCCAGCATCTTTTTAATAAAAGTCAGACATTTGAGTCCTTACCAAGAGTCTTGTTACTGTTCCATGTGGGACCTGTCTGTTTGATTTCTCTGCCTCTCAGCAGTCTCTGCTCTTGTCCAGCTAGCATTAATGCAATACAAGCCAAGTATGGACCACAGGTGAAAACCAGACATGGGCCTGAACTAAATCACAGATAGGAACAGTGTGGAGGAGGAAAGAGCATGATGGAGAAAAATGGGTGATTGTAGCCTGTAGATGATTGTTCAATAAGGAGAAGAAAAAGAGAAATGCCAGGAAAGTGGGTAAAGAGATCAAAAAACACTGGGCCCACTGTGAAACAGCATGGGCAGCACTGTACAGTAAAAGTGCACAAAGAGTCATCTGTTTTGAGCCTTGGCTGAAAGCAGTATGTAGCAGTGAGCAAATAAATAGCCATCTTCTCTTAGTGGCAAGGGCTGCCCTTGTGTGCAAGAGAACAGTGTACATGCTGCTTCTGGGGCATGGGACTTTACCATCCATGGCTTTGCTGACAAAGAAATAACCCAGAGGACCCCAAACCTCTGTTAACCAACCAGGTCAAAAAGGAATAGTAATGTGGAAAATGTAACAATTAGGTTTTGGCAGTATTTAATGTATTCACTCCAGGAAAGGTTTAGATAATAATTCTGATTAATACAAATTATTCAAATTTTACAGAGGTTGTCAGCTGTCCTCCCCCTAAAAAGCATGATTAATGATAGCAAAATTATAACAGGAAGGCATTAGTAGCTTGCATTTAGCTTTTTAAATTGTAAGGAACTTTACAAACAATCACTAATCGACTTAAATCCTCTGGTTGTCCTGTGGTGTGGCTGTTGGAAGTGTAAGACAGTTATATTAGCCAGAGAGACAGTGAAATTCATCATGCTCCCCACTGAAATAACTGTCCACTTTCATGTTAGAAAGGAAAAGTATTAGACTCTTAACACTGCCACTAGAGAGCAGATCTTTTAGCTGCCATGGACCCAGAGGAAACCACACATTTTATTCCAAAGCTGATACACTCCTAGTAATGTTTCCTACTGCTTACCACAAAGATGACTTCCATTAACTTGTGTACCTTTACAGCATACTCTGATGTGCAGAACTGGTCTCTCATCTAATACAATAATACTATTTAACAGCGGTGGCTGGCACACTTCCAGTGTCCTCAATCAGTTGTGAAGGCACTCTAAAATGAAATATTAGTCCTTGTATGCAGAGATACAAGATCTAAACTCAGTTTCCACTTTCTAAAAGTACCCATTTTCTGCAAAACAAGCCAAATCTTCCTCACAGTGAGGGAGAAGAGGTAGCTGCTTGGTTTAAGGGAAAGCTCCATTTTAGATCTGAAAGTAATTGCTAGACTTGAATAGCCTAAGTGTGGATGCATCTCCTTTTCTTCTTCAACTCTGTAAATTAGCATTATAGTTTGCTTTTCACAGAGAGGTATTAGCACTGTTGGACTGCTTGGCAGCTCCTGCTCCACTTCTGTTTATCTTTTGTAAAGGTCATGTTCCTGCTTGCAGTAGAAGTGGCAACAGAAGCTGTTAGCAAAAAGGCTTTTTTGCACAGAATGCACAGTGAAGGACTTTAGGAAGGAACATAAACCTAAAATAACCACTGCAAACATTTCACAGGCTTTAGATACTTAAGATTACTGTTGTCCAAAAAGCAGTGATTTTGGATTCTATTCTAAATGCTTTTTATACCATGCTTAACATCACAGTAACAGAAAACAAAGTAGCTGCAAATACTTCTCCAAATACCAGATGAGGTAAACTTGGAAAGTGGAGCACTGGGAACACAGTGCAGAAGCACTTGAACTGCTTCTGCAAAGAGCTGCTGGTGCCAGAAGCAGCACAGCTGTGCTGCACTGTTGGGCTGAGCCAGAGGAACCTGCCCAGCAATTTCCGGATGTGTAACTTCAGAATCCAAGCAGGTACCCTGAACAGAGCAATGCCATGCCTGGGGAACTGGCCTGGATGTGGTGAGACTGGAGATCTGTGCACAATGCTTTTTATGTGATCAGTTTTATGGTACATGAAACCAGTGGTGCCATGAAGCCGCTGGTTTTGGGAACACGTCCTCCAAGACATGTTGTTGCACGAGTTATTATTTGGTATTTATTAGATTAGACAAGTTTCATGCCCACATGACTACAAGTCCAGGAGTGAAGAGCATCACCTCAGTTTTGCCCATTTGTGTAGAGCAGCTGATTGTCTTCTGTGAGCTCAATCCCTTCAGAGGCAGTGCTGCTGAAAGGAAAGGAAAGGGAGAGCCATGTGTTGCTTCTGTATGTGCTGGTATGAAATCTGTACTTAGTCTAGTACTGGAGCCAATGTTTTACGACTATTTCAATTTACAGTTCAGGTACAGACAGTGACAAAAGAGCAGAAAGCCAGTATGTCCCTGTGATGTTCCAAGAGAGCAAGTACCAGGGATGGTGGTGCAGTTTACCTTTGTATCTTATTTTAGCATTTTATCCAGGAAATACACGCTTAGTAAATACATTACTTTGAAATGCTGACTGTGGCAAAAAAAAAAAAGAGTCCAGAACAACATGGGTAGATAGATGCCAGCTCTCTGAAAGGTTTAACTAATGCAGGCATGCTCCCTCTGGGACCCCAGCTTAGCAACCATCATCCCCAGATGGGCTAAGCTCAGTGATCATCATCCCCAACCTGCCCTAGGACCACACACACTCCCAAGTGGTGTAGATTTGCCATTACGTGGTTTTGGGTGGCCATTGCCTGCAACAAAAATGAACACAGGCTACAAATAGCTGTCATTCCTCTTTGGCACTGAGGAAGCCTTAGCAGCACCACAGTTCAGATCTGCTCTGCTGGTACCCAGTAGCTCATGAGCTCTCTGTTCTCTGTGAATCCATCTCTCCTGTGGGAGGATGGAAGAAGTATTCTCCCTAGAAGCTCCATGATGGTGTCATGGGCAAATTTCTGCCTCTCAGGAATGTCTTGGGGCTAATCTGTGAACTATAAATCATTTCCCTTCTTGGGTAGTCCTTCAGTCACTGGCATCCTGCCTTTTCCAGTTCTAATGCTAGCAACTTTCTTCAGCAACTTGAAGCATTTTCTGTTACTGCACTTTATTTTACTTGGCAATCTGCATCCTGCTACCCAAATCTGCAACATGTCCTACACCTGAATTACTCCAATAAAGTTTATTTCAAATATTTTCTCCCCTGATCTCATGAAACAAATACAGAGCATAACACTTAAACCTAATGCTATTATTTAGTTTACTTCAACTCTTTGAATAACAAAATGTATAGATGGGATTAAAAAAAAAAAAAAAAGAAGAAGAAATAATTAGCCTCAAAACTGTGGAGGCTCTGATGGCTGAACAGGAAAACTTCACTTTTCAGCAGCTGAGATGTGGCAATTTTCAGAATAAAAAATCCTATGAGCCTCCAGTTCATATTTCTGCTTTGGAAACATCCAGTCTGAATAAGCAAACCCAAGGAAACCTTGTCTAAATAGGCAAAACCAAGGTTTTCACTTTATGGTAGGGAAAAATGAGAAGCAAGCAAATTAAGGAGGGCACTAGGATGCCAGAAAAATACAGAAGTGGGACTAAAATTGAAATGCAAATCAAATGTCTTAATCACAAGGCTGTTCTTTCTTTTCATACTGAGGACTTAAACAAATTAAATGATTTTTTTTGAAAGAAAAAAAAAAGCTGAGTGTAGAAGAAAAACTACAGAAAATTATGTAGGACTGTTATCACTGTCCTTTTCACTTACTGACCATGTTGGTCAATGTTGTTCCTTCAGATGCACCACTATGTCATACAGCATTGAGCCAAACGTGCCTGCTAAATCTGCCACTGTCTCATAAGGCACTTAACTTTTTTTTTTTAGCCAAAGAAATTTTAATTATTCTAATCTCAGGGAAATGGTCCTTCAGGAAAATAATTTCTCATTCATCTAAGTATTGACTTCAAGTGATGAGAGTCAGAGGGACATAAAATGAAAATTTTAGATCTGAGTAAACTGAATTTGAGATCTAGGTATTAAAAAAAAATAAAATTTGAGAAATGGTCAGTATTTGAAGGAAGCAAGGAGAAGGCATATGTGTTATCTGCTGCAGAAGCAAACTTGTTCAAGTTTTCCACGAGGTTGACCAGCCAATTTCCCTTTCGGAAAGCCCTGAGACTGAACTGCTTGTGGACTGCACTGAATGCTTTCTTAAGCACAGTTAAAATTTAAACAAAGCACAAGAGAGCTCAACAGAAGTGTTTGTATAAAGAACACTTTACTGAAAACTAGCCTCAAAGTGCTGGTGATGTGTCAGGGAGCTTTTTTACAGAGAACTCAAATAAAATATGCTTTATAAAAATGTGTAGATATTGATGTCTCCTCAATCAAGGCTCTCTGAGGGTATTTTTGGGCCTCTGAGTCAACAAGCACTTGCCTTTCTCCTTAAAATGACTTGCTTCTCTTTTTTCCGGCCAGCCTCCTTCTTCATGACCCTGTATGGGTGTTTTTCCAAACTACCTCCACTCTAAGTCTTCATGCATTTTAATTACCTTGAGGTAGAGTCCAGAATGTTAATGATATTTTAATACATTAAATCTCTGGTTAAGTAAGGTGGGCTCTTTTTGCCTCCCTCCTTTAGTGAGAGAGATTTGTATTCATCACACTAGGTCTTAATACCTGACAGCTGCAGCTCAATATCTTTTGATAGTTCCAGAGATTAATTTAGAGTCATTGAAAAAAACTCTCAGAATTATAATGTAAAGTACTACATTCCTATGGATTAAATACATCCACAGTCGAAAATGATGAGTATTTATTTGTATATTTTATTTTAAATTCTCTGATACTTTTTCTGTTATTCCTATCAAATTTGTGCTCAGTCCTTCCTTGGTGTGTATCTTTGAAACCGTAGTCACCTTTCTGCTGGTTTAGGAAATTTAAAATGAAGCTGCTTCACTAGCAGAGTGGTAGCATTGCTAAATGTGCATTTCCATTGCCATAATTTCTAATGCTCTACCCAGCTTTATTAAAAGTGAGAGGAAGTTTTACAGCTATTACAAATAGAATTGACTGGGAATTTTTTCCTAAGTCTTTATCCACTCAGCATATCCAGTTTTTTCTTGACTGTCTAGAAACCTATGATAAAACTCACTATCAAATATAGTTTCTTCTGAGTTTGAGCAGTATTTCCATAATGAGTTTATTGACCCTTAGCATTAGAAAATTTTGACTCGCTCTCACATCTGATGTCTTTAGAAATATTTCTGCCTTTACAATATGTCACTCATGAGCAATGAAAGCATAATGATTTGGAGAACAAAATTCAAATTATCTCAAAAAAGTAATTGTCAAAATTTTTTTACCCCAAACTTATATACTTTAAATATGCCTTCTTGTGCTTCTGTGTGTATTATGCATTATTTATGAACAAAAGCACTACAAGTCCAGAAATAAAATGTTAGTATCTAAAATACTAAGCTTGAAAAATAAAGATGAAATCTCTCAGAGGTACTAATTACTGAGACTGAAAAACATAGTGTGGTAGGGGCTGAAAGAACAACTCAGAACTGTTTTTACTTTTCTATGGTCTAAGTCAAGGAAAATATTACCTGGAAGAACTATAAAGGAATGGATCAAGGCTTCTTTCAAACAAATTGTTTTATTTGACTGTGAGAACATTTTGAGAAAACAAATTGCATACACCAGGACCTCTTGAGTACCTTAGTTACATCAAAACAACCCTGTAAACTTTTCTTAAAGTGTCTCTTAAAAGATAGGTATGCAGTTAAAGCCCAGCAGTGTATCAGGATATTTGTATGACAGGACCACCACTGCCCAGCACCCTTCTGAGAGTCCAGTGTAATTCAGTGTGGTTTTGCCCACACGACCTTATGTTGACTGCAAGCTGTCTTAGGACAGGGAGGGGGTTTTGATGTTTGCAGTTATGTTGAGAAAGATATGGAACTGATGCCTCTTTAGGTATCAACAACACAAACAGCTCTTGGCACTGCTTTTGATAACATGGCTTTAGCTGAGAAACCACAGATGGGTTACAAATTGTAAGTAAAGGTCAAGTAGAGAACAGAGTTTGAGAGCGGGGCTGTTCAGTAGCAAATAGGGAAGGAGAAATTAAGACAGCAAAATGGTGCTATCACTGCAGTCTCGACACTGCAGCACTTACCTAAAATTATTTGAATACATGTACAGCAAGGGGATATCTGCTTTTACTGAGCCATGTTAGTTTTGCAAATACAAAGAGCTTATGGCATGAACTAGGCAAGAAGAACTGCCTTGGAGAGGTATACTGAGCACAAAGAGGTGAAGTAATACTATTTGTTTCCTTTCTTCACCTCTGGGTGCCCATCCTGAGAGTCCTTGTGCACATGGAAATAGTCACCTAATCATCCACTGAATTATTTGTGTGTTACATCAACGTTTGCAGGTTGAGGGCTTAATGGACAAGGTCTATATCTGTTATCAATTTGTCTCAAAAACTGGAAGTGAATGATGATGATTTTGCCCTGAGTCTGCCAAGATTGATGCATTTTCACTGTTCATTTCAAAACAACTTGATCAAAAATTCTTCTGCAACACATAACAGTCATAAGACATTTTTATGTTGTCAACAGTAAATCAAAACAAGTCTAACAACCACATATTGCTATGGACACCAGTCAGATTACTAGCTGTGTTTGCCAAGTGTGTCCTAGAACTCCCTGCCAACACTGCTTCTGCAGGAATGGCAAGCCTGCTACATTCAATAATATTTTGAAATCAGAAATGGAGATAATTACATAAAGGACAGGAAGGAGAGAGAAGGGTGAAAACCAGACATGTGGAGTCTTATCAGCCTCGAACTTGATGTGGAGGCAGGTGCATGGTCACCATGCAATCAGCAGCATCAGAAAGGTGCCAGCAGATGCTGATCTCAGACCTGCTTGAGGACCTGTTTCCTGTGCTCCTGGAAGATCTTCTTCCAAGAGAGAATAAATTATGGTATTAGCCCAGGAAAGGTAATGTAATGAGAACAGATCAAGTGAAATGTTTTGGCTGGCTTTGGATGAAGTCTTGGAAACTGGCAATTTGCCTTCTGGGCTCTTTTGTCTGAATTCAGTTTTATGCACTTTCAGAGAATTGTGTAGTTCTCCAATTTCTTATTAAAATACTACAAGAATGAAATAAGAAATACATTAAGATACCTTTAAATCAGATTTTAAATACCCACGGATCTATTAAAAACATGTAGTGAATTATTTTTTTCATATAAAATCAACAAATTTGGCTCCAGAGTAATGTTTTTCATGCATGTCTCAGCATTTCAATGCTGTTAATATAGTTTTAAAAATACATTGAGTTTAATAACAAAGGTAGCCTTTCTTCCTTATTCATAGCCACAGACTAAGCAGCATCAAAAAGTGTTTTATAGGCCAGAGCTTCAGCTAAAAGTTGACTTAACCACCTCCACTAATGGATTTCTATATTGTTAGCCCATATTTTCTCATGTAAACATGTAATTAGAGCTCACAAGATGAGAACAATGATTCTATATTTCCATTTATTTGTTGCAAATTTTCATTATAATTTTCCTGTCATTCTGTTTAAGTAGAATTCTATTGTGGTGTTTATGAGCTCTGTATTCTGCCACCCTGGTATTATGAATTTAAGTACCATATTAAAATCACAAACAGTATAGGGATTTGCCTGGTACTGAGTGTTACTGAGATGATGTTTCAAAAATTCTGGCTTTTATCCTGTGAGACACAGGCATGAGTTCATGATATTTAAGATGTACTATTAAAAAAATACCTCTACATCAATCTAATATTTACTTCCCACAATCAGTTAAACATTACAAAGAATTCTGGATCAGAGACCCAAAGTACCTAGTACCTGCTCTTATTTGGGAATTAGTGCACCTAGGGAATTCCAGCTAACGTAGTTTTAAACAGCAAAAGAAATTTAAAGAAGTACATGTGCAAGCAAATAAGCAGTTGTGCTTTTTGGATGATCTCACACCTGAGAGAGAACAGAGGTGACATAATAAAAAATATTGCTTTGGGTTTAAGTGTATTTACTGATTATTACTTATACCAACCTTAACAGCAGTATACCTTTCAAGTGTCTTGAGAACTTGCTCTTCTTTGCAAGCCTAGTTTTTGTGCTGTGATTGCTCCTCATACCTTCTGAGTAAGATATTTCAGAGCTCTAACAACAAATCCTTTTCCTTGAAACAAATTATTTTGCCTAGAAAAGGCTGACAGAGAAACTAAATTAAACCAGTGCAGTTGCTGGTGAGTTTGACTGTTCAGAACCTAGTCCACAGCCTTTTGAAAAGATTTATTTCAGGTCTAGAAATGGCTAAAACCTCCATCTATGCAAGTCATGGAAAAGGAAAAAGAAAAGGGAAAGGAAAAGGGAAAAGAAAAGGAAAAGGTGACCCCTTAATCCAAGACTGGTCCCATTACTAGAGGTGAGAAATTTTTGGTAGATACAGGTACCCACAGAGATTTGCAGCAGGAGAAAGAGATTAACAAGTGACACCCCTCTGACATACAGGGAGTGCTTAAGCCAATCCAGGTGGACAGAAGCAATGAGCATCAAAATCCACTTGTGATATTTTTTGACTGGCTCATTGCACATCTGCTGGTATAGTGCCTAATTTGCACTTCAAATACTGTAATTTCCCTTGTCAGTGCTTCTTTGTATTGTGCACTTCACAATGTTAAGATAATTGAACTTACTTCTAAGGGAGAATACTGTTGTAGGACCTGAAACTTTCACAAGGTCTCTTTAGTCAGTCACCACAGCCATTCCCATTGCTCCTTGCACTGTGGTACACTTGCAGGGACAGGACAAAACAGGAACTACCCACCAAACAATCTCTGAGGTACCCTCTACATATGTGTAGCAATTTCTTTCTGTCCATTGCCCTTCCTGGACATAAGTCAGTAGTGAATCTGCTGGAAATATTTTCTTCCCAGACAATTTTTGGAGCAGTGAGTCACTTTTACTGTCAGACTTCAGTTAATTTCATAAATGAGGCAGCTGTCTCTTCTTTTTTTATGCACAGTGCCCATTTTTAGACAAGTGTGATCTGGAACATCCCATACTTTCTTTGGAAACTTTCCTTTGCATGCATGGTATCAACATGGTGCAGATTACACAGGAGCAGGCGTTTATCAAGGAAGATCTCATCTGTTTGAGCCACAGCTATATTGCTTTAGGCACTAGTGTTTGAATCAGGCTTTTACACTGTCCTGTGCATCTGAGCTCTACACTCCAGCTGTTTGCTCCTGGTTTACCACAGCCCTTTCCTGTGGGAGGTGACATGCCATAGGTGTCAGCCAGGAAGAGAGGCAGAGCTGTACCAAACTACGAGCAAAGCTTCAGTCTTCTGCTGTTGTTATTACTGTTATTGTACCCACTGCTATCCCTTGGTATGAAATAGCATAGGTGATTCCACAGTCTTATCAGCTCCTCCCTCAAGTGAATGAGGGCACTGACCTCAGATGGAAAACACAACTGAGTGTTTGTACCAGCCTACCCCGTCCCCCCAGGGTGTCATTCACCTCAGCCTGCAGCCTGGGCGCCCTTGGAGCCCTCTAGTCCATGTAGGAAGGCTGGTCTTTGTCCCTCCTGAAGGCTCTGGAGATCTTTCTAATGATCTCAAAGCTGCACCAGGGATTCCCTCTCCGTGGCCACTCTGGATAGGTCAACATTATAATTTGACCTTCTGCCCCTGACAGACTTGTTTCTTGGAATGGTTTGTTGTATGTCCATTTGTTTACCTCTGTTGTCTAAAAAAATACCTCTGCAAGTGCAATTTATAACAGAAGAGTAGATCTTCCAAAACTGCTAGCAAGAAAACAGCAGGAATGAAGTGCTCAAAATAACTGGTCTGTGACCTGGAGTTGTTTTGTTGAACAGTGGTGCACCTTGTGCTGAACAGTAAAAATGAACCTCCCTGTTGAGTTAAACCAGTGGTCCTTCTAGCCTTATTTGTGTAATGATCTGCAACAGGAAAAAAGGGCTACATTTTAAGAATGGAACAACATATCCTTGATATAATCTTCCAGCTTCACAGCAGTTCATGATCCTCCTGAAGCACAGGTTCCAGCTGCACCTTCATGCTGAGATACTGATGACAGATTTTTTTCTTTCTTCATCTGAATAATTTTTGAATTCACTGAAGTTTTTTGCCTGCAAAATTACCTCTAAGTTTTCCAGTTTAATGTTGAATTATTTGGTCTAAGTGTTTCTGTTTGTTTGTTTTAGAATTCTTGCCAGTTCTTAAATTATATCATCTTTCTGTTCACCTCCTCTACACCATTGTGATTTTATGGCGTTCATAATGTCACAGCTGAACTCTCTCTTTTCTGGGCTTGAAGGGTACATTTTTATTTACAAGTGCTTTATGGGGGCTTATTTGCAAAGGCTTCCTTGAGATGCTAAAACTGAAGAGTTTTACTTTCTGTCCTTATATCAGGAAGAATTTTTACCTTGAGATGATGGTACTATTGCAGAATAAAGATTCTAAAATGTCTTGTAACAACAGAGTTAAACTATTGCAAGAGTCTATCACCAAACTCCAATGTGCATAGGACAATGCAGAATGAGCACTTCAGTTTTTTTATTATTTGCCTTTATACTGGAGCAGTGTTTCTTCAAATCCATCTATCTATCTATCTATCTATCTATCTATCTATCTATCTCAGAAAGGATTGCCTAGATTGTCAGCTTATGTACAGGTAAATACTATAAAAATGCATAAAGTTCATTCTTATATTGCATTTTAATTACAAGGTTTTCAGTATTTTTTCTGAAGGTTATACATCTAAGTGCTCAACAACCCTTTGAAAATATGATCAACTAGATGTGTAAAATCAGAAATTATAAGCTATTATTATTTGCACAGACCTGAATTCTTTTTTTTATTGTCTAAAATCTAACAAAAGCCTTTTGTTGCCTTAGAAAAACCCATATACACATCAGTAAACTGGTGAGGCTGCTATTTTCCCCTGAGTGCATTGCTATGTGTTGTTAATTTTCAGAGAAAGCTGTTTATGGACTCAGCATCTGTGAGTATATCATTACGTATGATGTACTCACAAGCCTTTGTAATTAAATTCCACTGTTTGGTAGAAATAGGATCAGATTTACCAGATGAGGCAGCAGAACCCTGTAGTCAGAATTCAAGGGTTTAAATAACACAGCACTCTTTTCTGCAAATGTGTCTTGAAAAATAACTTGCTAGTTTTCTCTGCAGAAATTCCCTTCAATGTTGTTCATTTAGAACTGGTTGAATAATAAATAAATGAAGAAGCAAATATTTCCAACTGAACATAATATAATTCACAATTAACATTATTGATCCTCTTCCAAAACCAGTTTGGGGCTTGCAGCAAATTCCTGTAGCAATTTAGAATAAAAAGTGAATGTGTGTAAGTATTGTTTAATTGTGTTGTCTATGCCAGAAATACAAAATAGGAAATATAAACAAGAAACATTTGGGTTCTAACACCAGCATTTCTACAAAGTCTCTGCCTGTTTTCATAAAAGGGTTATGAATTTTGTGTGTTCCATTTGCCATATGACCAATCTGAAACGATTTTTGACCCAGTTAAATACTCAATGAAAACTTAAATGGCTTCAGCAAACCCTTATCCAGACCTCTGTTTATATATCAAAAGATGGATTAAATCCTAATTTAATGCAGGCACATTTGAAATATCAGCCTTTATGCCTGTGTTTCAATGCTGCTTCCTATAAAATGATGAGAATAAATTTAACCATTCCCATAGGATTTTGGGAGGATTCATCAGGATGTCCTTGTAAAACTGAAAAGCACTGGTCCGACAAACATCTTCATCAGAGTGTTTATCTTTGCTGCTACTTAGCTCCAAAGAAATGAAATATTGATTGTCTTCCTAGATTGTTTTAACTCTTTCTACTTTCACTGCAGCAAGTGGTGTTCACAGAGCAGAAATGACTTAATTAACCTCTTGCTGGACATGATCACATTATTACCAAGTGGGTTTTTTAACAAATTCTCAATGGTTGATGATTTTTAACACTTTTAGGGTTTTGTGTTTTTTCATTTAAAAAGGAAAGCTCTGAAAATAGCCCTATTCATCTCAATGGGGAACCTTTATCTTGCATACAAATGACATGCCATGATCACAGAGAGAAAACTGCCAGGGTAACTTAAATTGATTATCAGTGTGTAGGAAGACTACACCACTTAGGTCTTCTATAAATTTGGGTTTGAAATGAGCAAGATCAGTTTGCTCATTCTGCTTCCAGCTTGAGATCTCTTCTCTGTGATTTATTCATAAAGGGCTTTATTAATGGGATGTTCAAGATCAACACATCTGCAGGCTGGGGAGCATCTTTGGTGCACTGCTGAGCAAACCAGTGTCCCTTGAATGTGGTGATGTTTAGAAGCACCTTTAAAGCTTCAAAAACATCCATTTCCTGCAGTTTAATGTCACCAAGAAAGAGCTCTTTATATCTGTGAAATGACAGTCCTGCTTTCGTGCTTTCCTTTCCCCAGCTCTAATTTTGATGTTCTGAACTTTATATTATATTTATCTATTATTTTAAGAGTAACTCCCATAAATAAGTTACAATTAAAGAAAATAATTAGGTCCTGAAAGATAAATTTAATGCTTTGCATCTGGCGAGGATTATTAATCTCTCCCAGAAAGGGCTGCAGACACATCAGACATCAGCAGCTAAGATGAAGTGCCAAGGCTGTAAAAACTAAGATAAATGACTGTTTTGCTTAAGCCTGTCTGCTGTTTATGGGCCTAAGAGGGGCTTATCTTCTGAGTGATAACACACACTGTATCCACCCACAACACTTTCACTTGGACTCATTTTCACACATTTTGGAGTAGCTCTGTTAGCACTCTGTTCCACGAATATTGCTTTTAAAAAATGGTTTGTAAATGCATCACATCACTCATGTCCATAATGGCATTTGTGCCCTTTGTGGTGCATGAAGGCAACTTAATCATTCCAAATGCCACGTCACATCTTGGCTTCCTGCTGAGAAATCTGGCAGTGTTTGGAGGCTTGGCAATGTGACATTACAGGCACTTAGACTGCATCTGTGACTCCTTCACAGGCTGCCTGGAGAGGGAGGGGAAGAGGAAAGGCAGTTTTAATGTATGGTTCAGTGTTTAGACCTAAACAGAGACTAGGAATCGGGAGATCCAGTAAGAAGTGACAAAGTAACATGCTGCAAAGATTCTCAACCCAACACCTGCCCTGCTCCTGCCTTGCTTGAGAGGAGCTGTATTTTTTCCCCAATTGTATTGGCTGGTCAGTCTTGGAGGCTGCAGCAATACCTTAAAAAGGAGGGGTCCACACAGGCTTCCATTTGATCCTTGGCATCCATTTGAGCCAATAACCTTGTGCTGCTGTGGTTGTTTGGCCAGGAGGGGCAGAGCTGATGTGTCTCCTTTCCCCTGGGATCAGCCCTTTTAATCTGCTCTGTGAACTGTTAGTCACAGCTGTGGCCCCGGGGCTCTGTGCAGCAGGGCAGTGCTGGACACTGTGGTTTGCCCATCTTCTGCCACCAAAATGCAATTGTAATCACAAGGGAAACAACCCAAATGTAGGTTTTCTTCATGTCCTCAAACCAAATTGTTATAATCACCAGGTGATTGTTTCCTCTTCTCTGGCTTATCCTGCTGCTCTTCGCCCCTCGGCTACTGCATTTTTTCTGAGAAGAGCATTACTTGATTCTGCCACTCTGAGAGCTGGATGGAGTGTGCTGTTCCCTGGGGTAAAACATGGTTATCTTGGTGAATCTGATTTAGCTTCCCATTTGGTAATTTTGTTCTCTCTGGCTACAAGAAAAGTTGTAATTGGTGACTGAAGAGCTTCCTTAGAGCAAAACAGTGTTTAGGAGAATAGATAGAATTTAGAGAATACATACCCCATTTATTGATAGAAAACAGCCTGTGCTCCTACCTGCTCACAAGGTAATTTGCTGTTTTCCACGTGGAGGCTTTTTAAGGGCAGATTTCTCTTCTAGCTGATTGTCTGTGCCTCACAGATGCAGGGGTCCTTTCAAGGCCCTTCCCACCCACCAGGATCCAGCTGACCAGGCAAATTCCAAATCTGGATAAGCAAAACTAGTGCTTCACACTGGGCACAAGCCCTTCCAAGCTATCAGCTGGCTCTGCTGGGTTTGTGGTACCCTCTCATTGCTGCATCCCTGCCCTGGCTGCTGCCCTGCCCCTCCCCAGCCACAGCATCGTCTCAGGAGAGCAAAGCAGCAGCACAGCACTTTGGGGGCTGCCAGTGTGGGGCAGCTCCCCTCCCTCACAGGGACCTGCAAATGGGTGCTGTGTGACTGCTTTTCCTCGTGATCTCTTCCTGCTCCACATGGATGCATTTTATCTGTGGCTGATGTTCTGTTACGAAGGAAAAAAATAAATTTATTTAGATATGTTGCTGTTTTATGCTTCACTACCTTACTCGTTCCCACTTCTGTTAAAATGCCAATATGAAATACTATCATCCTAACTCAAAAGATTTAAATTACAGGCACAATGACCCTTGGTCTTTTTTGCCCTTTTTTTTAAGACACCAAGTTATGTAAGAACTACTTCAGAGCATTTTAACAAAGTTCAGAAATATAAATTTAAAATGTATAGCTGGGAAGCAACAAGGAGACAATGCAGAAGAAAAAGCAGAGACAAGACCTGACTTTTAACAGTATACCAAGTAAGGGGAATGGTAATCAGTTCTTGTATTCCAGCTGGAGTGTGATTCAGAGTATAATACAGCTACCCAGGATCCAGTATCTCTATACACAGACATAGGAAAAATTTAAATACTCCTATATTTTCTTTGTAGTAAGCCACATAGTCTTGGACATACATTAATAAGTTACTAAGCCATTTTTATCTTGGTACTGGCACAATGCTATTATTTTCTATTTGAAATACATAAAATAAAGAGTAATTATGTAATAATTAAACAAGAAGGGAAAAGATGTGATCCTGGAAATTAATTACATCCATCCTTTGATAGTCTCTCTTATCTATGCAGCACAGCATACTGGGATTACCATTCTACTGAAATTTAGTCAGGAGACTAAGTGCACAGTAGGAGATCCTCTAAGCTGAAACCCATTATAGCAGATAGTAAATGTGTAATGAAACTCTTTGGGTCTCAGTTATTCACCAAATGAAATACAAATTTGATCTATGAAGCAACTTCTCAAAAACCTTAAGTGCCCAACAATACTAGAGGAAGCTTCTAAATGTTTGGGGGTTTTCCAGCTTCCTGGAGAAACTGGCTGCTCATGGCTTAGATGGATGCACTGTTCACTGGGTACAAAACTGGCTGATGGCCAGGTCCAGGGGGAGCTGGTGACCAGAGTTACATCCAGCTGGTGGCCAGGCATAGCTGGTGTTTGCCAGGGCTCTTCCCAGCAGGAGGGATCCACAGAGGGATCTGGGCAGGCGGGATGGATGGCTGAGGCCAATTGTGTGAGATTCAACAAGGCCAAGAGCTGATCTTGGGGAATGGTGTCTGGAAAGCTGCCCTGGGTCAAAGGATCTGGGGGTGTTGGTTGAGAGTGGCAGAACATGAGCCAGCTGTGCCCAGGTGGCCAAGAAGGCCAATGGCATCCAGCCTGTGTCAGCAATAGTGTGGCCAGCAGGACAGGGATTGTCCCACTGTACTCAGCAATGGCAAGGCCATATCTCAAATCCTGTGTCCAGTTCTGGGCCCCTCACTACAAGAAATCTTGCCTGTCCTCCCTCCATTCTTTCTCTCTTTCTCTTTCTCTTTCTCTTTCTCTTTCTCTTTCTCTTTCTCTTTCTCTTTCTCTTTCTCTTTCTCT
>JAOTQP010000001.1:27473159-27483873 GCA_026413545.1 Cichladusa arquata | reverse complement strand
AAATATGAAATTCAAAAAAAAAAAATAAAAAAAAAAAAAAAAAAAAAAAGCAAAAGAAAAAAGCAAAAAACAAACCAACAAAAACAAACAAAAAATTCAAACCCAACAACAAACCAAACAAACCTTTGTATCTTGTGTAAATTTACATAACTCCACACAGACTTCACTTCATAACTGTATTAATTTGCTCTATTTGCAGTTCAGCCTGAGAACTTTCTGCCTAAAGCTTACTGATGAAAATCTTCATTCTGCATTTCTTGCATTCCTAAAATTCACATTCAATTAAGAATTTATGAAAGGAAGGCTTAAAGCCTAAATTGCATCATTAATTCTCTCTTGTGCTAATAGATCATAGCAGATTAGAGAGAAAGGAAACAAGACAAGGAACAAAAGGAGATATTTTTCTGTGAACATAAATTTTCTTTGACTACACACTCCTTGGGAGGTGGGAAAGGCCATCACTGATTGTTAAAGTATTGGGTGTGGAACAAAGATTAATAGTAAAACGCTGTAGTTTGTCCTAATATCAAATAATCAATACTATGTAACCTGGACAGCTCAGAGAGAGAACTAGATGCCTACTGTAATTGTTGTAACTGTGTTAATTATCCTAATAAGGGATATTATCATCTCCCCTCTTCTGGTTTTCAGCTAGGGTAGAGTTAATTTCTCCTCAGTAGATGTCACAGTGCTGTGATTTGGATTTGGAATGAGAATGGTCTTGACAACACACTGATGTTTTGGGTTTTTTGCTAAGTCTTGTTTATCCTAAGTCAAGGACTTTTTTTCCTTGTCTCATGTTCTGCCAGTGAGGACAGATGCAAAACAAACTGGGAGGAAGCTTTGCTGGGACAGGTGACCCTGACCAAAGGCATATTCCACACAAAAGAGCATCATGCCTAGTTTATGAACTAGAGGGAGTTACCTTGAAGAGGCTAATCTGAGTTCAGGAAGGGGAGTCTGACATTTGTCAGCAGGTGATGTGCAGTTGTATTGTGCAGCACTCGATTTCTTCCTTTTATTATCATCATTATTATTATTTACCATTATTATTATATTTATCCTTTATTTTATGTTATTAAACTGACCTTATCTTAATATACAGGTTGAATTTTGATTCTCCTCCCAATTCCAGCAGGGTGGGGGAGGGGGGAGGGTGGAAGAAAGGGATTATTGGATGAGCAGCTGATGTGTGATGTTTAATCTCCAGCTGGGCTTAAAACCAGAACATCCCCACAAACCTTCCTCAGTAAGCAGCAAACTGAATGTGCATAAATATGTTCTTGTTATCTTAGTAGTCTTGTTGGAGCTGTATGATTACCTTACAAGAAAACTTTGAGAAGCAGCTCAGGCTAGGAGTATAGAGTGGAGAAAGGAGATTGAAAAAAGAGAGATGGAGATTTGTGAACGCATTTTGGTTCTCTTAGTGAAAATGCAACTGAAAATCTACAAAAGATTGCTGAAGAACAAGTAGGGATAGGGTACTGATGGTCATACCTGGGATAAGGAGAAGCTGCTGCCCTTGTCTGAACTTTTTGCTGTGGAAACTGCATTTGCTGACCAGTAGAAGAAAGGGAGCAACTTCCTCTCCTGTCTTCCTCAACAAGACTTTCAGCCTGGCATTGGCAGAAGTGGGAGCCTTGGTGAAAGGCAGGGACAGAGGCAGATGCCACTTTCTGAAACAAACTGCCCCACAAGCTACAGAACAATGTCAGGAGAACAGGTGTCAGGTGAAATGCTGAAAAGAGGAGTTTGTCTCCTTGCAAGATTAAATGAGTGTTGTGACCAAGGCAACAGCTTGCAGAGCCATGGAGCCTGGCCATCTCAGTGTCAGTGTGGAAGGGAAGCCCACACCTACATATATCTATAGTCAGTGCAGCTGTGACACTGCAGTTGTGACACTGTCCAGGTGCCCAACATGGACACCAGCAACAAACCCACTAGTTCACCAACACCATCCTTCAGCCCATGCATACACTCATCACTCATTCTAAACAGTTACAGCAGAGCTGTTTACACCTAAGCTAGTCAAGTGGCATGCTTGTAGTCAAAAGAGCAAAAACAGTACTGATAGCACACATAAACTGTAGTATGGTGAATCATACTTTGATAGTGCCTATTCTTCCTGTTGCTTCTAAAGGAAACTCAGTTTAGTGAAATGGTTCTATATTTGGCAAGGTGCATCTTACCTTTTCAGCCCATCTCCTTAGTCATTCAGTATAAAATATGTCAGAGCTGCATGTAAAGGAGTAGTTCTGTAGTTATCCATTTCAGTCACACATTGTATCTCCTCAGCTTAATGACATGAGACAGCCCAGTCATTTTGATTTTGCTTTTTTACCTGACTGAAATGGCTAAGGCTTGTTTGCATGTAACTATGAGCTCTGCAGCTGGAGAAGCAGCTTCAGCACACATTGTACAGGTGCCTGTACCCATTATGAAAGAAAAGTTTTCAACCATTTAAGCTATGTGGTTAAAATCCTATTTGAAAAAATATTAATTAATCACTGCACAGGCATGCCACTCATCTGTTCAGAGCCCAATTAAAGTACACAGTGGAAGACTATTAATGAACAATGCCTTAAATGCTAAACAGAATGTTTATGGCTTGATAAACACTCACATTTTATTGGGCACTCTTTTTAAATGCACCATTTGAATATAGATAAAAGCAGAGCCAGTTGACTTGCAGATGTTGCTTCATTAATGGATTAATGTGATGTGTAATAGATTATACTGATTGCCATTAAATCAAACTTCAACAGATTAGCTGACATATTTAAGAAACTTAGTCATTTTCTATGTACTGATGACAAGATGACTCATCAGGATGACACTTCATAGACAGAAGTAGCATTTTTGTGCACTGGCAGACAGTTGCTCCTGTACCCCCTCTACAGCTTGATTTTACTTTGAGGTTGGCTGGTTGATCCTATTTAATCTTGTCCAGTGTAATAACAGTGACCAGAGGTGAGGGGAAGGTGGTCTTAGAAGCCTTCTCTTTGTGACCTTTCCTCCACACTGCCCTGAGACAGTCACTGTCTGGCTTTGGGTATAACCACTTGCACCTCCTTGGAGAAATGTAGCTCAAGGCCAGATTCAACACAAGACTGTTTAAACCCATATTACTGGCATCAGTGCAATATAGCAGGAGGCCCAATAATTTTCTCTTAAGAAGATGGTGATGACATACAAAATGAAAGATAACTTAAAACAACCTAGACTAGATGACCTGTTTTTAAGCTAAAAAGTTGTTTGTACTATTTTTCTATAGTTTATTTTCTTTTAATGTTCTGGGGTATTTTTTCACCTACTTCCCTTAAAATTTTGATATGTAAGCTAAGAAATACTATGTGATTTTTCAGTATAATCTTGCATTGTGTACTGACTACAGGGACAAAGTAGAAAAGTGCATACCATAGGGTTGTTCAAACAATAGATGTCCTTGAAGAAAGTGTTTCTCTCTTAAGGGAAATTCACTGATGAGATAAAGCCACATTATAAATAAATATTCATAGTTCCAGCATGTTCCTAGATATAGCCTTATATATTATTTTAAAGGATAAAATCTCCTAAGGTTCATGGTAGGCATCTTCTGTTATCACCCTGAACCTCCATCTTACCACTGCAGCACTGCAAAGATTCTTTCTTACAGCACAGCATTAAGAGAAATGTGCCTGTACTGTAAAAAACATGAACTACCTTCATTTTTCACACGAAAGGATCACCAGTGATGTCCCTTTTATAAGATCTTAGATATAGCCATTTAGACAAAGGATACATTTTGAAGGGAGGCAAGAGGCTTTTAAACCTTTACATCTAACAGTTTATTCAATATCTTCAAAAGAAGAGACTATATCTTAAGGGAACCTTGGCATTTCACATGTGAACTTGCAAAAGAAAGAAGACAATAAAGCTGTGCCAATTTTGTACAGTCATAACTGTATGAATTAATTTCATTTTAATGTCAGACTATTTTACACTAGGTACCTCCACATGTATTTATCCAACTGCAGTATGAATGTACTTGGGGTTTTATGAATAGTTCATTATTGGGCCCCCCGTAGTTTCCACAGGTATTGATGCAGATCCAGTGTGGATGAATTGGCTTTTTTCCAGGTGACATAAAATACACCACCCAGTATTTGTATATTCTCATGGGGTTAAATCCCCACTTACTAAACATCTTCCATCTTCCCTCTTCCCTCAAAGCAAATCTGCATCTCATGTTTGTCATCCACTCTACTAAGAGAAGGTTTACAGAACATGGAGCACTTCTGAAATTCTTGCCCCAGAGGAAAAGGTTATATTGTAATATCTCCAAGCGAAGATCAGTGGGAACTGCAAATATATCAGGTTAGGTTTATAACTTTTTTTTTTTTTTTTTTTTTTTTGCATCCTTGCAGATTCATTTAAAAAAACCCCAAACACAACTAGAATCTTCCAAGTTATTTCATTTGTTGAGGAAAATTTAAATGTGACAATGTCATGTCTGAGACTTCCCTTATTCTATGGAGACAGTGCTCTCTATCTCATTTGGTTAATACCAAACATGCTTTATATTCATCCAAGTATTCCAGCAGGCTGGAAACATGTAATGGATGGCTTGGTAAGCCTTGTGTCCTTCACCTTGTGCTTGTTGGGATGTTAAATCTTCTTCATATCCCCAGTGCATCAACCATTAATCTGGAGACATATTTTAAAGCTTTTATTCACAGGCGTTTAAATCCTGATCAAAAATTGTTTGAAATCATCAAGGTCTCTGCTGGTTACTTAGCCTCTTCAGAAGATACTTTTGTGAGCATGATCTGACTCATCAGTCTATTCTCACTCTGATGGTTTATTAGAACAAAATAAATGAAAGATCCCATAAATCCGGCAAGTCAAGATTTTATAGCATGTGTTCTGCATGTAGCACTCACTCACAGAAACTGGACAGAAAAAATCTCCTTCCTTTTTTCTAGGCAAAATTAATTTCTCTGTTATAATTCTGCTTCTTTTTTTTAGTCTCCAGGCTGGCATCTGGTGGCTTAGATTACCAGAAGGACCTTGAGGCATAAGGTCAGCCAGGAGCACTGCTGGAGACTTCAGCAGCACAACACAGCTGCAGAATCCCCTTTGCTGGCAAGCCATCAGCTGGCCAGCCCTGCTCAAAGAATGAGCCATGTGCCAAGGGGTGGCAGTGAAAGGATGGATGGGAGATGTGCTGATTATTCTCTCACCAGCATCTCCTTAGCACATCTTTCACCATGAGCTTGGAAAGGTCTTGTGCTTCACTAAGTCACCCTGTCCTACACAGCTTAACAAAAGCTGCTGAGGGCTGAGTGAACCTTACCTACCCTTTCATCCCCACAAGCAGCCTCCAATGAGTAGCATTTGGAGTCATGCCCTGGATGAGGCCAGACTCATTTCACAAAAAATTGTGTTTATCTTACAGTTTGGTCAATTTTCCAGCTAGGTGAAATCCACCCAATACAGAGTTTTATAAGGTTAAAACAGAAGTAAAATCACCTTATAAAATTATTACTTTCTTGGATTGAGCACATTAATAATAAATACATAGGCAGCATTGCTCTGTACCAGACCTTTGCTGTCAGAGGGGGTTAGCACACTCAGCTTTCACAGAAGGACCTGCAGGGCAGCGCATCCCATTTATTGACAGAGGGATCCGAGAACAGGAGGGGCGAAGTAGAACAAGATCCCAGAGTCCAGACTTGGGATAACTACACTTGCAACATGTAAGAAAAGATGGTAAGATCTGACTGAAGAACTTTGCTATTGTCTAGTTTCTAGCATATGTCAGTTTTCTTTTCCTAAAACAGAAAAACATTCACCAATAATGATGAATGGAGATTTTTGAAATAGAAATAGAAAACAAATAGATTTATTACAGGTGGGATATTTTTCCTCAAATTTCTTGTACAGAAATCTTGTGGATTACAAACAACAAACAGTGCCCTATGACTTCATACCACTCAGGCCCTGGGAAGAAAAAGGTAAGTCATTACAGAATCATCCATCAAAAATGAAAGCACATAGTAAAGATATGTTTTCCCGAGAAAAGTGTGTATTTTTTAAATGAAAATGCGCTTTTGAAAGGGCAATTTATCAATCAAAAACCACTCTGAACTACCTTTGTGTTTTTATGCAGAAAAAAGACCATAAGCACTTTATAAAGCCTGGATTAGGTACTTGTGGATACAGTGAAGCATACAGAGGAGATGCTGTTGTTTTCTTGCTAATCTTCTGATTCTTAGGCATGTTCTCTGCTTATGACAAGATGTTTTTTTGTATTTTTCTTTTATTATATTTCCCAGAGAAGAGGTTGCACTTGTATGGGATTCTCTGTATCATTCTGCTATAAAAATTTGGTATGACTTATGACTTATGTAGATTTTTGTTTGCTTGAAGAGTGAGGGTTTAACAGTATATACTGTAGCACATATGATCAAATTTGATCATATTTGTAAAGGAATTTTTTTTCTTTTCAGATATCTGCTGCCAAACCTTACAGATTTCTGCCTGCACTCTTCCAGTGTTAGCAACCATTACAACAAAGGAGTGACACAAAATATCAGAACACATTGTCATATTATACGTGAGGACACAGCATATCAGTGCATACCCTGACAACAGTTATGGGTTAGAAATATATCCTAGGAAAATATTAAACAGCCCCATTACTCTGTGTCTCTTGGCTGATGTGAAATCAGACATGGACTATGGATCTTTCTATTACACCAGCTGTTTATGTCAAGCTTGGGGCAGTCACAGCAATTAGTGTGAGTAATATGCATCATCTTTCCAACTCACTCACCATCCACTCTGGCAACCTCTCGCACAAGCGACATGAAAGACAGTCTGCCTCAGATGGCTTATAAAAGCCTGGTCCTCCTGTTTAACCCAAATTTATCATAAGTTCGACGAAATTCCTTCAATTCTATTCTAGGGGAAGCAGTTTTGCTGTCACAGAACAGCCTTTGGAAAGGACATTTAAAGGTCATCTAGTTAAACTACCCTGCCATGAACATCTTCAATTTAATCAGGTCAGAGCACCATCCAACCTGACCTTGGATGTTTTCAGGGTTAGGACATCTGTCATCTCTCTGGGTAACTTGTTATCTGTTTGTAAAAAAGTTTTTCCATTATGAAGTATGAATAGACCCTTCTTCAGTTTGAAACAACTACCCCTTGTCCTATTGCAGCAGGCCATGTTAAATGCTCACATCTTTCTTATAAGACCCCTTTAAGTACTAAATGGCCACAGGGAGGACTTTCTGGTAGGTTCTCCAGGCTGAACAACCCCATGTCCCTCAGTCTTTTTGCATAGGAAAGGTTCCCTCTGATCATTGACCCACTGCCCTGGACCCACTCCACAGGTGTGTGCCATTCTTGTGTTGAGGATCTCAGAGATGGGTGCAGCCCTGCAGGTGGGGTCTCATGAGGGCAGTGGAGGAGGAGAATCACTTCCCTTGCCCTGCTGTCCACGCTGCTTTGGATGAAGCCCAGGATACTGTGGCTTTTCTGGGCTGTGAGTGCATGCTGTTGGCTCGTGTCCAGCCTCTCACCCACCAGTACCCCCCAGTCCTTCAGGGCTGCTCTTGATCTGTTCTTCCCCCAGCCTGTATTGATACCAAGGATGCCCCAGCCCAAGCACAGAGGACCTTGCAGTTGGCCTTGCTGAACACCATGAGGTTCACACAGATCCACTCGATACATGAGCAAAAAGGCAATGATGGATAGAGAAACAACACAAGAAGATCTCATCAGGGAATGGTTTAATATCAAAGATAAAATAAAAAGTAAAAAAAAAAATTCTAGAAGCATAGGCTGGTCACCTGTCTAACTGTTCTCCTGAGATCATTTTTTTCTGGAGCCATCACAGAAAATTTGGAGTTTATTTTTGACAGGGCAAAATTCTTTTGCAGGAAAAATTGGAAAGACAAAGAAAGCATTAAATACAGTAAGTGATTTAAAGCTAAGAAAGTAATGGATGCCTTTAATGAATCAGGAAATTTTTATTTCTTTGTTTAAAGAGAAATTCAATTCACCCGTATTCTGTATATCAAGGAATATTCTGCTTGACGTACATAGAGCTGAAGAGCTCCTATGTACTGCTATAAATGAAAAGATAAACATATCATCTTCTCAAAGGCACAATGAACAGCTGTGTATTGAGAATATCCATTAAATAGATATCTAAAACAGAATTAATTTTTGCTCATTATGAATTCATAATAGGAAAGTCTGTACATTTCATGCTGACTCTAGTTTTATGCTGTCAGAGCTTTTTAAATATGCTACATTGCCTCAGCACTTCATTTTACTGTAGACTGATTGTGTTTCTCGGATGTTTCTATAATTCTCAAAAAATCATCCCGTGGCAAAAAAACAAATAGGTTTTATGGAGTTATTTTTTTTCTCCTAAAGTAGGTTAAAAAAAATCATTTAAAGGCAGCTAACTTTTGAAAGAGTGTGTGTGTGTGTGTGCCTGTGTATTTGTTCCTCACTGGTTCATTCCACCTTTCCATGGAGGAAAACAAAAGCCAAAAATTTTCTTCTAAGCATAGACCAATCAGCCAAAAGGTTTTGCCCTTAAAGTACATAACCTTACATCATGAGCAGTACATTCACATCATGAGCATGGTTTAAATACACAAAGTCTTACATCTGTGAAGATTTCCATGAATCACTTTAGAGAGTTCCAATAGCATTATGTTAATATTGGTTTGTTTTGAGTTTTAGAGTCCCTGTTGACTGCCTACATTTCCTGCTAAAGACCTTCAGGGATATTCCTGTTCACACATTAGGACAAATATTTCAGCCTTGAAATGTCATCTGGGGTGATTCAACAAACATGTTTAAGACTATCCTGTGCTTGAAAAATGTTGCAGAAGCCATTAAATAGCCAAACTGCAGTACAACATAGCCCATACCTACTCCTTTCCCTATGGACTTGTTCACTCACTTTTGGCAGGTCTCCTAAAAAAAAATTCTCTGTGTATCTGGTATAACTCACAATGCAAATGTCCCAGTGATCTTGTCTGATGTCTGTCCTGAGCAACAACCACTATTTCTAGTCCTCACTGGGAAACAATTACATATCTACAGTGCCACCTTTTCTGCTGCTGTACTCAGGGAAGGACATTAGCTCCTGAACTGACACCACCTGTATGATGTGAGGGATCCTAACTCCCCCTTCATCATTTTCTTCTCTTGCACTTAAAAGGTTCTCTTGGATCCTCTGGCATGACCAAATCCCAGAAAGGTTCCCAGGGAAAAATTGAGGACCTTCCAGTGGTCTGAGGCCCATCAGGCTGACCAAGTCCGTGTGAGTGGGTCCAGATTTGCCAGCCCTTGCTGGCAAGTTTACTGGGGACAGTGGGAAATTCTGGTGGATCAGGTTGTGGTTTTGGTCCAAGTAATTATTTTTGTTCTGTAAACCCACACATTCTGTTTGATGCAATGCACTGCCTTACACAAAGCTAGGGTGGCCATCACAGGATGTGGGTTACACAGCTGTCAGGCTGGAATGAAAACACCTGCAGCTGCTCCAGGCATGTCTAAGGATGCCATGCCACAGGTACACCCTCGTGCCCTGCAGCAGCAGAGACGTAAGCACTGAGGTTACTGCAGGATTCCAGCAGGGTGTTCTGCACTGAGGGAGCTTCACAGAGCCAGTCTTTGGGGAAATCTAAGGCTGGTGTGGACACAGGCCCTCGGGGACTGCTCAACACACCCTGCAATTGCAGAAGACTACAGTTATGTTTGCAGGGCCAGAGGCAGTGGCACAGGTGTGTGAATGTGTGACCTGTGTTTATGGCACAGGTCCTAGTGAAAGGAATGGAGTGCCTCCCTACACTGAGACAGCTGCCAGTGTTCACACCCTCCTGGGAGCACAGCACATAAAACCTTGCAGACTGTACAGTTTCAGTGTCCAGATTCCTGGTCCCAAGCCCAGCTACAGGTAGCATGTAGAATTATAGGATGCACTATGGGGGTTAGAGCTGTTAGGTCAAACCTCAGCTTAATGGGAATAATTCCATAGTTAAGTCACTCAGTTTTTCCTATTGGTTTGCTTTTCTTGTATGGACATTGCAGGTATGAGCCTAAAGTCTTCTATAGAAAAACTCAGTTTGGAAATAGCTGCAGGGAGATTTTGGCAGGCATAAATACACACAGCCTTGCTAGCAATTTTTCTTCTGAGCCCCATTGCTGAAACAAAAGATAATTAAAGGTAGTTAGAGGCTGAAAAATACTGTTTCAGAAAGCAATGTGTAATGATGGTTCAGACTGTTCAGTGATTGAACTGCCTTTGTAAAGATGCAGTCTGCCCTCAGGCCCCAATCTTCTGGGTTGGACATATTTGTCAACAGCCTACCAACACTTTCTAGGTGGCATTTGGCACTGCTCAGAATGGGGATTAGAGCCATGTTTGTGGCAATGATATATTGCATTTATGAAGTTAAATTACCCTTCCAGTGAACTCACAATGATATTGTACTGCACAGACTCTGTGGCATACGTATTGCCCTGACTTCAGCATATTAGCAATCCTCTGTGTACATTGCTGTGCTGGATAGGCTTGTCTGGTCACAGAAATTAATTTTCAAAGGTATTTTAACTTACATATGGGAAGCAGAATCTGGACTCACAAACTCTGAAATTCCATGCATTAAAAAAAAAAAAAAAAAAAAAAAAAAAAAAAAAAGGG
>JAOTQP010000001.1:27435181-27473059 GCA_026413545.1 Cichladusa arquata | reverse complement strand
CTTGGCCAGCAGCGTGTCCATCCTCAGAGCCATCAGGGATTGACATGGTGGAAGCTTCTGGCAGCTTCTCACAGAAGTCTCTGTGGCTCCCTTGTTACCAAAACCAGGCCATGTAAAACCAACACTCTTCCATTAGTCAGATCTTGGTTTTTGGAATTACGAGTTTTTGTATTTTCTGTTATTATCACCTTAAGCATAATTTCTCCATTTCAGAGAGCTGCAGTTTCGTCACCGAGGTTTCAGAGCCTTTGGGAGAACAAGAATGAATTCTTACCAACTGCAGAGCTCCTGAGGGGCTTGGGAGGGGATACATGGTCACAGGGACTGGGAACAGACTTGATTTATTAATGTACAGTGTGCTTTGTCTGTGGCCTGGTGGTCTATAACAGAATCTCTGAAGTCACAGGCAACCCCTGGAGTAAGTTATTTTTCAAAAAGATGCAGTTTACTTTCAGTAAAGCTACAGAAATATTGCTGTAGGGCTTCTGAGTCTTTCTTTCCCTATAGCAGTAGTGGAGATGTCCAGTAAATGTGAGCAAGTAGCACACCTAAAAGTCAACTGAGTCTTTTTACTTTCAAATAATGCACGTGAAGCACATGCTTTATATACATAAAGCCAGAGCAACCCTCTGTGGATACCAACCCATCCCCAGGAAGATGCTCAAGGCAAAGGGAAAGGGCTGCCTTGCTGTTCCCTCATCCTGCCTAGCTCTTTAGCTGAGAAACTGTAGTAAAGGGTCAGAATTGTACAGTGTCACTTTAAGACAGAGAAGAATTGATGAGACTGATTGAGAAAACATGAGCTGGAGGCCTTGTTTATCTTGCACCTGGCTTGAGTGAGGACTATCAACTGAACGGTGCCTGGACTGCAGCTGAGGTCTCAGAGCTCAAGGTCATTTCACCTGCCTCTCTGTACCAGTCAATGGCCACACCCCCCTCACCATGAAAATCAAGCCCTGTTGGAAATATAGTTAATTAAGAAGAAAATGATAGGTGCAATGACCCGCTGATGAGAAAGCCTTTATTGCCACTTGAGAATGTGGAGCAGGACCAAAGTGTTTGTTCTACTTCTTTTGTCAGCTATAAATCCTGACTGGAAGTAACTGAGATGCTCATTAATCCCCATTTAGATATTAACTTGCATACCCCTCATGATGCAACTGAGAGAGAGCACGGGGCATGTAAAGCATGGGCATCATATGCCTCCAAACCCCACCTATAATATGTGGTTCCATTCCTGTGGGACAGGCCAGCATTTATGATGTAAAAGGAGAGAGCAGAATCTGTTGGAGGGAGAGAACAGCTCTGGGGGAGGAAAACTTCTCTGCCTGCTTGGGATCTGTCAGTATGCTCTCCTCTACTCCTGAATAGGCTGTTCTAGGTGAACTTTTTGCCTCCAACTGTGTTCATGTAGATCCATGCACATTCATTTTTCTGTATGTATATATAGTGCTAACAAATCTCCCTCACTATACTTTCTGCTGTGCCACATGTTAACACTCTTTAATTAGTGTATCAGCATGTATCAGCTGCAATCCTGAATTTGCTTTCCTGTTGCTTTGATAAACTACACTATTCATGAATCTGGATCGGGTAAATCCATAGTGAAGCTGATATATCTGTAGTACTAAATTGGTAAATTAGATTATTGGTGCATCTGTGCTCATGCAATTTTTTCTTTTGAGCTCAACCACACTTACAGTGCTAAACTAGCTTGTCTTGGTTTGAAAGACAGGTGTTTGTTCAGAAAGACAGGAACCTTTCTTGAAATGGACAATGTAAACCCCCTCCCTCTAAATTATTATAATTTTGAAATTAGGGAGTTCTCAGGCAAAGAGATGGGAATAACAGTTCTTTACTAGGAAAAATTAAAATAGAACTACAGTATCACAGAAAAGAAAACAAACCTAAAACACCGACAGAGTCAGAATACAACATGACACATGTCAGTCAGGGTGTTGGTTGCAGTCTGATTAAGTGGTGGCTGCAGTCCTCCTGCAGTGGCAGATGTGGTTCTGTTGAAGCAGAGGTCCTGTCGAAGGGTGCAGTTTTCCTGTGAAAGTCCAATGATGATGTAGATGAGTCTGGTTTTCCTCTGGAACACAGCAGAAAATAGCTGCTTTAATGTTCCAAATCTCAGATTTTAGCCAGGTAGGAAATGCTTGGCTCCTCCCCCTGGCTTGAGCATCAATGGGATGATGTAATTTTGTCCCTCTCTTAATTTATAGTATTGAATAGAATTCAAACTGACAGTTACTTCTTGTTATTCTGCTTTTTTCTTTTTGTCTGCTGCATGTTTTGTAAACTTTATTGAACAGAGTGAATAAATATGGTGGCCACCAAGTAAGCATCCTTTCCTTATTTCCACCTCATCTTCTCTTTTAATGGCTTTTTCTCTGGACTGATGTCTTTTCATCTTAAAGTGAGAGCACACACAAGTTAGAGCAAGGAATATAAAAAAGGCACCTTAATGTGGCCCATGATCAGTATTCAAGAGTATCAAACATGGTCTCTAAAAAGTTCCAATGAGATGTAAACACATCAATGAAAGAGAAAGTTCCCATCTGCCTGTCTTCCAGTCCCCTGACTGCAAATGGAAGAAGGTGGTTACTGCAACTGTGAGTTCACAAAGATTTTCTTCCTTCCTATCTGACTTTACATGCTTATTTAAGTCAAACTTCTTTCAAATGTTCCACAGCATCAGGGAAGAGAGGTAAGGTGAGAGCAATAAATTAAATCACCTCCTTGAACAAGTTCAAATGATACCTGTGTAGTTTAAGGAAGGGAAATCAGGGAGAGAATGCACTGCACAATTAAGCCTGTCCAGGTGCTAGCATTTGAAGTGACACACCTGTTTATCCCACTTCTATACACAGATGCAATAAGCTGCAAAATGCAGTCCATTGTGTCAGGAGAGTATTGTCAGATTCCTGACTTAAATTTATGTGGCTTCAGTTCTGCATAGCTCTGAGAGAGATCCATTTCCCTCTCTACATGTAGCAGATAAAAGTGGATGAAAATTACGTACCAGCGTGGTATTGGGAGGACATATAAAAGGAAAATAATCTAATGGAAAGTGAATAATACAAAGACTCTTACTTTAGAGTACACTTTATTAAATTCACTAGTGAGAGGCCAAACTCCCCTTTCTCTCTGGTTTATGATTTATTGCACTCTTATTCCTGATACAATAATATCTGTCAGACTGGGTCAAATTCTGACTTCAGCAATTCAGGTGAAAATTTAAAGCTGTATGAACTGCTTCTGCAAATAGTAATGGATTTCTTGTGGGTGTATAGGGGTGTAAATGGAATACAGATCTGGTCAATATCTATCTCCAACATACATCTGTTCTAGGATCTCAAACTACAAATTCTGGTCTAGAAGCCATCCTGTTTTGTTATTAGCATTATTTTAGTTGTGTTAAGACCCAAAATATTCTGGGTATTTTTCAGACCAGCAGAAGACATAGTGTTCCTCCTGCGGAATGTACAGTGTAAAGTAAAAAGGACAAAGGGTAATGGAAAGAGATGGAAAGATAATCCAAGGGATGTCTGTAAGGAGAGTTTTATCAGAAATATATTGTCCTATTTTAATTATCATTTTTAAGCTTGTTGTCCTAAGGAACTGGATCAAGGTGATTATTCATTGACTTAGCGGTCAGTTATGCAGGAAAATTATTGAGAGTTCTTTTGTCTTAATTCTTTCCTTGTTAGGAATGAGGGACTCCAGTCAGGCAGTGTACCCTCTGTAGTTTCACTAGGGTCTTTAACAGTGGAGTTCATGTTGCAACCTTGATATTATTTAATTAAAAAGTCAATCAACCATGAGACATACACTCACTGGAAAGAAGGTTTCATTAATTCTGAAACTGATATTCATAAATTGATCTTCCCTCTATGGTTTTCTTTCCATGGATCAGTTCTCACACCCTTCTGACCATCCACATCAATAAATCAACTTTACACACAGGGTAAATCAGCTTTACATCCTCCCTCCTGAATCTAACAGATTTGAGCCTTAATTTCAAAAACACATTTGTATCTGTTAGTTAAAATCAAAACTTTGAGTTTGAACCCTGTAATGAAAAACTCTGTCTCAACAGCTCCCCCTTGCAATCCTGACTGCTTTTGGTGCAGAACAGACATCCACTGGGGCAGTTTTCTCTCTCAATTTGCAGAATGAAAGTTATGCCTTGCCTTAACATTATAAATTGCTCTCCTTGTGCAAATTTCCTTGTGATAGGCAGGCCTTAAAGATCAAGACATGCAATGGCTGGACTTCGTTCCAAACATCCTGAGAACTGGCAGGGCCCACTAAGCTGGACAGTTCTGTGTCAAAGGAAGGGAGTTTCTTGATTATATATATATCATTACTGTTTTACAGCAAGTTTTGCTGCAGCCAAAGATGTGACCTCAGCATAACTTAAGCATACTCATGTCTAGCTCATAGTAGAAAAGTTGGCAGTGCAGTGAGGACTTCTGCAGTTTGTGGATTAGTGTAGGCTGTGAGTCGATTTGGGGCTGAACAAAAGTATTTGGAAAGCCAATATCAATATTCAAATACATTTGGTGAAGCCAGCTTGGGTGTTTACAAAACCTTCCATCATGTGTTTCAGTGTAACACAGACAGATTTTTGTGTCCCTGAGGAGGAAAGTGCTCAAGGAGTATCCACACAGTAAATGTAAAGTACATTTGAATAATTCTGTTCTGATGTTGAGCAAATAATTCTAGCAGAAGCAGTTCCAGCTTATATCCCTTCATGCTATGAGAACATGTATTGCCAGATCTCAGTCATTAAGGTATAAAGGTTTGAGGGGATTTTTGGCAGAATATGCACCAGGCCAGATTAAAGTTAAACAGTGGTTTTGATCCTTTCTTAAGGAGTACTTTGCATATCTGTGTTCCACTCCCAATCTGTCAGAAGGTTTTCCAATATTAAAATTTTCTTGGAACGGCAGCCCATACATAAACTCCATCTCTCTGTAGAACAGTTTTTAATTGGTTAATATTTCATTCAAGTCTTCTTAGGGTAATAGTTACCACTTGTATACAAAAGGAGGATTCAGTATATGATGGTGAGGAGAAAGTCCAGAAGGTATTAAAATGCTTAACTAATACTCTTTCTTCTACTGCTCCAGAATGAGTCATTGCTCTCCCCCACTCTGTTCATGTTTGCACATGCCTGGCTGACACTCCCTGCTGTCTGCTTCACTTTCAGCCACGTACTAGTTCCTGGGACAGGTCTTTCCCACCTGACTTTCCTATTGCATTTACATCTGGGCAACAAAGGCACATCTGATTTGGTTTATAAAGAGCCCTGTGATTCAAGGTTTTTCTTCATGCACCTTGGAACCAGGCTGTTTCCAGCCATCTTGAGTGGAGTGCAGGGATCACATCACCTGGAAATAATGAGAAGGGGATAAAGTTATCACAATAGTGTTGAAGAAAAAGTTGCAGTAGTTGGGAGCATGACCTTTCTTCTTGGTTTCTCTGAGAAAACCACCTTGCTTTCTGCTGGCACTTCAAGTGCTGAAATACATCACAGGGATGAAAGGGGAACCTTGAGTCCTTGAGCTAATGTCTGAACAGTGCTCTTAAGGCAGCTTTCTTCACACTGCCTTAAATGCATAACTAAGTTCAGAGCAGAGCAAGGGTTTGCACTGGTCCACTTTGCAAGTAAGTATGGGAATTGAGAGAGAGGTGCTAAGGCATGGACTAAAGTAAGATCACACCAGCTCTAGCAGAGCTTTATTTTGTTCTCAAGACCTACTGAGCAATTCCGTAAGGAAGATTAGTTGAAGCCCTCCAGATAAAGGTTCTAGTAAAAAGAAGAGTAGGTGGAATGAATATTTTGTAAGAAGGAACAGATTTATTTTGGCTGTCCAGTATTTTTGGGCTGTTTGAAGAAGAAAGATGGGAATGTGCAGGAGGTGGCTGGGATGATGAGCAAAGGAGAATTCAGGTGTTCTTAAAAGACCATCTTTACCCAAGAACCACAGCTAAAAATTGTAAACATTAATAATTACTTTCTACACTTCAAAGGACTGTGCTAGATTAAAATTAGCTGAGTGAGAGTTGGCTCTCTAGCCATTTTCCCACTCACACTTCTCACTAGACAGAGGTAGAAAATACAACAAAAAACGCAAAAAAATCATGGGTTGAAATAAGGACAAGGATATCACTCACCAACTGCCATCATGGGAAAACCGATTTAATTTGGGGAAATTACTTTATTGCTAATTGATAACAATATGACATAGAGAAACAAAACAAAGCAAAACCAAAACTAGAAACACTTTCCCACACCTCCAGTTCTTCCCAGCCTCAAATTCACTGCTGAGTCTTTTCTCTCCTCCTCTTAGCAGACCACAGGAATCAGAAATCGTGGTTATGGTCAGTTCAGAACACTTTGTGTGTGCCAGTCCTTCTTTCTCACACTGTTCCCCTGCTCCCACACGGAGTCCCTCCCACAGGATACCATTCTTGACAGCTTTCTCCTTTGTGGGTCCTTCTCACAGGATGCAGTTCTCAAAGAACTGCTCCAGCATGAGTCCTTTTCAACAGGCTGGAGTCCTTCAGGAGCTGCCCCTGGGTCCCCTGTGTCACAGCTCCTGCCTGAGAAAACTGCTCCTACACGGAGTTCTCTGTGGGCTACAGCTCCAGCACGGCCACTCTGCAGCCTCCAGCTTTCTTCATCTCCCCCTGCTCTGCCATGAGGTCCTGCATGGTCACTGCTGAGCTCAGCTTTGGGCAGTGACAAGTCTGTCTGTTACTGGCATTGTGTGACATGGGGCAGCTCCTGGTGCCTTTTCACTGAAACCACCTCTGCAGCCCACTCACCACCAAAACCTTCTCAATGCAAAAGGACAGCACATCTTGTCACTCTGAAATAATTTAATGGGTTTAAGCTCTAATTGTAATGGTGCAAATGCTCTCAGCAGCTAAAGAAAGACGATTCTGCTGCACTGTCCTCACAAGAGGGAAAGTCAAAGAGGAAAAGCTCAGCCTGCTGCAGGCTGGTAAGAAGAGGTAGAGAGGGTCTTTGACCTTGACTCAAACATGCTTCCATGGTAGGACTGGAGTGTTGGCTGACTGTCAGCTTGAAGAGGGTTGGTATCCATGCTGAAAGCAGGTAAGTGACTCCATCTGTCAAGGGAGACAAAGCAGCAAACCCCTTTCATCTTTGGTACTTGAAAGAAAATCTCAGAGTGATCTGCCAGGAGCCTGGGAATGGTGTCAGTCACTGCTGCTATGTGTGCATTCCCCTGACCAGTGTGGGGGTTTTGAACACACATACACACCAATATATATCCATACACTTGTGCATACACAAGTGTATATATATATATATTTGCATCCTGAGACAGAAATACTGAAGGCCTCTTATGCCAATCCATGTCCCAACACACTTGTGCTGGCAAACACAGGTTTTTTTGATTTTTACCTTTCCTTTTGCTGAAGGTAACTGGATTACTGCTCAGTGGAGAGACTGATGGAAAAGGTAGTGAGAAGAGATGAAGAGGAGAAAATAGTTGTTTGCTTCCATCAACAGCAATGTGGATGACACCTGTAATGTCATCCATTGTCTCATAAAAACAGACAGCATCAAGCAATGTTTCATATAGATAGCCAGACTTCTTGGGCTCAACTCTGAATAGTCCAGGCAACTTGGGAAAAAAATTAGAAGCTGAAAACTCAACAATAAAGCCCACTGATTTGCAGGATGAGTCACTCAGCAGAAAGCAGTTATCAGCTGATTTTAATTGGGTTTTTGCTGCTTTCTTAAATGACCAAATATATGAAAGCATTTTATACAAGAGTGCAATCCACACATCAAGAAATACTTTGATTTCTCTTTTGTTTGTTTCAGAGCACCAGAAAATACCAAATATCTCTACATTATCAACAGTAGCAAGTACAGAAAGATTTGTGTCTTAGCTATTATGGTGAACCAGTAGTGTTTTAAAGAAATAACAGAAAACTCATATCTCTCTGTTTGTACCATATAACTTTTATATTTCAGAAACTGAACTTTACTGAACAAAATGAAATATATTGCTTTGAAGGGTACAAGTCTCTTGATGTGAGGTTTTTGAGGTTAAAACACATAGGTGTTCTTAAAATGTTTTTAGTTAAAATGCATGGATGCATGCAACATGTCAGCACATCATTAAAGGCACTATGAGATCCATGAAAAGGAATGTTTTGATGGGCAAATTGGCCTCTTAGTTTCAGGTGAACAAGTACCTTCCATGGGTTCAGGTAGATTCCTGGTTTCAAAGAAAGTCCTGTATATCCTAAGATTTTATTTAAATCCACCTGTAACATAATATTGTTGCCATCACTGAATGGAAACAACCAACCAAAATGGTCCAGTGACTTCATTTTAAAAGCATCTGGTTCCTCATGCAGGTTGGGTGAATGCATTCAACTCAATCATCCCTTTCCACTGATAACAATGGCAGATTGAAAAATAAAGATATTTTAGCAGGAAAGGGCCTCCTTTAGTTAAAATATCTCTGACAAATTAAGGGACAAGGTTTGTATTTATATTAAGAGTCTGTGGATAAACAGCATTCAAGGAATGGCTAATATCTCTCAGGTGGCAACAAAATTATTAAAAAAAAATAAATCAGAGGGTGGACAAGAATACAGGCAACTGACTGGAGTCAATTTTGCTGTATGTACTATGAAATACTGAATGGGGTTTAGAGTTGGGACACTGATATATGGTGCTTATTGGTTCTCTCCAGTCTGAGTTCCAGACCTCAGTCTTAATAATTTATTTAATGGACTGAGACCCTAAAAAATCTGCTTGCAACAGATTTCTTTAAAATTACAGGGAAGGAGGAAAAAATATATATTGAAACCTGTTACTTTTCTTAGGGTTAAGTTTTGACTGTAAAATCTCCTTAGAGAAAGTTGTAACTTTTTTCAGTCTTTCCATAAATTACGAGTTTTAAAATGTGATTATGCCAAATTTTGCCAGCTGTTTTCTGCCAAAGGAATAAATGTACTGAATACTGAATCTCTCAGGGTTCTCTGAATGTCTCTTTTCAAGATATGTCTTATGCATACGCATGGTTCAGTTCAAATCATAAAATTAAATACTTGTAGTAAAAAGGTTTTGCAAAGCACATTCTATGAATTATTTTAGGCCTTAGATTCAGTAGAATAAATGCAAAATCCCTAGGAAATAATTCTTTTCTCTCTTCCATCTTAAGGTATTCCAACCTGACTGCTGAGGGGAGGTGGTGGGAAGATAAGTTATAAAAGAAATTCAGGTGGGTTAAAAAGACCTCTGAAGAGTTTCAAGGCCAACTCACCATCAGAATATATACATTAATCCTCCAAAATATGAAAGTGGGCATGATTTACAGGTGTTAGCTTGTTTAATGTTGTTTCATCTGTAGAAAATATTCAGAGGCACGAAATACAAATAAGCAGTGAGCTTACCTCTCTCAGGAGGCTCTCATAGATCCAGCTATGCATTAGAAAACTCAACTAGTACAGAAAGCACTGGTTTTCTGCCAAACCAAGTTGGCAGCCCATCTTCCACTGCCTGCTGCCCATTTACTCTGGCTGACTTTGAGACTCTCACTCAATGTCCTGGCAATATGACCTAACAGAGCCAACACTAACATTCATTTTTAATAAATGCATAACTCCTTGGCATAGTAGAAAAGTGGCATTTCTTCTTCTGCACTCCTCCTTCCAATAGGCATGGAAAATACATCCATGCTTCATAATTAGCCAGCCTATCAGCTCTTTATGGTTTGAAAAATTTTGCTTTTAGCAGGAAGTAGAAGTGGGAATAAGTTGTATTACCTTGTTGTAGGTTATACCAACTGCTGCACTTCAGCTTGCATTTATGTTTTTCTCCAATCCCAGTGATATCTCTTTGGTGTTGTGTTCCTTCATTTAATGTCATTCAGAGCTGACTCTAAAGGGGCTTTTCTTATTTTTCTTTTTTTCAAAAAAATAAAACTTTCCATTCCTCTCCATCATTCCTGACACAGTACCTGCTCTGGGTAGCTGAAGCCAGTACATCAAGACCATTTGAAGATTTAGCAGTACAACGGGACTTCCCTTTTGGGAAGGGACATTAATGATCCAAGTTTTGTGGACCTTTCCAAGTCTATCTGCTACTACACATAGAATACTTTATGCCACTATAGCATGAGGAAACCAAAGGCATTTGGATTTATTTTCCAAATCTGAAAAGTATGGATGTATTTGAAAACTTCTGTCTTTAACTACATCAAATTGGAAAAAAAAAAAAAAAAAAAAAAAATCTATTCTCTTTCTTCATCATGATAAAGCCTGAATTTTCTCAGAGTACCAAATAAATCCATTTTTTTTTCTTGCAGGAATATTACTTTTTGCTGGGATTACACATGAGCAGGGCTGAAGGTCAAATACCACCAGAAGGACATTCCTGACTGTTGAAAACTACTTTCTGCTGTCCCTGGACAACTTCTGATTTCTTATTTAACACAAAGTAGCTGGTCATTACATACTTTCCTGAAAGTCTCACTACCAGTGATATAGAGAAAGCTAAAGCATGGTGGCTGTTGTGGTTTATGAATTATATTCTCTAATTTAGCTCTCCCACTAAAGAGAAAACTACAAGCTGCTACCCTCCTCTACTTCAGTGGCAAAAAAAAAATCTGGTCTTGGTAGACAGTATAATTAATTAAATTTACACCAAAGAATTGAAAGAATCTGTGGGAAAGCCGTATAGAAATTGTAGCATTTACTATCATGGAAAGCCTCTTAATATTTGGAGTATTTTTTTATGTTTAGAAGTACTTTCCTAAGATAAAACTATAAAGAGAGATACAGAAATTGCTTTCAAATTTATGAAAATCAATTAATAATATAGGGTTCCTTTCAGGTCTCTTGCACAATCACAGCAAGGATATGTTATCTGTTCCAACAGATGGGTTAAATCTTTAAAAATCATGACTCTAATAAATATCTTTGGACTCTAGACAATGAGTAGAATGGATTACACTTAGCAGTAAATCTCCCTGCTGGAAGACTCATACTTGTGCTAAACTTTTGGGATGGTGTCAGTAGTAATAAGTCTATTGACTGAGAAAATATACATATGCTATGCATCAACACCAACAGGAAAGTAGAGATGGATACCCAGAGATGTCATTTGGTAGTTTTCAAAAGCTATTGTAGCTCAGAGCAAGTAATAGCCTCAGGTTTATTGTCTGTTGGCTACAAGAGATTAGTGCAGAAGCAAGATACATTACTGTCCAACCCACAGAGGTGCTATGCAGTAACACTGTGGATGTATTCAGCTATGCTATGACTTTACCCCAAAAATATAAACCTCATTTCACAGGTTAGCTTCCAACATTTGGAATATTTTGTTTCATACTTTTCAACAGGGTAATAATGGAACAATTTTTTTGTGACTGGCTAAAACAGAAATCTGTGTCTTTGACAATAAAAGGGGATAGTCACATGTACTACTCCACTTTAATTCAGTTTAAAATACATGGGAGATGACTGAAATAAACAGATTTACACTATATATGTATTTCATATAGGTAAGTACCTCCTGTAATAGGAGAAAATAAATGCCACTATTAATATCTTGGTGATGATGTGAGGTGAGAGTTCATTACAAGGCTCCAGGATGAAAGTAAATTTCTCTAGCCTGTCTGCAAAGGGGACTTTGGGATATCTACCTCATGCATAATTCATTGGAGAGCAACAGAAGTCACCTATATGAAGGAACACGGTCACTAGAGATGCTGTCTTGTGCAATAAAGGATCACCCAGTGAAGAGCTATCACTTATGACAATACTATTCAGATCTTTATTCCTGCTGACATCTCTTTAGCAAACCCATTAGCCCCTCCAGCATAGACTACAGCAGTAGATAAAAAGAATTCCTTCAAATACACAAGTGTACTTATCAAATGAACTTATCACTCATGGAAGTGGGCTACTTCGATCACACTCTCCATGACAAACACCTAATCTAGACTACTACTCTCCTTCTCTTTTCCTAGGCTTTCTTCAATTCACCATGCCCATGGATCAGATCCAGGAAGCCATAGAGTAGTGGGGGCTGGGAGAGAAGCCTGAAAATTCTCTTCCCTTCTGACTCCTTGGATGGCTCTGCCTAGGAAGCAAACTTGTGAACACCAATATAAGTAACATCAAAGAATTAACTTGCCACAGTGAGGCCAATTTGATTTGAAGCGCTGTGGCTTTATCATAACCACTACCCAAAAGGGTTTTTTTCAAAGCATATCACCATTTTTCATACCTCATGAGAAAGGAAGCACTACTCTAATAATCTTAAAAGTATATAGCCAAATGGAATAGAAATCTGTGGAAACTCCTTGGGGTCTCAGTTGACTCTTGTGTCATCAATAACTTCCCAGTCCTGAGCTGGAACTATTCTTGACACTATTCCTGTTGTTGTGCAGCACAAGCCAGGTCAAAGTAGGACTAATTTTAAATTGAAGTGTTTCCTTTGCAGGAATATCATCCAAGACAAGCCTACAAAAAACTGCACTTGAAAAAAAAAAAGCTTACAGCAAATTCTGCATGACCTTTATTTCTCTCCCTAGTTGATTTCCTTATGGACTCATTCACAATCCAGCCAAGACTAATCTGCAAATTATCTAGAGCATTTATTTTTCTTAGCCCTGTATCATTTTGGAAGGCTCCTTTGGAAATTTTCTGCCTTGATGTCTAAAACTTTTAATATCGAGCCTCTGCCTATTCATGGTCAATTCATATCTATCTATTCTGAGTCTTTGAATGTCAAGTGTTCAGGTGCTGTGTTTCTTTTTGTAGTACTTTCTTCCTACTTTCAACAATATGAGCTACCACAAGCTCTGCTGACTTTAGTCAGCTTCCTAAGGTAGTGTCTCCCTTCAGGATAAGCAGTTCTGCAGTGGAGTGGGAGGAACCTCCTTCAGCCTTTGTCATGGAAGTGCCATGAGAGGGCATTTTAAGAGGGCAGGCACTCAGCCGGGGTTCTAAAGAGATGGTGCTTTCACCGAACCTCTTCCCAATGTCCCTTTGTTATGGATTGAGTGAAAGCATTAGACAACCCTGCCTTAGGTTCAGATTTTTGATAGCAGCTTAAATTCAGGTGACCTGTACCAAAACCACCCTGGCTCACACACAAGTTCTAAAAAAAATGACAAATCAGGTCTAACATAAAATGAGTTGTTTATTAGATAGACAGAAGATTAACAAACAAAAGGCCTTAAACAGTTACTGCACAGATTGAAACAAAGAATTACTAGTAGATTTTCACAAGACAGTGCACAACATAAAGGTACCTATATGATAGCTAGCATAGATTAGCAGTGAATGTAATTTACAACCAAGTTGATGATGGGGTACACAGATTCCTTTCACTCAGCCTCTGGGAGAGTAACTCAAATGCCAGCATCCCAACCTTGAGAGGAGATTCCTTCACATACTTCCAGGGAAGGTCCAGAAGACTTCTGCTTTGTAAAAGTTTTGTGTATCTTTTATAGTTTGTAAAGTGAAGGGTCTATCAGTCAGAAATTCAAGGCTTATCTCCCTTCAATCTGTTCTCAAGGCAAGATGTTTATTGTCAGCTGGGAATGCCACCTCCATGACACCAGAGATAAGTTCCTACTGGAAGATGCCCAGATTGGGTTCTCTCACCAGTTAGCAGATTCATGTGAGGGGGAATATCCTGGGCTATCACACCAGCTGATAGGCAGAACAGATAAGCCCTCCTGTGGCAGGGAGCATTCTGCTACATCTCTCTGCAGAGAGACTTTGCTGTCCTGAAAGCATGGTTAGACTACTTATAAACCAAGCTGATACACCTGTTCAAAAACATTTGTACTACTGTTGTTGGTGTAGTCTAAGCATTGTTTTGGTTTCCTTGTGATCACTTCCATTTTCCTGTCCTCATTCTGGCTGCCCTGTCTCCCAAAGTCACTGGTCTTGCACCTCTGCCCATCATTGTGGCAGGTGTTATCTAGGGTAAACCAAGAACAGTCCTAACTTTTTTCCATGTATATGTATTGCATTATTGTCCATTATTTTCTTGATCTCCCTATCTGACACCTGAATAATCTTCTATTTCTTGCTTTAAGATTAAAATTTAGCTTGTCTCCACCATGGCAAATTGTTACTGTATCAATATATTACCTGATTCCAGCTTTCTTTGGCCATGTACAGACTTACCTGAAGTTTGTTCAGGGATGCTGGTCCTGCAGTGACTCAGATCCAGTAATTCTTAAAACTTGCCTTGTCATAGTAATTAGAGTGCATTTGGAGGAAGGAGGGATGGGATTTGGGATACATCCGAAGCTTATACCCAGACAAAGGAACTTGGAAGTGCTCCCAGTCAAGTAATGCAGTCATAGTCTGAGCTGATCTAGCCTTTTTCACTACTTCCAAGCCCTCAGCTTCTTTCTAATAGCTCTCTTGGGAAGGAGGGAGAGATTACTCAAGCAAGGAAGACTGCAACTTGCTTTTCATGCACATTCCTGACTGGTTGTTGTAACTTTGATCCAATAAATCCCAAATAACTTCAGCATTCTAGTCCCTGGTTTCTGAGGTCATTTGAATTTCCTAATCAGTATTCCCAGTTTACTGAAGTTTGCTGTCTTTATAGAATCCGTTGTCACTTAGTCCAAGACTATCCTCCATGACTCTCTATGACATTCTCACAACTCTTGAAAACACATCTAACATAACACTATCTCAGTTGCTATTCCAGCAACTGTTTAGTGAATAAATATATCAGATGTTGTAGTCAGGAATGTATAGAACTTGGTCCCATGTCTAGGACATGAAGGTCTTTTGTGCCACTGCTAGTTCCAGTATGGATCAGAGATACAAAGGCTCTGTCTTTGCTTCCCTTTCAAAATGCCAGTGCTGGTGTGCAGGAGTGCTGTTATTCTAAGTGAATGTTCTGGGTGAATTCACAGCCTCAGCTGACTGTGATGATGGCTATGAGTAATACAAGCTGGCCTCACTAATCAAGGATAGCTTGTCTAGAAATCAGTTGTGTGTGTGAGCACAAAAGCCAAGCCAGTCCTCACAAGAACGAGTTTTATTCAAAGTTTGAGCAAAATAAAGAAATAATCTCAGAAGTCTCCTATGAAAAAGGGGCAGGCATTTATTTAAAATAAAGTCCAAATCAAATCTTTTTCTGAGCTTCTTTCTTCTTCCAGTGGGACAGATAACTGTGTCCTAGCTGTACTTGTGGCCTGGCTGATTGATGTACCCTTCTGCAAATTAGCTTTCTTTTGAAAAAATAGTAGCTTTCTCATACTCCATATTATCACCATGCTGGACCAAAATTTAATAGATTAACTTCCACTATAGTCCAGCTCCTTGATGAGAATACTGTCCCTGTTGTCCTTACAACTGAAGCAAATTACAAGGCTCACCTGTTTTCAGAAGTTCTGACTGTCTGAGGAGGTCTCCTTCCAGTGAGGTCCAGACGGCATCACAAGTGTTGCTCTTTGCACAGCCCTCTGGTGAGTTTACTTTTCATAAAGGAGATAAATGGATGGTTCTTAGCATGGAATAAGAGTTACCTGTATGCTCTCTTCACAAGGATACCGTTTCTTACAAAGAATTTAATTTATGCCGAGGGAAGAGATTGGGGACCACTATTGCAAAGACATTACATTGAGCATTTTGCTGTTCGTCTCAGGATGATCAAGAGAGGAATTCGTTCTCTACAGAGAAGACTGGGGGAGGTGAGACAAATTAAGGAAAGGATGGAGAGATTGTGGACAAATCAGAAACTCCATGATGTTTGCAGGACATGTATTGCATTACACTTAAGTGTTCCTTCCCTCCCCAGAGGCTGCTATCACTTCTACAACTCCCCAAGTTTGCCTAAGGCTGGGTGGGATCCAGTGGAGCACCTGGCCTACCTTCAGCAACATGTGAAATGTGCAGCAGGCCATGGGGATGATGCTGCTCTCCACTCTGCCAACAAGCTGATCTCACAGAGAGTGACTTGAGCTACCCAAACACAGAGCTGATGAACTCCTGGCAAGGATCCCTGGATCAGACACCATCTGTTACTGCACTGGGAATAAATTTTGCCTCTGAGCTTCATATCATCACACCCCCCCACATCAATCTTGTGTGCAAGAATAAGGTGATAGGTTGTAATAAGATTAAGAGTCCAGATTTCTAGAATAAATTTGCCATAGCTTTTAGCCAGGGTTTGGCCCTTCACAATTGCAACAGTTGTGGCCCCTTCCTCCTCCCTGACAGGAGAGTCAGATTATCTCTCCTACAAACAACCTAACAGACCAGAGCAGGATGCCCTTCCTAAATGATGTCCAGAGTGTTGTGGAACACATTCAGCCAGACACAGCACATGATTCTGTGCACTTCACAGCACTGCAACAACAGAGGTAAACCAGCAGGCACAGCGGCCTGGCCAGCCTCTTGACAATCCTATTTACCCAGTACCAGATCAGGCAAATGTTGCAGTTGTCAAGATAGACACAACTGGCAGCATCACCAGTCCACTATTAAAAACTTTTCATGCCCTCTCTCAGGCAACTCCATACAGCACTGACTCCTTTCCTCACAGGCAGCTCCACACAGCTTTGACTCCTTCCCTCTGCAAGTTTCCTTCTGCATGACTGGCTAACCCCAACCTGTCCCTTCCCCAGCCACCTAACCCTGTCTGTCCCTTGCACAACCACATGTCCCTTCCTCCTCACAGCCAGAAGCCCTTATCCTGAGCCACAGCAGTCTCTAACTGACTGATGACTAACTAACCCACTCTTCTATAACCCCCATTCTCATTGGGCAGCCAAGGCTGTTTCCACTTCTCAGCAATCAGTACAGCTGTAATTCATTGAGGAAAATTGCCTTCTGCACTAACCTTACAACCTATCTTCCCCCAGGTGAAGACCCTGGCTGCTCCACAGTCAATGCTAACTCACTGCAGTGGTCTTACTCCTTCAAAGCCTCACAGGAGAACAGCATAGCTCAGGACAGAGTTGCTGGTATTACAAGATCAGGGTGACTCAGCAGGGCTTCCCCAATCATCCATAACCCTCTGACATTTCTACTACCCTGCAAAAGATATTAATTTAAGGGCTGTGGCAAGTGGGATGAGGTAGTTAGTTATCCAGTCATTTGCTCCTTCTTCTTGCTTATGGTTCTGAGACTTTTAATTTCTCTCTTGCCAAATTTATGTCAAACACATTGCATCATCCTGCCATGGTGAAATGAGCAGAAAGGCAAAAGGAGGCTGTACTCCTTAAATGTTTAAAGGTGCACAGGAGCTTCTGGGATACACATTGTTAACAGCTTGTTGCATGCAACGAGAATAACTTGCTTGAATTCTTATCAATTTTTTATGGTCTTTTTTTAAAGTCTTTTTATGGGAAAAATGAACACATTATACAGGCAAAGACAACAATTAATTGTTATTCTAATTAGTCTTAATAGTCCAGTTAAAAAATTATCTTCCTTCTCATCCTTGGAAAGTTTGGGATGATTTTTGCATGTTTGCCAAGAAACTTCAATCCCTTCTCTTTCTTCATTGATCTGCAAGTCCATGTTATGAGTAAATCTTTCAATATCACAATTTACAATGTCAGATAGAAGTCACTCCCAAAACTATGTGACCAGCTCCTCTGGTGACTAGTAACTGAGTACTGGTGAGCTGCTTATAGCCCTGGTAACACATCCTGTGCCTATGTTTTCAAGGTTGTCACCTATATTCCCAAGCCTATAATCCTTCAAGCTGTATTTCTTCCTGGGCTAAAAAGTCACTCTGCATGAAAGAACTGTATGTTATTACTATTAGTAGATGATGATATAAGTATATATACAGCATAAAATGTTATGCCAAAGCTAAGCAAAAGCCAAATCAAAGTACATTGACTTAAGAATTTCTGGTATTAGCTAAAGTAAATTTCCAGGAAGACCAAACAAAGTCCAGACAAAGGGTGAGAAGTGACAGGACCATTGTTGTTAGTTAACAGGGAGTCTGCACTCTGTTCCAGGCAGTGGAATGTTATATTTACTGGGTTAATAGGCTGTGATACATCTTCCCAGCACGTCTCCTGAACAGTCAGCTGTAGAGGATGGTCCCACAATGCAGATGAGAAATGAGTGCTTAAGTGTGGGAGAGCTGCCTAAAAAAATCCATGCAGGCTTTTAGTTTGAAGGACCAAGCTCTAACACACATCTTAAGATATAGTTCAGTTCCCACCTGAGCCACAACTTGCTATGAATTTTGTAAAATTGCACTTCATATGGGCATTGTCTCAGTTTCTTGTTGGTAAATGGAGAGTAAGGATTGTCTCAATCCCTATCTGTAAGAAACTAAGGGCACAAGCAGAACAGTATGAATTCTTACTGAGCTAAATACTTTTATGTGCCATTTTTTAACCTCACAGACTACATAGGAATGAAATATTTCTTGCCTCACCTGAAAATTCTATTTTTAATTTTTGTTTTTCCTTCTGAGCTAGCAGTTGGACTGATTTTCTCCCACTGTCAACTGCTTCTGACTGGAGTAAAAGTGGTATTGTGATGAGGATGTGTACACATCATTTGAACAGGGATTCTTATTGATGTAGTGGTTTTCCCATCTCCATCTTCATGCATACTAAAGACAGAGATGGCACAGAAACAAGAATATCCATCACCCCCTGAGGCACAGCACTCCTATTCCCTGCCCTATGGTCAGAGGGACAGGGCTGGGTGCTAAACTCCACTCCGGCTGAGCAAACATCCTAAAGGTGGCAAAGATGTCACCATTCTTGCTGAAGATGAGAAAATGGTGTCCTGGGAACATCATCTGTGTGTTTTTAATGCAAAAAATGGTTCTAATTTATATTGAGCATCCACTGAATTAGCAGCCTGTAATTAAAAAAATTCCAGTCTATATCCCTAGAGACAGTCCTCAGTGTTAGGGTTAAATGAATGCCTTGAACTATAGAGTACTTATTTCTAATTTACATGTCTGTACTAGTTTTTAATACTATTGTGGTGAGAGAGGAAATGAAGGCTTAATAATTAATGGGCACTCCACTCTTTAGCTTGCTCTTGTTCTATTACCTTTGGGCTTCAGGGTCTTATTCTGCTTCTGCTTGGTGAATTTTACAATTGACCTCAAAGCTAGAAGTCTTCAGTCCTTATTTCATCTACTATGTTAAAATACTTTCCAAAGACACAGTTTGTTCCAGTACAAATAATTGTTATCTTGAATAAGAAGGGAGAAATCAATAGATAAATATGGATGGCTGTATTGGTAGTCTCAGTGGAAAGAGGTTAAGGAGTGAGAAGCTGGATGTCATTACTGGCACAGGAAAAACATCAGCACAGGCAATTTGAGAATACAAGTGTGTCTCTGCAAGAGGTAAGAATGCATAAACTTTCTTTGCAGAGAAAGAAAATAAAAAACATGAAGTCCCATCTACACACCATCCATCTTTGGATCTTCTTAGAAGAAGCTGAAATAAGAAGCCCATTGCACTGATACATATCTAGCTCCTGTCCTAACAGCCTTGAAGGAGATCCATGTGAGAAGAATGCCAGCCCTCTGCAGAGATGGGATGCTGGGATGAGGGAGAGAGATGGAGCCAGTGAGGAAGGGGGAGCTCAAGCACTGCTTGGCAGTGTCGTCTTCAGTGAATTCCTAGCTCACCAATATACCAATACCAATATTTCTGTGGGAACACACACCTTCTGTGGTTCATTGCCTGCACAGTAAGTGCTCCTTCACTGCATTGCAAGGCATTTCAGAACAGTGCACCTTAATTCTACTATTGGTCCCAAGCTGAAATGACTTTTCACATCTAAGCCGTCATAATTCACATGGAAATTTCAGTGTGGAGAGGAATTTTCTGTCTTCTTTTACATATGTGCTTCCCACATAGGGAAATCTTGAAAGAAATTTCCATCTTCTTTCACTTATGTGTTTCCTGTGCAAGGAAGTCTTAGAACAGCCTTCAGAAATAAATCCATTCCCTCAGCCTCAGAAGTCAAATGATCTCATACTTGGGCCCTCTTCTCTTCTTTCCATCTCTTCCCAAGAGGTTAAGGTTTTTTTCCAAAATGTGTGACACTCTGGACTCTTTAAACAAGTAGGATGTATTTAGCAGTTCCTCCAGCTAGACCATTATTAGTAAGACCAATAATTAAACACCTCTGAAAATATCACTGGTACTTTCTTTTTTACTACCCTGATATTTGTGTTTCCCCATCGTGATCACCTCCTCCAAAATTTCTACTGGTAATTACACTAATTTTTGATTTCCCTGATGTACCCATACGCAGGAGATATGTCATGAGATACCAAACCAATGTTCATGTTCATTAACAGGAAAATGAGAACTAGTGAAATCTATAATAGCCACCCACCTACCCATCATGGTGACTGGGTCTCAATTATTCTGTAGGCTGTAGAAAGAGCTATGCAGCATGGGGAGCTGATGGGAATGCCATATTGGTGGTTCTTCTGCATTTATTATCTTAGTCTTATTTTCTTCAAAATCTGGAGCTGTCAAAAATCCATTTTCAAAACATTTCCTGATAATAATTTTGCAAAAGTTACTGTGGAGAAATTAAAAAAGAAAATGTCTTGACATTTTTATTTTGGAAAGTTTACAGACTTCAAAATTCTAAATGTTAATGTTATGACATAGAGCTATTTTGACTTGTACATTTTTATATAATTTTCTGGTGCCCTTGATTTTGCATTTTTCATGCATTTTACAGTTCACATTTCAAACTCTGACCTGGAGAACATTGCAGCTAAAAAAAAAGCTGCCAAAACATTGCTTTAATCTCTAAGAGCAACAGTTATTTAAGAACAGTCTGACACCCTACATGGGATTCATTTCAGATGTTATATGGCTAAATTATATAAAAAATCCCTTCCCCTAATCAAGTTAGAGCACTGCTAAAGTATACTTTGTTTTAGATCTCAAGCTTAGGGCAAGAAGAAAAGCATTCCATGAGGGCCTCATTCAGTAATGATATAGGCATTCTTAGTCATCTGAGTGATACAAGGGTATCTAAGATATCCTTAGGGAGATCTGTTTCCACCTGGAGTGGCAGGACAGGTGGGACAGCCTGATCTTCTCAGATAGCACTGGGCTACAGAGTGAATCCAAGGTGCCTGATGCTTTTTTTCCCCTATTTTTTAGTAGAAAAGAAGATTTTTTAAAATTATTCAGTTATCGTAGATATCCAGAGTGAATTCAGCTGACTAAATTTAGATTTAGATTGACTTTCAGTTCTTTCTACTGTGGCCTGAGTCTTTTGTTATATCTCTTTGCCCCATGAGGGTTCTTAGATTTGCCAGAATAGCTCACATGGCACAAGATACCTAAATTTAAGCATAGAGATCCTGCCCTTTAGGTGGCATTAATTTCCAGATTACGACACCTAGATTTAAGTTTCTGTAAGTGCACCAGATGCCCAAGATTCCAAAGGCTTCAATGCTGGCAACAGAGCCTGGAAAGCAATCCTATTGTCTAAATGTAGCAGTTATGGTCACCTGGGATCATAGGATCATGGAATCAGTAAGGTAAAAAAAAATAATAAAGGTTAAAAAAATCCAGCATTTTGAATTATATAGAAATAGTAGAAAAAAGACCTTGAATTAAGGGAAACCAGAATAATTTCGAAATTATATTTTACTGTGTGAGAAACCTTGAAAATTGTTTTATTTTTGCAATGAGAAATACTAAAACACACAATCAGCTCAGCAACTGAAAACTCTGTGGATTTCAGGCTCGTCTGCTCTGGGGGACCTGCCCTTTACCTTCACAACTGCACACCCCTTCTGAAAGCCACAGCACACAGTGATGTCATTCTTAACCTGTTTTCACTGGAGATACCTTCATAAAAATCTGAACTACTCAAGTCTGAGAAAAGATTTCTCAGCTACTCTCAGCCAGAGGCATCAGATCTTCCTTAGATTTTCCTGAATCTAGCAGGCTTATACACTGTAATTGTGGAGACACTCATTTTTCAAAATAATTTTTTCAGACTGCAGTCCTCCTGGTTTGTTTGGTTTTATTTTTTTTTAATCTATAGCTGTTAATAAATAAGCTGGCTGATTTTCTCTATAAATTTTTTGGGGGTATGGTCTGCTAGGAAAATGCGTGTGTGAAATTTTGGATAGATTGCTTGAGTTTGGAGAAAATTAGAAGAGGAGAAAATTGATCTTTGTTACACAAATATTGCTATGGAGGAACTCCTGTCTCTGTAATAAGCACAAGAAATGGTTATTTGAGATGCTGAAAAAACTGCTGAAGAAGGAGAGGCTAATGAAATGTAGATTTGGAACATTTATTCATTCTAAACCTGCTGGAAAGAAAAAGAAAGGAAAGGACCTGCTTTATACACAACCAGTTGGAAACATCACTCTCCAATAAAGGAAAAGCTTATGGATCAGGCAATGTACATTCAGAGAGTCGTGGTAATCCAGAAAAAATACGAGCAGCTTTTTAATTTTATATATCTCATAACTGGACCTCTGAGGAAGCTTTGGTACAGAATGAGAAAAACAGCAGGTAAAATTAATGGAAAAATGAAGATTTGTTGGTTCCCATTAACCTGCTCGCTGCCAGTATGTGGTTCATACTAAAGACTTGATGATGGTGATGACTTTGGCCTCCAGGAAAATGACAAGACAAAGAACTTTGATTATCTGCAGATTATTTCAGAAGGTAAAAAAAATAAAAGAAAAATAAGTTAATTTACAATTTTACATTCCTAATGTCTAATCTATTTTTTCCATTTCTAGCCCCATTTACCTTCTCTAGGCTTCTACTTCTTTCAAGCAGTTGCCACTTATTACCTTTCTTTCCTTCTCTTCCCTGATTTTTCGTTGCTTTGTTAAATGAGATGCCTCAAATGTTCCTATATCCTTCAGTATCATAAAATGTGCTTCTGCTTGCTAAAACTTGTTGGCATCCTTCTCCTCTTAGAATGCATCCTGGGCATTCGAGGTTGAGCATCCTGGCTTATAGAGCCTGTTTGAGAATGCAGAGCCAGAACTATCGTGTGCTGTGTACCAAGCACTTGCATAAACAGCATCAATTTGTGCAAGTACTTTCAGTTGCCATCACACATTTCAAATTTATGCATGCTGTTTTGTCATCTTTCTGTACCTTTCAGCATTGTTGCTTCTCATTTTTTTCTTCTTTTCATCCTGAACATGTGTTAGATTAGTAGGGGTAGTCTTCAATTGAATCTGGCTTTTAAATCCCTCTAAATCTCTTTTATTCTCTCTCTATCTATGTTTATGGTACTAAGCCTGTGCTTGATTGGGTTACTCTAGTACAAATTTCTGTGCAATATGACCTGCAGGCTATCAATAATGTGCTGTTTACTTTCTCATTAATGAGGTACTCAGTCTAAGAGAAAATTCTCCAATCTCGGTAATGTACAAATACAGTGTTCCTGAAATTTATTCTGGCATTCAAAACTCTTTTCCAGGCTGTTGATAGAGAAGCTATCTTCTGTCCAGGGTAATCATATTTTTTTTTCCAGATAAGACCTTTTGAAACAGGATGGTTAGTACTTAAGTAAATCTTCAAATATCTGTTGAATTGCTTAATTTTAGTGCTTCTAGAAAAGCAAATCTTCTGATCAGTGTTTGTTCTTCAGCAATTCGTGTATTGTCTAACATGGGGACAACTGGAGCCTTATTTTGATTAATTCACTGACTTTTCAAAATGTTTTATTCCACAATTTGCTGAAAGAAAAGCAAGAAAATTGATTAAAAAAAGGAGGATACACTCATTAAATAATAATGGAAAAATCCAGTCCTGTGAGCTGGTTTTTTACATGATTTTCTTTTTCCCCCTGCCCTTAATTCTTAGAAGTTTTGGTGGGTTTTTTTTGTCCTGCCCTTAATTCTTAGAAGTTTTGTTGTTTTGGTTTTTTTTTTCCACAGAGCATTTCCAAAGATTATTTCTTCCTAGCCTGAAGGCCACAGTAGTATTTTTTTAATTAACTCTTAAGTAATTTACTTTTATCTTAGTTTTACCCCAGATATTTATACCTCTCAACTTCTAGTTTACTTGAGACAAATTATTAATCTACTTAAGTCAAAGTGAAATATACCACTTTGACTGGAAAAGGGGGGCCCTGCTTTTTAGCTTTAATTTCTGTAAATTGGTTTTATGTTGCCAGTGAAAGTAATAGATATTACTTAGTGGAGAGCACACAGAGCCAGTCACCATGGCTCAGCTGGCATGAAGTAACTTGTCTACCTGCAGTAATTCAATCATGCTCAATTATGGGGCCACATCATCAATTTTATTGCTGTAGTTTTCAAGAGTAGGTGAAGCCTACAGCTTCAATAACTCTGGGAGGTGATTGCCCTAAGATATGATCAAGACCAGCTGGACTGTATGCATTCAGATTTCCAAATGAATTTGAGTAAGTTTTCTCTGTACCTAATATTTCAACATTTTTGATGTATATTTTTACTGATGACAGGCTTGATACCACTGTAAGTTATCTCAGTCACTTCTGAAACATTATTAATTTTGTGTCTTCCTTATTTATGAGTAGACCTGGTTTCTGCCCTCTGGTAAGCTTCCAAAAGCTGTTATACTGCTTTCATATCTCTGGCACATATTAACTCATTTTGCTGCTTTGCTCCCAAATATCAGTTTTAACTGCAAACCTGCAAAATTTAGCAGCAATCCACTGAAAAGTTGATAATATTTTCAGGAGAAATGAGATCCTGTTTTCAGTGGCTCAGCTCCCACAAGATGTCATATTATCAAAACATAAACAATATCTATGATTAGTAGTACAAATCTAGATTTTTCCCTGGGGTCAGGAGATTTATGGGTGTGGTCTGCTAAGTTCTGATGCAAATTTTCATTTCCACCTGTTTTCTATGCAAAAGTAAGCAATGGTGTTGATTTTTTTCATAGAATGATAGAATATGTCAAGTTGACCCATAAGGATCATTGCTTCCAACTCCATGTTCATCACAGGACTAAGTTTCTATATTTTGGGAGTGTTCAAATACCAGTCTTAAAAGAAAGCCTCTAAGGGAATGTCTACCTGAAGGACAGGGCAGAATTACTTCTCTCATACCTGAAATGGTAGTTCCTGCAAAACTACTCATTTTTATAAGGGTTATAGGTTCTCAGCCACATTATTTTATTTGTGTTGGTGATGACCATCAACTTACGTGACTCTGCAGGGTTTGAAGGATTTCAGTGGATCTTGGTGTTCATGCTGGCTATCCAGAAGGAGTAGATAAACTCCCTCTGAATATATTATGGGGTTTCTCTCCCACAGATGGATACACATAATTTGGATACTTCTAAGTTTCTCTTGATCCAATGATATATGTGCCTGTCCTGCATCACTTTGCCAGAAGGGAGGCTCATCAACTCTGACATTGTTACAGATATCAGGAAGGATCTGGAAGGTTCAGAAATTACAGGAATGGGAACAAGTCTTATTATTTTCCAAAGCCCACTTATGGGAGGTCAAGGCTGCAGCCAGACCCCTTTTTAGGCCTAGTCTCCAGCTTATGGTTGCAGAAAATATTCAGCAATCTCATCCACCCATGTCTTTTGCCATGCAGCCTGGATACCACTGCTTTGAACAGCCAAGCAGTGCTAAATGGTTTGGAACTGATCTTCCATCTTGATGTTCCCTGTCAGTACAAGCCCATCCATACCAAGGCACAAAAGAACTATGCCTGCATCCTATGCCTGCAGTCTGCTTTGTGCACTGAGAACTTCTTTTTCATTGTTCTCAAGGGGTTTTTTTGTTTGTCTGGGGTTGCTCTTTTGTTTGGGATTTTTGGTTGTTTGGATTTGGGTTTGGTTGGTTCTTAGTTTTTGTTGGTGGTGTTGCTTTTTGGGGGAGAATGAAAACTTTTATTTCTGTTTCCTTCCCCTGTAGATTACAACTGGGAGCTCAATGTGTTTAGGAAAAAAAAAAAAAAGCCAGGAGATAAACGCATTATCATTCTTTGACTAGGGAGTTTCCATTCATTTGAATATATGTCTTGAAGAGTGCTGTAGTATAATTATAGTGGGATTTCAGTCTCAAGAGGGCCTTACAAGTACCTTTTCAAATGAAAATTGATCAGGACTAACAGTAGGAATAAAAAGTGAAAAGAAAAGTTTTTAGAGTCTTTTGGGATGCTGAGGTTTTATGTATATTGCTATATTGCCTCTGTTGTCAATTCACTGGGCGCCCAAAGCTTTGCTGTCTTCTGGAGTAAAATCTGCTTCAGCTGAGAACCTTAGAAAAAGAACCCTGACTGGATTCAATATTTTAATGTAAGTTCAGTTAATAATGGTGTGATTACACCTTTTTCTTTTAATTCAAGCAGACAAAAAATCTTGCTAGTAGTTAAGCAAGTTTACATTAACAGTTTCACTTGTAGGAAAAAGACAGACAATTTTATTAGCTAAGTATTTCACTTTTTTTAAAAAGGCAGAGTGGGGAAGATAATGTTCCTAAAGTCTTTGTCCTGTTGTATGTACTTTAGGGTGAAATATTTCCCTGTTTCTGTCATTGTCCAACATTTGATGTTTGGCCCAGAGGCATGAGAAGCTGACTGTCTGTCTTTGACCCCTGTGGAGAGATGACTGCAGTATCATACTCTGCTAATACTCAGTACATACCTTTCCCAACAAATGAGTTTATACCCTTCCCAGCTCTGTGTGGCAGCCAGATGGTCCTGAGAAATACCCAGGCAAGATGAGAATTGTTTCTTTATTAGGTTATGCCTTTTCCTCTCACCCAGGTTTATTTTACCCCAATGATACACAAGCTGCATTACCAACAGCATTGATTGCACCATAGTGGTTGCCTGAGGTAGTGTTTGGATGTACAGATGAGAAGCTTAACCAAAGGGCATCCTGCTTATGTCAGCAGAGCCACTTGTGGGGAAAACTCCTTCTCTGGGGGAACTTGGACTTTTCCAGGCACTTGAAATCACGTTATATACACGTCTGCTAAAGCCACTTCTTGTTGACTTTTAGTGCTGTCTTGCCATGTTTTCCACTTTTCATTCTTAATTATTTCCATGGCTGTCCATCTTGTTTTCCATTCCCTCCCCAGTTAAAATACTTCAATCATAGTGAAGTAAGGCTCAGAGCTTGATTAAGGTTCACAGTTGCCTTCAAGCTGGAAGACAGTGTGATCTTCTACTATTGAGTATGGTAAAATCCCAAAACTTCTTCTCAAGAGAGAATAGGCTGAAATAGATCAAAGCATCATCTGCCCATCATTAGTAAATTAATATTTTCCTCCCAAAATTATATATCTATAACATCTGCCAGTCCCTCTGCCTTTCAGTCTTCCAGAGAGGGAAGGTTAATTTTGGTGTAAAAGAATCAATTCAAGTGCATCACAAAACTAGAAAGTGTTAGGGTTTTCTTACTTCTGAAGGGAGGATGACACTGGAAAACATGGCAAAATGTCAAAAATGAAAGATCTGTAATGTGATTTTTTTTTCCCCATCAGAACACGGGAACATATCAGAACATATTTCTTTGTCCTCTATCTCCTTGACTGCTCAGTATCCTGTCTGGAAGTCTCCTTTGTATACATATCCTCAGATACACAGATCCTTAGGACTCTGTGAGGAGTCCTCATTTTCTCTTACAGATTATTTCAGACATTTTGTCCTTCCTTTCCAAGTTAGAATAAAAGTAAATATCTGAGCACCTGAGTGGTCCAAAGCTTTTTTCTGCTTAATTCTAGCACTGAAAGTTTGAGGGTGACTAAAAAACTGTTTGAGCTTTTCACAGAAAATGACACACATAGCAGCATATGGATGAGCCTATATTACCATCAACTCCCTTTACAGTCAATAAAGAGAAATAAGCACTTTTGCCTTATGATTCATCTGATCTTTTCCAGCAGTCCACTTAGGAGAAGATGGTTTGTGTCCTGTAAGCATTTATTCCTCTCTGCTGAAAAGGCACAAAATTTAGGCATGTCTCAGACTTTAATTCATTTATTGTAGGCATCCATGGGGAAGAGTGGTGAATGCCAAAGGATTAGGACTCTGATAAATTTCTGGAGGAGATCCTCTTGTGGACAGCATAACTGCCCTGGGAAATGTAAAAAACTGATATAAAGCTGATTCTTACTTTTCAGCAAGCCCTTGCATAATGAACCTGCTCCAAACAAAGTAGACTGATTTCTGTGTGTTTGCTTTTTGTAATCAGTTTCTTACATACACATTTGTTGGAGGAAAATCTCCACCTCTTTTCTGAGACTTGACATTATTCTTGGCCCATTACACCTAAAGCATGCCCTTCTCTTGAACTTGGATCCTATTCTCCTGGTTTCAGCTGATATGAGGTTCATTTTCATCCTAGTAGCTGGTACAGTTCTGTGTTTTGGATTCAGTGTGAGAATAATGTTGACAGCACACTGATGTTTTGGTGGTTGCCAAACAGTGCTTAACCTGGGTCATGGAATTTTCATTTTCCCATGTTCTGTCAGTGAGGAGCTGCACAGGTTGCCTTGAGGACATCTAGGACAGCTGGCCCAACTGGCCAAAGGGATATTCCATAGCATAGAATGCCAAGCTCAGTACACAAACTGGAGGAAGCTGGTCTGGAGGGGACCATCACTGGGGGATTTCTGGAACTGGGGCAGGCATTGGATATGGGATGTTGAGCATTTGTATTGTGAATTGATTTGGTTTGTTCTTGGGTTTTATTTCTCCCTCTCAGTCTCTCCCATTCTTTTTATTGTTATTAGTATAATTTTATATTGCTTTAATTATTAAACTATTCTTTCACAAGCCATGAATTTTGGCATTTTTTTTTTTTACTTTTACCTGATTCTTCTTTCCATGCCACCATGGGGGATGTTTTGAGAAAGTTGCTGGGTGGTACTTAGTTGTGGGCTGAGTTAAACCAAGGTACCTATATACCACAACCCAGACAAATCCCCAGGCATACTCATGTAACTGAAAGGATTAGATCCACTTGCTTTCTCATTAGCTCTGTCAAACTCATTAAAAAAAAATTAAAAGGACTTTTCTTGTCTTTCCTACTGGCAACCTCAATACCCTCACACTGTTCTCCTCTCAGTTATCCTTTGCTGTACTTTTCCTCATGTTGTCCCTTTCAGCCAGGCCATCACACAATTGCAAGTAACCCCCAGCCCAGTGATATTAGTGTGATCCATTGTCCAAATATAATCAGCTGCATATGTTTGATCACTTACAAAGACATATTTTACTCATCCCATTTATAAAAATGCAGTTTCCTAGTCTGATAACTGTCTTTTCACCCAGATTTTTGGCCATGACCGAGATAGAGAGAAACTATATGCTAGTCTGGCCATTGTGAGCCTGATTAACCTAAGAAATATTATTTTCCTTAGCCAGGCTATCCCTGAAAGGGTACATGATTTTGGGGTAACAAGTGCCACACATGTTTCAGTAGATACAGTGGATTTGGAGGCTTGGTCAACATTCTTATCAGCACAGGATGAGGCACACCTCATTTTAAAAACAGTTAAGGTAGCTGACTCAGTTTTGATTCATTCTTCTCATTTCCTCCTTTTTTTCTTGTCAGTTTACCCAAGACTGAACACATCAATATCTGTCTTTCCACATCTTAAAATTACTGTTTTCTACTGCCACCATCCCCCACCCCCAATGTATTTCAGTGTGAGTGAAAAGGCAACACATTCTCTCTTTGACATGGAAATTGTTCTCATAATTATTTTTATTGATTAACTGAATAGAAAAGAACACGAAGCACACATATGGCCAGTGTCTGACAATCTGTTACTTTCAGTTTCAGAAAACAGTAACAATCTTAGATATAATGACACCAATTATCTTCTCTCCCTCTAAGTTGCATGTAACAGCTAAAGCAGGACTGGGAAGAGTTATTTCTTCTTCCTTCTGTTAGGCACTGTGCACTACTGTGAAGGGCAATGTGCAACATGTGATTCATACTGCACTGTTGCAAGGAAAGCTTTGCATAACAGAAGTAACTCGTGCATAACTTTCAACAAATGTGTGACCTCACATGGGTCCTACATGGAGTTTTCATGCCTCATGTAGGTATTTGTATGAGCACACCTGGAATAGAGGGGTATCCCGAGCCACTGTTCCCAAAAGCATTTTCACATTTCTGTGTTGAGAGGGAGCCTTATGAGTGTCCATAAGGATCTGAAGGGAGGTGTCAAGAGGCTGGAGGGAGCCAGGCTCTGCTTGGTAGTGCCAAGCAATACAACAAGTGGCCATGGGCAGAAACTGATGCACAGGAAGTTCCATCTGATCATGGGGAAGAATGTTCTTACAGCTCAGGTGGCCCTGTGGTCCCTTCCAAACTTTCCCATTCTGACATTCTGTGATTCCCTATAAAACCCAAGCACCAGAAGCACACTGAGAAGAGGAATTGAGATCCCCCTACTACCCAGGGAAAAAGAGTAATTTCCTCAGCCCATCAGACCCTGTCTGGTTCAGTTCCAGTTTTGTGATGACTGAGACATTCAGAGGATGTGAACACCGTACCTGTCTTCTTGGACTTGGAATGGGGGATGTTCCATGTCCTAGGCGTGTGCTACAGACCACTGAACAAAAGGTGGCAGCTGAACTGACTCTGGTCAAACTGCATCATCCACAAGTAAGGTACTTTTGGAGCACTTTGGAGTGTTTAAAGCTGATCACAGTATGAACATCAGGACAAGATAATGTAGCACTGGACTAACATGCAGGTACTGACTGATATGAGGCTCTTCAGTGGCATGTAAGAGCCATCTCTCCAAGGGGAGATCTTGGACAGTTTTCTCAGGCTTAGAGACATTTAGAACATTAAATTTTTAAATTTTAAGCAGGATTTAGCTCAGCTGCACACACCACCTCTAAGGCTTGAAGTAATTTCCTGTGTACTGTGGCTGTTATATTGCACTCTACTTCCCTTATATTCTGTCCAACAAGTAAAGGACACATTGTATAGAAAGCTACTCTCTTACTTGAAGAATAAATTCCAGCATCTGGTTAGGATTTTGTTTCAATTCTTACATACCTTTGCTTTCACTAAATAAAATCATTAGCAATGTGAATTTGTCAGCCTTTTATTCCCATCACTGATTCTTGCTAAGTCTCTTCTCAGCTAGACAAAAGACTCCTTTAGTGTTTTCGCCCCATGAGGTACTCGTATACTATAACCAAATCACCCCTCAATTTTCTTTTTGATAGTTAAACACATTGAGATCTTCAAGCCCTTTATGTCAACAGAAAAACTATACTCTTCTGAGCACCTGTCCCTCCCATGTGGTTCTCTCACACATAAAAGGACAGCCCATGCATAAAGCTGAGAAAGATGCATCTTCAGAATACTTTGGGCAGTCATTCAATTTTCTTTCTCTGTCTTCTCTTAAAAATAGAAAGATAAATAAGTAGATATTCTAAATTAAAAGTATTTCAAAATCTCTGTGTCTTCTGGCAGGCAGCAGAAAAGCTACTGCTTTGGATTTGAGTGTCTTCTAAATTGTCTTACATCTTTAACAGTCATTTCTACTTGAATGAAACAAAAGTAAACTGTTTCAAATTCTGATTTCCTTCCAAGCTGCAATGATTTGCAACACACTGCTGAAGCAATTTTAGAAAATTAGACTTTTCATTTACTCCACCCTATTCATTTTAGTATACATTGCAAGAATTTGACAGGCTGAATCCCAAAACCAGGATTAAAAAATCTTAAAATAGAGCCAAGATTAGCTCACTTAAGAATTTCTCCCATTTCAGGCTGTTTTTCAGGTCTTCCTAAACGGCATGTATATGTTTCTATATTAGGTTGCATGGCCAAGCTTTAGTAGCAAGGGGGGCTACAGTGGTGGCTTCAGTGAGAAGCTGCCAGAAGCAGCTCTGTGCCTGGCAGAACCAATCCCTGGTAGCTCAAAGACAGATGAGCTGCTGATCAAGGCTGGGCCAATTAGAAATGCTGGTAAGAGCTCTGTGATAACCTATTTAAGAAGAAAGAAAAAAAGTTATGGCACAGTTGTAATTGCATCCAGAGAAGAGGGGGAGAGAACATGTGAGAACAACAACTCTGCAGACACCAAGGTCAGTGAAGAAGGAGGGAGAGGAGCTGAGATTCCCCTGCAGCCCATGGTGCAGCCCATGGTGAGGCAGCTGTGCCCCTGCAGCCCTTGGAGGTCCAGGGGGATGCAGAGATCCACCTGCAGCCCATGGAGCAGGTGGATGTCTGGAGGAGGCTGTGATTCCATGGGAGGCCCAAGGAGAGAAGAGCCCCCGCTGGAGCAGCCTGCCCTTGGAGCACTGCACCCCATGGAAGAGTGACTCTGTTGCAGCAGTTTGGGGAGAACTGTTGCCTATGGGATGGACTCACATCCAAGAAGTTCATGGAGAATTGTTTCCCATGGGAGGGACCCCACAGTGCAGCAGGGGAATGACTCCTCTCCCTGAGCAGCAGGGGAAACCACAGATGATGAACTGACCATAATCCCCATTCCCTGGGTGTGCAGGAAAGGGGTTTTTTTAATGTCTTATTTTACTTCTCATTGTTCTGCTCTGATTTTGTTAGCAATAAATTCAATTAATATCTCTATTTCTACCCTGTTTTGCCTATGACAATATTTGTTTAGTGATCCCTCGCAGTCCCTATCTCAACCCATGAACCCTTCATTATGTTTTCTCTCCCCTGTCCAGCCACAGAGTGCAGTGACAGAGCAGCTTTGGTGGGTGTCTGGCACCTAGACAGCATCAACCCACTACAGTTTCATATTTGGGGTTTTGTTTTGGTTTGATTTTTTTTTATCCTCCATTTAGTACGTTGGTCAGCACATTTTGGGGGTTGAGGCTCCCCTTACTTTATCCCTACACTTCTAACATCTGTTTTGTGTTGGTCTCAAATTCCTCTGTTCAGTATCTTTCAGTTCTTTATCTCAGAGCATAATGAGTTGTGGTTTATCTTTTTCCCTCGATAATACAGCCAGATCTCTGCTAATGGTAAATGATAGTGAAAGCTCCAACACCAGTTAAAAGAGGAGTTAATTTAAAAATATGCAAGTCTACTGCAAGTATGATTCTGCAGCCACCTTCATTTCTATTTCTACTTCAAACTTTCTGACAGACCATTAGTTTTGCTAATATTTAGTCAGAGTTTCAAAAAAATCTCATCTCCTGAGAAACTGAGAGAGTGAAAAAAATGTAACATTAAGAGCCAAAAAGGTGAAACAAAACAATTCTTGCTAAAATGTATCTGACTGTACAAGAGAATTTGAAGTATAAATCTACACATGGTAAGTTGAAGCTTTAAGTTGGATTTGTATACCCTATCCACATGGTTAAATACTCTAACCTGACCTAGAATTCCCTCTAGCCCAGTTTTCTGGTCACCAAAAGTTCTCAGAAACTGAAAATATTGCCAATACAGTAAAAATACAACATATTCTCTCATTCTTTTTCTATGAGGGTAACAAGAGTTGGTTTGTTTTATAATTTTTTCCATGAGTAACAATAAAAACTTTTATTGTTTTTCAGCTCATTCTGGGCACAAAGTTCCCCATTGGGGAGCCAAATAAAATCCTTCCATTCTTGCTCAGGGGCTCCATTGGAAATGGCTGGGCAAGATTCCCTGCATGTAGTTTAATATTAGACAGCTGTAGATGACCACCCTAAAGGGAAAGAAGTTTAGAATACCAGTCACATTGTACATAGAAAGATGTCATTCACCATCCTGTTTGCCTCTCCATCCTGCAGAGTCATATGTTTCTGTAGATTACAGGAAAAGAAATTGCTCCTGTCTGTTTTGTCAAAATGGTTGGTGTTCATTGGGGTTTTTACACCTGGCATAGCCATCTGAACTCCACCCCTGAGATTTATGGGAGTCATAAAATGTCTCTGAGGACTAACAAGTGGCAGTAACTTTTATTGTGTCAGTGGTGTATCACTGCAGAGTTTTCAAATTAGCAAAATTTTCTGATTAAAAAGAGATGCAAGCATACTGTTCCTTTTCCTGTGCTCTAGAAAAAAAAACACTTAATTTAGCTAATTAGGAAAACTGAATCCCTAGGCCATCAATTCAGTTCCTTGGGAAACTGCAAGGTAACTGAAATGGGTTAACATGGTCACCATTTAGCATAGTGCTGTGGAGAAGTGAGGGTAGTGGAAAAACTTCTCAGGACAGCATCTCACATGAATTTGACTGGAATTATTTCAAGAAAAACTCCCTGTAATATTCAAGCAGGGTTGATTTGCACTCATGCTTTCTTCTTGTTATGCTTTCAAATTAGTGAATTTTCTATTACTGCTTTGGTTTCATTTCTGTCATATCTTTTATTGTATGATGATTTCTCTTTTAATAAACCTTATCTGCTTGAAGGTCTGAAGCCACCAAACCACTTTTAAAAGATGACTGGTTACTATGCAAACAAAAGTCTGCAGCAAAATACCCCTGAAGTCTAGCAAGACATTCGCCACTGCTTTGCTCTGAGCTTTGGCAAATAACTTGACTTTCTCCTCTTTTTCTTGCTTTAATGCATGCTGCTTAGAGCCCTTAGTTTCCTGGACTATGTTACTCCATGCAGCTCCTGTGAATGAGATGGAGTTTGTAGAAAAAGGAACTGCAGGCAGATCCACAATCACATTACTTTAGCAGCACAGCTTGATGTACTCAGCAAATAAAATATAGTCTTCATTGGTGGTAGAAGACAAAATTTAGCTTCCACAAGAATGCCCTGATTTGCCCTAATGTTCTTTCGTCTTGGTCTTCCTTGTGATCAGTAGACTTTCTGCCAAGGATCCATGCTGTGCTGAAAAGAAGCATACAGAGTTCAAAGCACTTCATCCTTAATGCAAAGCCCTCATTAAGAAACATGAAATGCACTATTTGATATTATAAAGTTATGGGCAATGAGGAATGTGAATGCAATAGCTACAAAAATCACCACAGATAAAAATGCCTTGTCCTTCCAACAGCACAAATTTACATTCTACTTTGGTGTCCCAAGAAAGATCCCAAATATTGTGAAAAAGGTATCCTAAGCTGGCACTTGCTTCTTGGGTACAGAAGGGCCAGGATGGATATCTTTCTTAAGGTGATATTTTGTTGTGCTCATATAGATAGGCTTTCATCATAGTGTCTATTCAGTCTTGCAGATTTTGTAGGGAAAATTTCAGGAGTGCAAGGTAACTGATGGAAGAGAAATAGGGTTTATCTGCAAGGTCTGATGAAAATCACAAACACAGAGAATTCACTTGTGACACTTGTATGAGAGACATTATATTGTTTTCATTTTGTCTCTTTGTCTTTTGCCTGCTGGAAATTTCAACGGAACTTTGAAGGTGCTGCAACTTGTTTCATTTCAGTCTTATATCATATATAATTTTCAGTATCTCTTGTTAAAGTATTTATGCTAACTTAATTAAGCATAGAAAAGACAGACAATGATAAACATGAACCTCTTTCAAGTGGGTCTTGTGTGACAATTTCCTCCAAAATGTTCATCATTACTGATTGTACTTAGTTATCCTTCTGGTAATAAAACCCTTAAGTCAGATGAGCTATTGTGGCAAATGACAAACACTTAGCTTCATTTCATCTTCCTGGACAAAATCCTTTTTAATTTAACTAACTGAAGAGTCACTCCAAAGATTTTAATCATCCCCAGAATCTACACATAACCCAAATGGCTCCATATAACTTTAATGGCAAAATTAGAAAATGTGTTCCCAGGACTATGCAATGACCTACGTCAGACTGTTCCCTCGGATGTAAAATTTTTAAGCTCAGGGATATTTTTCATTAAAAGAAAAAAGCACAAAAGCAAACAAACAAAAAAGAAAACAACAGAACAAAACAACAGAAACAACAAAAACCCACAAAAATAGCACAGCAAAAGCAAGGGACATAGATTGTTTTCAGGGTTTTTTCCCCTTTTTTGTGCAAATCTGCAGATCCACAGGTCTCTCTAATTAAACAAACAGAATTGACACACATGTACAGAAAGGGCACAGAATGAGTTAAGGGAGGGTTTTACTTCATTTCTCCAGATATCAAAACATTTAATTCAGCTGCAATGAAACATTGTTAAACCTCAGGTCATTTGAATGTTGAAGCAAAATATTCCCTTTAGAAATTTCACAGCTATTAGCCTTGAGTTACCAGTGATGAATGTTTCTGCAGCTGTAAAACTTCTTCAGGCCCAAGAGCACATTTTAGCCTAGTTTATTGTGGTCTTTGTGTCTCCTTGAAGGGGGATGATCATTCCTGATTAGCTGTGCTAATGCAGTGCAGTGTAATAGCTGCATGTACCAGCATCTACTTTGCTCAGATCTGAATTTGAAAAACATTGTTCTTGCATAATGCTGGATCCTGAATGCATACAAAACTTCAGAAACTTGACCTGATGAAAATAGGCTTTCAAAAGCAAATAGAAGCTGTCCTCCTTATTTCTGCTTCAGGACTGAACATGTTCATGTTCTATATGAACATACTATGTGGATGGGTACATTTCTTCTTTCTTGATTGCACAATGCAAATTATTTTTGTGTTATGGGAATTATACTAAACCTTCTATTTGGGTTTACACAATAGATTAATTCCTTACATATTGTCATAGACATTATTAAGAGGCTGGAGAAAAGTTCTAATTCCCTTTGTCACAATCATTATTAACTGGCTAGAGAAAGGTCCTTTTTCCTCTTATATATATGCTCTGGTTTGGGGGGAGGATTACTCTTGGTATTTTATTAAGATATTTATTCTCAGGACTCACAGGTCTGCTCTGACATACTTGATCCGCCCCACCTTTCATGTCCTCACTCTATGTTGCTATTTAGACAATTTTCAACTCTAGATATTTTCTCCTCTACAGCCTTTAGCATATCATTTCCCAACCTCTTAGGTAAAAATTACATCCAATTCTCCTCCTCACAAGCATGTCAGCCACATTCTTCCTTTGCAAACCTTAACTTCTGGAAGCCCTTTATTCCTGTGTTTTTCAAGTGAGTGTACTGAGTGATGAAAGAGCTGTTCTGCCATACCTTACCTAGCTTCTGAGTCCCAATAGCTTTACTTATAGCTCACCTACCATCTCTGCTGCTGCTCTGGAGTAATGGGATATCCAGGTCTCTTCCTTAGCACTCTAAATCATAATGAAAACCACAATATTCATAGAAAAGGACCTTTTCCACCTGTAATTGATTTCCATTACAATGCTTATATGATCAAAGCACAGGATGAGGTGCAAGCTTACCTGAAAATTATGACAAAGACAGAGTAGTGGAAATGAGCACAGATCACCAAGTGCCACTGCTGGCAACTCTGCTTCCCTTGAAATTAAATAACGTGTCCTAGTGGAAGATAAGACAGTAGCTCTCCATATAGAGTAGCTGGTGTTTTCATCTCCATGTAGGCATACATTTCATGGACACTGACAATAGGCAGGTGCTAGATGCTTTTTCCTTGTTTGCAGTGGAAAGATAAATCTAGGCAGGTTTTCTGATCTATTTATTACTATTTTTCTGTTGTTAAACAACAGCAGCACCATAGCTGTTCATGTGGCCTTACTCAGATGCGAAGAATAAATGAACATGAAGAAACTATTGCAGCTCTCATATGGCAAACAGAAGGAGCATGGAAAAGTTTAATATGCTATTCAATCACAATCACAGAGCTAGCAGATGTAAAAGATTCGTTATATGAGATCCTCAGCTCTTGGATGCATGTTCTTGAAGCCCACTAAAATATTAATATGCAAAAATGATGATGAAAATCTAAACAAAACTGCAGTCAAAATAAACTTGTTTGGGATTTTATCTTTTCATGGAGATTTTTTTTTTTGTTAGTTTTAGTAGTAGTTAAATACTTTAAGTACATTTAATTTAGGCTTATTAAGATA
>JAOTQP010000001.1:27422732-27435081 GCA_026413545.1 Cichladusa arquata | reverse complement strand
CAGGAGCAATGAAGATGCTGGCACCTGAATATGGATTCCAAAATATCTCCTAAATGAGAACATATTTATTCCATAACAATAAAACAGAAAAAAAACTAAACCAAAATATAATCTGCTATAGTGAAAAATTGCTAAAATGGAATTATTATGTTTTAGAGATTAAGATATGTAAAATTAAAGGGTCTTTTGCTTTCACATGCAGACTTTAAATTTGTTTATGGATCCATGCATAGCTAAAAGCATGTGTGGTCAAATTTGCACCAAATTTTGCATCTGATTAGCCAGTTTCTATGGACAAAAGCATGCAGCCAGCTCTAATTCACTATTAGTATAATTATTCCCTTAAAAATCTGGCCAAGTAGCCATCAAATCATATTTGTCAGGCCTTAAATAATTAATATTTACCAACTGTTACCTCATTAACAATTAACAAACATTTACTAAATGCAAATTATATTGTACATTGGATTATAGATTTTAAAGAAGCTGTTTAATTTTGATGGTTGGTCAGGTTTGCTGCCTAACAAGCAGCCAGAGAGTGCAAAGGCACTTCAGTGAGGAGCTTATTCTCTCCAAGTCACCTGGAGCAGCTTCTGACTGGCCAGCTGCAGCTTCAAAGAGCCACCCCAGTGGGTGACTGCTCCCTGTGAGCACACAATCACAGAGCCCTGGGATTTCATGTCAGTGATTTAAAGAGGCAGCTCCATGGTTTCCCATAGATCCAAGCAAGGTCTTCTGCTTTCCAGGCTGAGCCATGTCACTCAGCACCACATAGAGCTGTCACTGGCCCAAAGATTGATCCTATTGAACTATCCTGTTAGTGGAAAGTGACCCCTTCCATGTCAGAGAGGGGCTGGAACCAGATATTCTTAAGGTCCATTCCAACCCAAACCATTCTGTGATTCTATTTCTTCTGAAGTTCATTTGTTCCTTGGCTTTTCTCCTATCCCCAGATGGTCACCTGACAGGGGGATTGCCTGCAGACCCCAGCATGAGGCACCAATTCACATCCTCATGCTGGTCTGAGATAGGATGGAGGAGGAAACAGACAAAAGAATCACCAGAAAGTATTTACAGCAGCTTTGTAGTCTACTGGAGAAGGCACACCACTGTCAAAGGGCAAACCTCTCTCCTTTTCAGAGTTATTTTTAGGTTTTATTGAATGTCCTGCCTAAAACAACCCAGAGAGCCAGAACCAGACGAAGAACAGATATTCAAATCATTTCTTGGCCATTACTCAATTTGACCTTGCCGTTTGTGTGGATGAAGGCAACCATCACTGGCCTGTGAGCTCCCCTTCTCCTGCTCTTGCTTCTCTTGACAAGCTTGACAAGCCAGTCCCCAGCCTGCATCTTCTCTCTATCCTGAAACACCATCTTGTGTCTTCACTCCCTTACACATGCCATTGGCAGACCAAGGGCCTGGGTGAGACACTGTTAATTTTGCATCTCTTTCTAAACAAATGCTGAGAAGTTGTTCTCAGTTTGTGTTTTCCTCTAAAACCTACATCTTTTCTTTTATACCTGAAAAAATGACTCACCCAAAATCTGGTGTCATTTCTTCAAAAATACTTAGCTGGCCTAATGACAGACATTGCATCATGTAAATAAAAACCTTACCCTTTCTCTGGCTTTGTACCACCAGAATAAAATATTACTGTATCTAAACCAAGAGCTCTGGCTTCCCTTTACAGGCAATAGAATTTAAGGATATAATTCAGATGACCTAGTCTACACAAGGATGTTGTGAACTGCCATCTAGTAAGAGTAATTCTCTCCACTAGCTGTGAAGGAAGTCTATAGAGACTTCACACTCAATCAAAAGAATCCCAAAACTATTCTATGGATGTGTTGCATCTAAAAATAAATCACACACAAAATAGCTGTACTATAACTTTAGCAACTCTTTTTTTAGCAATAAGTGAAGTGGAAAGTCACATTCTCTTTTGCACATCCCTGGTAAAGTACGTTACTGTTAATTTTCAACTGCCTGCTACTACTTAATTTAGTACTCCACAGAGGATTCTTTCTAGTACTATAAGAGAGTCATTTAGCATCATGTGAGGCAGCAGGTGAGTACTGAAGGATCTGAGAAGCAAATGTCCAGGAGGATGTGACAAATGAAGGGGAAGTATTGTTTATAAATGGAAAGCTGGTAATTTGAGATAACTCTGAACAAAAGAAGCACACACACACAACAACAGCACAGAAAATAAGCATATTTCAAAGTGATCGTCCTTACAGTATCATGAGCATATTGCTCATGGGACCTCATCTTGGTGTTCCTAGCCCTGAGGTCACCAAGGGTTTTGAAGTGCCAGGTTTTACTTCATCCTTAATCCTCAGATTAAGGATGAAGGAAAATTGACTCTTGTGCCACTACTGCCCAACACTCTCCTGAGACATTTCAGCAAACTAAGAGGATTTTTTAGATGGTTTTCTGCTGGATTAATGTGCTCTGTAAAGGAACAGACATTACCAGAAGCAACAGTGCAACTGGATAAATTGTAAAGCTAATAGTTAAATATGTAGGGGTCACACAACAACCTAAGCCAAACTCTCAGCTTCCACTCAAAAAGATGGTTCTACATTATTCCATTTCCAGTCACACATTCCCAGCACTTCACCTATACTAACATGAGTTATATGCTGCAGGACTAAAGCCTAAATCCAAAAACAGCAGCTAACAATTCATTTTCAGCCAACTCAGCATTCTGGTGGACACTGGCTTGGAAGGTATTGAAATGCTTGCAACATTTCTCCACCTACTATCAGTGTTAAATGCTAAGAAGGTGACAAGGTGAGGCTTACATGGGTCCAAAATTCAGATCCACAGTGACGAGAGCAACCGTGTCAGCAGGAACACAGATTTAGATCCCAATCATAAAAAAAAAATGAAGCCAAACATTAGGGTCAGAAATGCCAGAGATCAAGCTTAGAACTGTAGTCATTGAAATGAACAGTTAAACCAGGTCAAGGCCCTGGCACACAGAGAAGCAGTTTGCACCCCAGGGAGCTGCAAGACAAAGCTTTCAGACTGTGCTGTCAATTTATGCACAGGGAAGTTCAGGGTGCACAAGATTCACCCATTATAAACAACTATCCAAAACAGATTTTGCACATAGTCTATAATAACCTGCCTGCTACAGTATCAATCAACAGAACAGATATTTTGCAGTCTGGTCATTTGTTCCATCTTTCAGTTTTAACCTAACAACCTGAATGTTCATGTACATCATCGTCTGACCTGAAGCCGCAGGGAGGCAAACCATCCACAAGTGTTACCTGGATGCTAAAATTTAAATTCCATGTGAAAATCAGATATTCCTACAATTGTTTTCATCCCAAATTGGGATATGAAGTAATAAAATACTTATGAAATTAAGAAAAAGAAACAAAACAAAACTCCCCTTTGAAAATACTGAAATGATCATTTGTTTCAAGTTAAATATGTCAGAATTGCTGCATCAAATCCTCTCTTTCAGCTTGTCCAAGCCATCTAGAAATGATTCATGACTTACAACAAAAATCTGAACTTGAGGCAGTTTAGCTTGCAAAGAAGATCCTGAGGGAGGATCTGACAACAATTTTCAAAGATGGAAAATGTTACTGAAAGGGTGAAGAAGAACCAGTTCTCCATTACCATACCAGTCATACAAGGAGTAATGGACTAAACTAAGCAAAAAAACTGAGGTAATGGCATAGGACTTCTTAGGAACAGGTCAAAAATGAGCTGACCTGTTTGGGTAAGCTCGAGGTTCTTTAAGAAGGTGGGAGATGAACATCTGCCATTATCATTGATGTGCCTTATGACAAGGAGATTGCACTGTCTGAGCCAGCAAAGTCTCTTCCAGTCATATGAATTTAGTCAGCACTGAACTGAACCCATCTGAGCTGGTTGGTGCACAGCAGCAATTAGTGTTCTCTGTGGTGGTGCTGCTCTGGACAGGGTCCCTGCCTAGCTGTGTCACCCCCATGAGGGAAATCCTCTGAGGGAAGAATTGGGGTGGACAGCAAAGAGAGGTATTCCTAAGTGGAATAAATCAATGAAATTACTATCTCCATTCAAAACTAAACAACACACTTGGATGGTGAATTCTCACACAGTTTAGTCTATGTCATATGTCACTTTGAAAATTTAGCATTTCAGCCTTAAGTGCCTTTTTTTTCTGTTGCAGTGTCCAAGGTTAAACCACTCACATTTTAATTTGCCAGTATTTCACAATGGTATCAATGAATGCTGAGAGAGGTGTTTGTTCTAGCAGAAAGGTGGATAACCAGAGCCTCCTGCAATGCAAGGACACACACTCTGCTACAGACGCTGGTCCTGGGAGCATTCAGTTTCTGAGAGCCATTGAGATTTTAGGAGGTGAATGGGAGTGCAGTCTTGTTTTAAAAAAGTCTTTGCAATGGAGAGATTATGTCATTCTTGTGAAGGATGGTGTGTTGCTGTGATAATATGTGCTCTCAGGAATAAGCTGAGAATCAGCAAAAGAGAGCTCATCATAGCCTCTTATCTCTGCAGAGGTGTCTGCAGTTCAAGCACAGTTTGAGTAGCTTGGTTTCTCCTGCTGTTCCCAAGGGAAGAGTGGATAGTTACAAGGGTACATTAAAGAACAGAAAACAACACTGAGACTTTATTCTCTTCGGGCAGAAGAGCTTTTCAAACCTGTTAGCCAGCAGATCAACTGGTGTGTTGATTTAACTGATATGACATAGCAATTGAAATTGCCATGTGGTTGGCATGCCAGTGTGATCAGTCTAGGGCATGTGCTGCCTTTGGGTTTCTCTGTGAGGGAGGTGTGAAAACTCTTTGCAGCTGGGAATGCTGTGGGCAGAGGAAAGATGAAAAAGAAAACTAAAGCCATTTCTCTACACTTGTTATTTCAATGACTGAGGTTGGGATAAAGAGGTATGTCCTTTGGTTTTCCATCACCAAGTTTAACTAGCTAATATGAGTTAAATTATTTCCACTGTTTTCTGCACTTCTTGCACGTGGATGGGCCCTTGCTTCTTACCTTCATATTCATCATATGCTTTCCTGTGAAAGAAGATGCAGTTCTTCGCTGCAGTTTGATGTAAGAAGGTCAAGTAGTGAAGCAAGACTCTCATTCTTTCAGCTGAAGACTCCTGAGAAGTGCCTTTGAACTGACGGGGAGGAATATTCTTTTCTTCTTTAGAAGATTTATGTAAGAAGTTGATGTTGTTCTTTTTGCAGCACACTTTTCTAAATGTTGTATGCACCTCCCTTTCCTTAATTAACAGCAACGTTGTGTGTTTAACTCTGGTGATGCATGACCCTCAGCAAAGATTAGGGGAAATACGTCTTTATTATTTTGCTTCACTCTCTCTGGCTCAATAGGCATGGTCCATTCTTCCTTCAGCGTTCTCTATATCTATAAAAAGATTTTTCTCTTTCAGAGTACAGAGGGATGAAAGTAACTGAGAGTTACAGGTGGTTTGTTCAGTGACTAATTCCTAAAAACCTAGCAGCAGTAAAAGTGGCCCTCATTATACTAACATGAGTGTTGCAGGTAGGAGAATCTATTTCCATTTGGGATAGCTCTAAGTCCAAATCTCTTGGAAACTTTCCAAAGTTTATAATGAAAAGTTGTTTCCAAAGACAAAAAGGAAATTGATGCCTTAGTTGAAAGTGTCCAGGAAGTATGCCAACCTTTGTTGCTTTATCTGTAGACACTGTCAGAAAATCTGCTTATCTAGGAGGCTGTTTTCCTGCCCTGAAGCAGTGCTGCTTTTCAGCAGACTGACTTTCTATCAAGGTGGTATTCTCTGTCCTAGAATCCCCTGGAATACTCTCAGAACTATTTCAAAGTATGCAAGCCCCTTATGTGGCAACCAGATTTAATGAGGTGTCATGTTTGTGAGAATAGGTAAGCAGATCAAATTTCTTTCCCTTTTTTTTTTCTGTTTTGTGACTTTTTCAGTAGCACAAGCAATACAGATACATAAAACCAAAGGTATCATAGTTATAAGTAGCTAAAAAAAAAAGGGTTAAAATCACCTGACCTTGTATATTGTTCCAAATATTTTTCACCATTTTCATGTCAAAATATTAATTCTATTTGCCTCTTTCTGAAAGCCCATGAACTGCATATAGAGAGGAAGGAAAATATACACAGATAAAATACATTCCACTTACAGGTCATGTGCATTATTTCATTTTGGACAAAATTGTTAATGAAGGTGGTGCTTAAGAAAACGAAATATTATCAGTGCTAGCTCAAGCCAGGCATAGTGCCAGGAAGTTGTGGAAGAGCTATAGGGGAAAGCTTGCTTAAGTACCTAATGGCCTAATTTCCAAAACCCTTTCTACTTCAGTCCCAGCCCACTCTTGTTCAAATAGTGCCTAGTTAATGAATTATGATGACATTTATGGTGATCTGGTAATCAAAATGAATGAGGATAACTATGAGGCCACCAAAATCAGACCCAGATATTAGAAGGGCTTTTAATTATTCTCAAATTCCTGTCAAAATTTAAAAAAAAATATTAGGAAATTAAACACTTAAGGTGTCACCAATCTTAACAAATGAATACCATTAGAGTGTCTTCTTTCTTTCCTCAGCTGGAAATCACATGACACTGGCTGAAAGCTGTGAAAAATGCTCTTCCTATCACAGCATCTGGCTTCTTGGCAGCCTTGACTGGCTGGTTTTATTGCCTGTTTCTGCATTGCCTGAAAATTTCTCACACTGTTGTTTGGCTATTTGGTTTGCTTTGTGCTCTTAGAAAATGTTTTATTTAATTCACTTTGAATTTAGAGAATTTCAGGACTTTATTGAAAAATCACGCAGTCCATGAATCACTCATGTTTGGCTGCCAAGCTGACTTAAGAGTGGAAGAGAAAGAGTGTTAAGAGAAAAAGTGTTAAATGTGATGTGTTTCAAGGCAGAATTTAAGGAGTACAGTGGATAGATTAAGATGCCAAAAGAAACCTGCTCTTCTTCATCATCATCTAATGCAATGTTGCCCCCCCCAGTCCTGCCCTGCTCAGAAGGGGAGTTGTAAAGTGGCTTTTGTGGGCATCTGGCATCCAGCCATGGTCAATCCACTACATTTTCCAGCCTCCTGATACACTCTAAGGTTTTTAACATGTTCTGTTGTGAATAATGCTAAAATTAAAACAAAATGATTGATCACAGGCATGAAACTCTCATGTACAGACATCTAAAGCTGGAATCTCTTTTAAAGATTCTGAACTTACATCATTGATAACACAGGAAGACCAATATCTGCAGTAAAGAAGTCAGTTAAGTGAACACATACAGAATACTATTTTAGGTATTATGGTGGAAAAAACTGACCTTATTTCTCCTTTGCTTCAGAACGTTGTGATTGGAATTGTTCAAATTTAAGCATTCAAAGAATGTGTCTCCCTCAATCCTCACGCTTTAGAGCAACTAACATGAGTGAGTGCACACACAAATATAGAATTGCTTAACAAAACTGTCTAACATCCATATATCTATCATTGCATTTCCAAACAGAGCCATATTGTATTTCCAAATATGAAACCTGATCCCCATAACCCAACAGATGCTGAGAAGCCTGGATAGTTTTTGGTGGCTTTTGGTGTCACTGTTGAGTGTCAAGAAGCTGTGAAACTTAGAGGAGCTCCATTTATTTCAGTCCAAGGATGAAAATCCATTTCAGGTTGTCCCAGGACAAAGTCTGCCTTGCATTATCACTACCAAAGCACAGGGCTGTGGTGCCAGCTGACTGCCTGGATTGAGGGGAAGTTCCTAACCCCTGCACATGCACTGTATGTAATTCATTGTGCTTGGAAGTCTGCCCCAAAGAGTGAGACTGGAGGAGTCAAGCAGCCTAGACTGCCTCAGATATTGCTAACCTCTAGCTCTCCAAACTGGAGGTTGCTCTAGGCTGCATAATTTGGAAGCTGTTCTCCTTGAGTGACAGAATTCGATGAAGCTTTCATTTAATTTCAATTTGTGTCCTGCAAGCCCACAGCCTCATCACTACCAGAACATTCCTCTTGCCCTGCCTGCCACATCTCCACCAGAACCCTTCATGCCTCCACCTTCCCACAGCTCCACTTTTTCTGCCTTGATTCCCCTTTAGTAACAACAAAAATAGCATAATTTTTGTCCAGTTTGATGCTGTCTGAACAAGTATACAAAAGGAGCTCAGCACATTCATAGTCATGGTGGAATATTTATTTCTGTGACACATTATTTTAGTACTCTTGCACCTTCACACAACCACTTTCCGTGAAGTGTGTCAGATTTAAGTATCTTTGAGACATCATAGTGAAAGGTAATTGAAATTCTGTCAACAGATTTGAAGGATATTAGGAGAGGGTAAGCAGATGGATGGAAAAAATTATTCATTAAACTTTTATTTTTCAGGAAGTCAGGCTAAAACAAGGCTATTTTCTCTAATTTAGCAGAAGAAAGTTATTCTCATATCAATAACTGCTTTAGAAAAATCTGGCAAAGCCTGAAATGTCCATGTAAACTTATCTTCATGTGACAGTGTTTGGAGTCGTGACTACTGTCTGTGGAAGGATTTATCTCTCACCATGTGTAAAAGTTGTCATGGCAACAGCTCTCTGCAAATAATTGAATAAATAATAAATGAAAGATTTTATAAGCACGCATTAGAGCTGTAGTTCTCGTACAGCTACCTTTAGCTGCACAGAAAAGGGTCACAGAAAAGAAAAACAGAGTTTTTCTTGGTGTGCATATTTATTTGCTTCACTCAAGGATGTAAAACATTAGCTTTAGGAGGTGAATACTAAAAATTATTAATCCAGAAAATAAACATTGGCCAAACCCCTGCTGAGAAATAATACAATTGATGCTTCTTAAAGCCAGAGGTCAGAAGCACAGGTTCTGAGTCTCTCCTAAAGCAGTAAAGCAAATTAAAAGCTGCTTTAACAAGACTCCTGGGATTCAGTCTGTACAGACACATTCCCAGCAGGTGCAGAATCACCAGACATCTGCTTTAATGTCCTTCTTCATACCCCAGACAGAGACTGTGACCATGGAAAAGCTGCATAACTAAAGTACCTGGCCCTCTTAATCCAGCACATGCTGGTTAAAGCTGCTATAAACTAACCTGCTCCCTACCCTTTTCTGATCTTTCTTCAAGTACTCATCTCTGCTCTTACAAGAGGGAATCTGAGTAATCATCCATATATATTCCACATGTTCTCAGGGCCGTCTCCGGCAGAGATCCTCCACACAGAGCTCTGGTTGAACACATGCAGGGTTGCCTACAAAAAGCACTGATGAACCAGGTGTTGTATATTTTCATCAGAAGGTACTGAAGTCTCTCCATTCCAGCCCCAGGGGGTTTTGTGAGTAGGAGTGCTCTTTAAAGCTGAGAAATGGAATCAGTTCTTTGGTAGGAGGGTCAGGTGGAGAAATATTGTTCATCATTCAAAACCTGTCAGGAAGATGATGTGCATATGTTTATTATACGGGTTCATTGGTGATTGGTTATTTTCAGCACTCTTGGTGATTCACAAGGTATTCTTTTCAAGTGCAGCCTGATTGGCTCACATTATTCTGTATTATGTATTTTGGGTTAATAAAAAGATAAACACTATACTTGACTCATCAGTTCAACATTTCAGGCAATTTTTAACCAAGCTTTCCCTAATTGTTTCTTTATTTATAATTTTGATAAAGCCTGCTATATTAAACAGGCAGATCATATTTGCATGTACACATATGTATATTTATGAATATATTTATATTTTATGGTTCTGTCATGTCTATATATAAAGCATGTAAAATGCACAATTAATAGAAACAAAGAAAGATTCCAGACTCAGTTATAAATTCAAATCATATTGATGCAAGCATCTCCTGTTAACACTTTGAGATTTTTTAGGTTCCTCTGAGTAAAACTAAAGATCTGCTTTTCAACATGGTTTTAAGGTATAAAAAATGTTTTTTTTTTTACTAAAGCTAAAAATGAGTTCTAAGCCAGGATTTTCATAAGCCCTGTCCTGAAACCAGCTCCCTCTTTTTAAGCCAGGAGAACAACAGCCTAAATATCTCCATAAAGCCAAATTGGCTGTCTGTCAGATAAGCAAATCTCAAATTGCAGGAAGACTGGATTCAGCAATGTGTGGAGTTTTAACACATGAGCAGTCTCACTGACCTTATTCTCTTAGTCTAAATAAATACGTGACCATCCTTTCAAAAATAAGCAGAGCCGTCTAGAAGTTAAGCATTGCTGCAGTAACCCTACTGAGAAAATGGTAGATCAGCTGCTTTTCTAGTTCAGACCTTCAAATTAAGGAGTGTAGGTGATAAACCAAGGACATACAATCACAGCTGACACTAGTAAAGCCTGTATTTTAAACAAAGGCATGTATCTGGTTAAATACAGTCTCTGAAGCCATGCTCTTTCAGGTGAACAGCATCCAAAAGTGAACCCTCTTAAGTTCATCATCTCCTAATTTCTTGTGGATGATTCTCAAAATGCTCCATCAATAATGGGTCTAATTCTGTTTGCTAATTTTGCTTTGCTGTGTCATTATGACAGTAGGACACCGCCTGGATCAATATGATCCAGAGGTCCCCAAACCAAAATTCATGAAACCCTCCCTGACACCATGCAACAGTCTTCACCCCTTTAGAACAATGACTAGAATTTCCCAGAATTTCTGCCTGCAGGATGAGAGGACTTCCAATTGAGATATATTATGACAATTCTGGAGCGAAAATGACCATAGGATCCTAGGAAGTGGACCACAATATGGAAGGGAAAAAAACACGCCAGCAGACCCTGATGGTTTAATGGGGGGAAATAATCCTCCCTGTTCCCTACAACACAGTTGTTTTAGTCCTTAATTCAAAAGCAAGACACTTACCACTGACCAAAAGACTATTTGCTAGCATTATCGATGCCAATGAAAAATTCCTTTGCTAGCTGTGGGTGGTTTTCAGTCTTCCAAAGGAGGGAAAATCCCAAATTCCTCCCCACTCTTCATCAAAGTCAAGTTGTACATCTGGAGTGAAAAAAAAAAACAAACCAAAACCACAAACTTCTTCCTCTGCCCTGCATGTGGTCAAGAGCCCTAAAACACAGTTTCAGTTTAAATTATTAGCAATATTTGGAATAAAAATACATGACCAAATCTCTTCAACCCTCTCTTGCATCTATCAGCAAAGCAAGCATTGGAAACCCTAATCACATGCTTGAATTACAGGCTCTGGGATTACTCTCACCTTATAATAGAACTACTATCAGCCACTTCAGATTTTGACCCCATTCTCCTCTAACTGGAAGCCTCTCCCAGAAGCGTGCTCCTTCAATGTTTATAAACTTTCTTCATCTTTGTTTATCCTTCCTTAGCAAACACCTGCTAGATCCACCAGAAAGACTATAGGGTGATCAATGTGCAGCAAAGCACAAAGCAAATCCAGCAAGCCTTAACTGAATGGTGATTTGTGTATTTGTTTGGCTTTTAGGATGTTACTGCAGCAGATGAAACTGCAGCATACTTTCTCCCCAGCTAAATCTGCTGGTCTGGCCTGACTGGCTATTGAGACCACAATAAATAGAAAAAAAAAAAAAAGCAGAATCTATCAGCACATTCCCTAAAACCATCACATTGAGAGCAAAAATAAGAAAATTTCAGAGTGAAAACAATGGAGGTTATTTTAGCATAAAAATTGTCTCCAGATCCTTTGCTGCTTTCCAGATTCCAGCAGCATTAACCTCCGCTAAAATATTGTTGTGTGAGCAGAGGTCATACCCTCTGTTAACTGACAGCTCACTTGTCCTCTGGAGGAAGGAAAACTGTGCATGCTCCATGTAAGAAGAAAAACATAACACAACCAGAGTAGTTCGAATTTCATCTAATCCATCAGGAAGTAAGCTTAAATGCAATACTGAGGAGTTGACCTGAGTCTCTTGTGCTCCTTCTGCTTTTTTCTTAAACTGATCAAATGTCTTTACTTTTGACAGTTTACTCTGTCTGGCACTTTTCCTCATCTATTGCTGGTTCACATACCTTCAGCTCCCCAATGCAAATAAAAATCTTAATCCTCTGCTTTAAGGTAGAACTATTTAGATTCCATTTCCCAAAGAAGATGTTTCAAAGAGAATCCAGCACAAGAAATGGCAGCACTAAATTTTTTATTCCTTGAGATTTTTTTCTTTTTATTTGTGATGGTGCAACTTGGTGCTGTATCATAAAATTGATTACAACAGCAGATGGTTAACAGTACCCATGAAACCCACAAAGATCAGATAAATTTGTACAGGTCTAGATCAAAGAGTAGCAGAATATCAAACAGCACAAGAAAAAAAAAAAAAGAAAAAGAAAGAAAACAAACAAACAAACAAAA
>JAOTQP010000001.1:27371299-27412701 GCA_026413545.1 Cichladusa arquata | reverse complement strand
GATCTCTGCATCCCCCATGGATCCCCATGGGCTGTGGGTGGATCTCTGCATCCCCCATGGATCCCCATGGGCTGTGGTGGATCTCTGCATCCCCCATGGATCCCCATGGGCTGTGGGTGGATCTCTCATCCCCCGTGGATCCCCATGGGCTGTGGGTGGATTTCTCATTCCCCATGGATCCCCATGGCTGCAGTGCACAGCAGCTTCACCATGGTCTCACCATGGCCTGCAGAGGAATCTCAACTCCGGCGCCTGGAGCAGCTCCTGCCCCTCCTTCCCCACTGACCTTGGTGCCATAATTTTGTTTTCCCAAACATGTCCTCACTTGTTTCTCTTCTCTGACTAGAAGCAAGACTGTATACCTTTGTTTTGATTTTCTTCTTAAATATGTCATCACAGAGGCATTACCAACCTCTCTCATTGGCCCAGTTTTGGCCAGCAGCATGTCCATCCTCAGAGCCATCAGGGATTGACTCTGCTGGACAATGGTGGAAGCTTTCTGCAGCTCCTCACAGGAGCCTTCTCAGTGGCTCCCCTGCTACCAAAAACCAGGCTGTGTAAAACCAATGCACATGGGAACCAGTCTAGAATAGACTGGGCCATCTTCAGACAGGTCCAGTGTCTCAAAACCAGAACATCTTAGCTCAGAGATCACCTCAGTTCTGGAGGAGATGTCATGGGCTGCTTTGATCAGAAGTCAGTCCCAGTCCCTGTTTGAAGTCCAATCCACTTACAAGGTAATGCAGTTTAACTCCTTGGAAGTGTTCAAGGCCAGAGCTGGATGGGGCTTTGAGCAACCTGGTCTAGTGGCAGGTGTCCCTGCCTGTGGCAGGGAGGTTGGAACTAGATGGCATTTAGGTACCTCTCAACACAACCATGTTATGATTAGTGAACAGGATAAACACACAGCATGAGAAGGCTGTAGGGATGAGAATTGCTGAGAGAAGTCCAACTACCTGGAGTGAGGTGGGAGAAGGAGGTTAAAGGCTGAAGTGTAGAAGAAATAGAAAGTAGAAAATGAGGGGACATGAAATGAAAACTGTGGGAGGAGTAAAAGGTGAACAAAGTGCATGCAAGGAAAAAGGGCAAGAAATGTCTCTGAACAGGTCACCTCCATCCTGCCCCCAAGTACCAGTTATCACTGATCAATATCCTATGCCTGCCAGCAGCTGAGGGCAAGGGCTCTAAGCAAAGGTGAAAGCCACCTGTAATGAGCTATTGCACTGTGATACAACTAAAGGAAAGTTTCTTTTTCACTTCAGGGAGCTATTTGCCTACAAATGACTTTTTTTTCTTATAAATTTGATTTTAACAAGTGTAACTGAATTATATGCATCTCGATCACCTATCTGTGTCTAATCCTTCTTAACCTTCTGCAAAGTGTTTCTTATGAGTGATATTTGTCTTGGGGTTACAGGACTGAATTATGTACTCTGGTTTTAAATGTTAGTTTTTAAATGTTTCCTTTTCCAATTGATTTTTTTTTCATTTAATCTCCAGCATCCAACACATATCTTCACATTCATTTTAGATGACAGTTTAATATTACCTTATACATTTCCTCTCTAGACTAGTCATAACAGTAGCTAGCCAGGAAAAAAAAATAGTTCTCATAAGCAGCATCTGTTAAAATATTCCCTTTTCTGAACAAAAGTATTGAAAATATGGGTTTTTAGCTTTCCTCCTAATATCACATAGAAATCTTTCATGTCAGTAATCACTTCATTACTCCATCTGGACTATAGTTTTACCTTTTAGTGACAGCAATGACCAAAACTGCATAAGACATGAAATGCAGCACTGACTCTCAGACTGTTTTCAAACCCTGATACATTCAGTATCTTCTAATTATCTGTTTTTATATTGCCTCTCCTTATGGGTCCAATGTTTTCCTCATCTCTTAAGGCATACTTTTTCCTCTCTATTTAGATGGCAAATTAAAAAAAAAAAAATCTGGATGAAAAGTGTTACTATTTCCTTTCAATAGGAGTTCCCTTCTACTGCCACTTATGTTTGTCACTATCCTGGCTACTTATCTAACACTGGCAGATCCCTCAAACCTTCAAGTGACCCTCAAACTTTCATGTGAAACTTCTGCTTTGGTCACTATAGCGTTAATAACAGTGTCACACAAGGGTTTCAGGGAAAGAAAATAACAGCTGTTTTAGCAGACTGACTATAAAATAACTTATTTTAATTTAAAAAGGAGCAGCGAGACTAGCAGCAACACTTTTGCAAAAGAAGGGAGATGTATTCTAAAGAAAAAGATTAATTTTGTGGAATTTGAAAGTAGGATTAGCTAGGAAAGCAAAACTGTCCTATCAGGAAGTATTTTTCTCTGTGGTGAATGCCATCTGAGACAGAAAAAATGCAGAGATAAAATCTCTAAGCAGGTAGACCTAGGAATGTCTACAGCAAATCAGAGTAGAAAGGTGAGAAAAACCCCTTGGTTTAAATTAAATAGAGTAAGCAAGCTCTTTTCTTTCATTTCTTGACCAATGTCTTATAAGCATTGGCAGCTGTGTTGTCAATTTTGCTTAAATAAATCCACCCTTTCCACACTCTCCCCCATCATTCTACCTTAACTTGGCTTAAATTAAGAGCAATTTTGGCTGACAGCAAAGCATTCCTTCCCTAAGGATTTGCAGGAATCTACAAACCAGGGTAGTGGAACACCTTACCCAGATGCCTCAACCTCTGCATTCCCAGCACATTTCTCAGCCTTTCCAGTGGGTCAAGGACCCCCCAGAATGTACATGAGCACATGACCTGCTCTCATGGGGTCAGGAGAGACACTAACAGGAGCAGGCCAAAGGGCCTTTCCAGCACGTGTCAAGATGTTAAAGAATATGCCAAAACCAAGTCAGGCCAGTGCAAAACCACTGTAACCCTGAAGCAGAACATCCAGTGTCACTGGCAGTTCCTTAAATTCACATTTGAATTCTTGAAAGGAAATACTTCAATGCCACAGCTGGCAAATTCAGAACAGAGCACTCTTTATCTGGTTCTTTTTGGGAAATTACCCAGGACCTGATCCCAGATATACACAAGGACTATTTTAACATCTCTTCTTACCAAAGACACCCACAAATATTTCATGGAAGGATGTGGACCTACAAGGAAATATAAGTAGTTTATTAGGCAGAGTCCAAGACAGATTTGTGTTTCATATCTGTGGAAAGGATTGTGCCCAAAATGTATTTGTATTGCCCAGCCTGGTTCACTGATCTAATCAAAGTTATTACATCATCCTACAACCCTGCACTTACACATATCCTGAGACCATTTCAGCTATTCAAACACAGTAATTCTTACCTGCCTACAGACAGACAGAGCAGGAATGTATATGTTTAGACTTCAGCTGAGAATAAGTTCAATTTTAGGAAGAAATACATGTTTTGGTTTTATTCCCATTTGAACAAAAAGCTTTGCAGTTTAAAGATAAATCTGGGAGATGAAAATACTGTATCCCCACATAGCTTTGGGAACAGCACCTCACTCAGCTGAACTCCTCTGAGTCCTTCCAAGGCCATGGGCATTGGCATCTAGGACTGCTCCATATCTTGCCACTGCTCTCCCCTCTGAGACATTTCTGGCTAACCAACCAGGGGGCAGGTAAATTACTATCAAAATTGGACAGACTTCCACTTGTAGGTTTCAACAATTTTATTAAACAATAAAAAATTTTATTTAAAGATAAAATATTTAATTTTTTGTTGTGTCTGACCAGGTTTTATCATGTAGGTTGGATAAAGATAAATCTTTGCAATATGTCAGTTTGAATAATGCTCTGAAGCCAAACATCTGGAAATATATATTTTATCAGTGTAGCCTGTGTCAGACAAGTTAATGTTGATACTTAAAGTGTTCCAATCCTTATTTCCAAGACCTGGATCATGTTATGGGAATTGCAGTGCTCATGGCAAGATGACTGATATGAAACTAGAGGAATTTTAAGCCCTTGGGGGTAATGGTATGCTTTAGTAATCTGATGCAGAAATGAACTTCATGCTGATTAAGCAGAGTGGCCATCTTAAATTGATTTCCAGAAAACATTTAGCTTCTAAAATGCTTTTTGTTACAAGAACCTTGTGGAGGGAGCACAGACTCTGCTTCTGGCATGAATTAATAAAGAACTGATTGGCATGTTAACAAAGGCACCCCCGTCCTTTTTGTCCCTCCCTTTGGGCATCCCTTACACAAATGCATCACTAGCTAGACTGCCCTTTCTGACAACATAAAGAGGTTCTAAGTTGAGATTATTTTGCCTTTCAGTGTTACCCTCCCTTCTCTCCTGTTTTTCAGCAAAGACTAATTATCACTGATATTATAGCTTAACACACAGAGGGATGTTTTTGCTGATTCTGTTCAAGTGAAAGAGCTGGATCTTCCACAGGGAAGATGGGGAACCAGACCCCTCTTTTGATGACAGCCCACCCATGTGTCCTGAACAAGGCTCTGACACCACCATACCTGCAAATATGTCCTGCAGTTCAGTGGACACAGACACTGATGAGAATTTCAGTAAGTCCTACAGGTAGCAAGTTAAATGACCCCAGCAAAACCTACCAGCCTTGCAGATAGGAAGATCTACTTTTTCTTGTAATGAAAGTAGCATTAATATCTCCACTAAGCAGAATGTGGTTTTCTACTAATAATCTGATGGCCCACTCCAGGAGAACATTTTATGACTATGTATTTTAAATCTTGATTAGTGGGAAAGCCCAAGTCTTGGCACAAATATAAACAGTGATAATAAATTAGACACAAGTAGGGTGTAACTTTTCAAGATCCCAGGCTCTGTCTAAATTTACAAGCTGTTTGCTAAAGCTTTGTGACTAATTGTAGCACAAAATATTTTAGTCAACTGGCAAAGTGAGAACTCAGAATGATTGAGAAGTTCTTAACTGGCTGCTCTGATTAACAGTGGGTAAATTGCTATTAATGCTGGTAATAAATGCCATTAGCAGTAATTCACTGGAAAGCCCTCTATAAGCATCAATCATGTCAAAGTTTAGCTAAAAACAATGACTGAGCAGTCTTGGCAAGTTCCAAGCTTTGTTTGCTTCCTGATGGCTGCTTGAAGATGTTGCAGGATGCAGTGGGCTGTGCACACTTGTGCCTTGAGAAGGATTGAAATGGCTTTCTAATCAACTATTACTCTTTCCTTCAGCTGGAATGACACCTGCAATATATTTATGTTTAAAGCAAGCAGTGCTCCTCTGCTGCCTCCAGTGAGGTAAATTGTTGCAGACCTGGGGACCCAGCACCACAGCAACCTTCAGTGCTCTGCTGTGAATTTCAGCCTTCAGGGGAGAACCAGTGCAGGGTCTAGTGGAGCTTTTGGATCTCCAAAGGGGTTACTTTCTCTTCTCCTGCTCCCTGCCTGTCCTCCCTCCTCCCCACCTCCTGCCACAGAGCACCTTCTTTTCATTTGCCCCAGAGTAACAATCTTGTCACTCTCTACCACCTGAGCACAGCAGACTCTGGCAGTGAATAGATCCATCCTGTGGTTCCTGCCTAATATGTCCTTATGTGAAGCACAACTGGTATTATATATTATTGTAATGAGGAGAGTCATCATTCCCATAAGTTACAGTGAGGGAGTATGCAGTAAAGTTGCCTCTTTATAATATTTATAAATATTGTATTTAACAATCTATAGTGACACAAGCTATTACAGAGGTCCCTACACAGTTCCTTTAGTGGGACCTCAAGTATTTGTTTCAAATAATTCTATCATACTTTCTCACAGCAACATGACAAAAAGCTATTGCCTTTTCACATGCATACAAATTTGTGATGAATTTCATAATATTGTGTTGCTTCAGCTCAGCATGTCTGGTACTGAACTTGAATCACAAAATGTAAGCCTCACTGCTTTCCTAGTCTTGGGCATTTCTAGCACATATGATTTGATGTGGTTCTGGTTTTTGGTGTTTTGAGATGCATGTGGGCCAAATACACTGTACTTGACTCACTGAGTTATCCAGACCCACTGAGAAGGGAACATGGCAATAGGCACACAAAGGTTATGTGACCTTTTCCTCAGGGAGCAAAGCTGGGCCCAAGACAAGGATTTAGTCAAATGCAATTTCCCCACGAGAAATGAGGTGATCATTTGCTTAATCAACCTAATGAGCCACTGGCTGTTCATAGCCACACACAGACAGACACTTTGCTGCCATGGCTCTAGTGAAGCAGCACAGGAAACACCAGGCTTTTGTGCAAGTCATTTCTGGAACTCGCAGAATACTGTCTTTCAGAATATTCAGATATTGAATAGCAGTGAGCTGTCAGCTAAAGCTTCAGGATAACAGTAACAACAAGTCAGCCTGGGCAAGGAAGATTTGTTTCACAGACATGAGGTGGAAGGATACTGTCAGCACTCTACATAAGTGGTGAAAAAAGAGCAGGGGGAATACTTAAAAAAGCACATGCAACACTGGAAAAATAACACAGTAATCATTTTAACCTATAAGATGTGTATTCCAACAAAAGTAAATTGGCTTTTTATTCCCATACTGGTAGCAATGTATTCATCCATGCTCATTGTATTTCCCATTTTCATTAGAGGGGAACCACTGTGCATGCAAGTAATTACAAAAAAACTTCAGGCTCCTAAAATATGCTTATCTCACAAGAAGCTACTGATAAATAGCTTAATCTAAGTATTCTATACATGAGATAAATACAATACATTCTTAATTTTATAGTTTGCCATGTGAGACATTTTCAACAAGACATTTTCAACAAGACATTTTCATTAAATTTTACTGTTTCTGCTATCTGGAATAAGTGTTCAGATATGAGATATCTGATCTGCTCCTCTGAGCTTACTGACAAAAAAAGACTTAGACAGGGGCTTTTTTTAAAGGTCTTGAAATGATATTTTAAAAATATATCTGATGCTCCAGCCTTCTCCTCTCCCAAATTCTCATTCTTTAGAGAAACATCCATATCTCTCTCATATTTACCCATCCTTTTGCCTGTCTCATTTATCAGTCCTTTAATGAACTTTCCTCCTCCACATAGCAAGTCTGCCCCACATTGCTTCACATCTTTCCTGCCACAAAGGCTTTTTGTGTGAGTAGCCAAATTTCTTACAAACAATTTGGAATGCACATTTTGATTCACATGGTGTCAGATGATTTCATGAAAAAAGAGAAGTACTTTCATGGTGTGTAAGTCTGCCTCAGTATTCATACAAGTTACTGTTGTATTTCAGTGATCAGTTGTAGATAAGTAATGACAGCAAACTTCAGCCTCAACTTGCTCATTTTTTGGTTGTAAATGATGCAGAGTGGTTTGTGTGTGCCTGCTGGTTTCATTTTGGGGGTTTTTGCTGTTTAAAATATCCTTTTGTTTACTGTAAAGCTATAGTGAAGCATAAAAGAAATAATAGCTGAGAAATTATAATTTTGCAGAGAAATAAGCTCTTACAACAAAGGTTTTACTGGAGTAAGACTGTCCATAAGGGCTGCTTCTAGGCCTCTGACATCCTCTATGCAAAGGTGAAGTGAAATTGTCACACAGTGTCAGTGCAGTTGCCACAGAGCTATGTGACCAAAGGAAGCTCTCAGGGCCAGATCAGTGTTTTGGCATGGGAGGTCACTAGGTAGACATGAGGAGGGAGGTTAGAGAAGGCTGGAGCCTTGTCTGCTTCTGCTATAGAGAGCTGCAAGCCCAAGAGCAACATTATTTTGGGTTGCTTCACTTGTCATTTAGATGTATCCCCTTTTTTATAGACTGTCTCTCTTCTGCAGGACATTAAATAAGACTTTGTGTTTAGAGCAGTAAGTGGATTTAGTTTGGGTTCCTTAGATATATAGGTTGCAAAAATATGTCATGGCTATAAGGTAGATTTATGGGACATTTCTAAAAATGGTCTGCTTTCAAGAGGGTATTATGCTGGAACTTAATTAAAAGGTTTTCTGTGGTATTTCTTGATCCCTCTGTAAATGCAGTTTAATGGAAGAAAAAGAGAGAACACTGAATGGAATGCATAAAGTTTATAATTCCTGCTTACATCCAGTTTAGAAGCATACTAATATGGTTATTAGAATAAGTTCCTATATTGGCTCAGTAAAATTTTCAAATGCTTCATTTAAGTTTTTAATTTTTCTGGGATTTTTCTCGAGGAACAAAAATGGAAGAGGAGGAGGACATTTACATAGCATGACTCTTGGATGTAAGAATATTTAAGAATCAGCATCTTCAATTTTAAGGTCTTCTCAGTAATTATAATCAATGAGATCTGAAGGACAGGATTTGAGGTGTCTGTTTAAAATTCAAGGGAAAATAGATTTTTTTTAACTTATGCATTTTTATGCTACTCTGTTCTGCTAATGTATGAGAGCAAAGTTAATTGCATAAGCTGGGAAATGGATTACTTGGATCTAAAGTACTAGCTGAATGAAGTTAAAATAGGGCTTTCACTCTTCATTGCCCTGAGTATTGCAGGTTTATTTACTCTTAAACGAAGTGGGTGTAAAATGTCACAGCTGTCATTGTGCATTCTGATTAGGTACACAAAATATAAATTAATTTGAGGTAGTTGAAAGGACCAAAGGATGTTTTATGCTCAGCTAACATGTATATGTATGCTTATTTGATGTATAGCACCTAAAATATTACCATGCCTTCTTGTGTGAAATGCTTTCAAGAAATGGACTGAGCTGAGGAGGCAACAAGAACTTGGGTATAGGTATTTCTAAAATCAAAGGATAAAACTGTTGTAAGTAAGGCAATGTCCTGAAAAGCCTCACATTTTCTCTCTTAAAACTATCTACTTTGAAAAGAGGTTCTTGCTAGGCTATTTGCCTAAAAAGCAAAGCTAAGAAAGAAATTAGCAGAAGTAATCCTTTAACATGCTTCTCTTGCTGTGTCTAAAAACCCAGGTGACAATCTCACCCCTCAGACAGCATCCATAGTAATGTAAATACAAAACTTACCCAAAAAAGAGAGCGGAAGCATGAATATGTGAATACTCCTACTTATCTCTCATGTGCAGCCACCATGGTCTTTTATTTCATACTAAGCTAATATAAATCTGCATATCAAAGAAAGTCATAAAACTTCATAAACCACAGAAGTTGCTTTATTTAAAATTAACAGAATTGCTTTTTTTATAGTTTCAGCTAAATCTATTAAAAACATATAGAATGACCTCTTACAAAGAGAGCAATTACTCAAAAAGGTAACTTACCATGACAATGCATGGCTGTACACCCTTTAGAGAAGTGTCACTTTTACAGGCAGAAAGCATTTATCATATCAAAACAGCTATCATCAAATAATCTGCTAGGGACCTCTTAACGTGGAAAAGGAGGTAGAAAACTTCTCTCTTGCTTTTTGACAGCATCTGGTTTGGAGGGTTTGGATAGAGTGTGTGTTCCCAGCCCCCAGTGTGAATATTCTTTTCTTTTGCAAAAGCTTACCCAGGCCATCTACAGCCTTTGGCAATCTCATCAGCAAAAATGACATTCAGATGAAAAAGGTGCCATATTTGCATCATGTGCATCCTTTTTTTCAAATTCTAAGCCTTTAACCTGTTCATCTAATATCTTAGGAGGCAGACTGATACAGAGAGAAATAAATAAGCAACTCCACTTGACACTGAAGTCCAGCTCTCACGCTCCTTGATTCCTTGCCCTGTTTTTAATGACCTCAGTGTAGTAATCTGCAAGCCTCCTAAGTGGGAGTGAAACTAGATTAAATTTCTCCATTAATTTTCCCTGTTTGCTGTTTCTATATCTCCTTTACAAATGTAGAATTCACTGCACGGGACATACTTCCTCCCAACGTGTCAGTGGTGATTTCTGAGCTGTTTGGGACTTTCCTGGGAGTTTCTATATTTGCCCTCTGGACCTTGTTCTGTTGCCTCCCCCCAAAAAAGGAGGCTCTCAGAGAAGATGGCTGATTGTCCCTGATCACATTACTTCAGAGGTTTTGCATTTTTCTCACTGTAGAAAGAGGCATAACTCTTTCAAAAGCCATGTGGGATGGACTTGGTGGCTTCTCTGACTTTTGCTTTGAAGAACTAAGAATAAGCCCCTTAAGTATTACTTCATTACCTCTCAAGCACATTTCCCACTCTGTGTTTCTGTACGTACACTGTGGTCTCTGGATGGTGGTTATAGGGACATTGGTGCTCCTCCCTGAATGAAGAAGAAGCTCTGATGTTCAGAGAGGTTTTAAACACTCATCTGGAAGCTGCTGATGGCCAACTCCTTACTCAGATGACTCACCAGGAAAATAGGACTTCTTCCAGGACAACAGCAAATGGAGGATATCAGTAACATGTTCAGAGGTGATCCACCAGGAATGAGGTTCTGGGCTGCCCTTATTCCAAAACAACACTCAGAAGATACCACTTTGGCTGCAACAGGATTGCTGTGCGGGTTCCCAGCTGACAAGTATGGGACACAAAGGAATGAACAGCAAACATGCTGACACAGTTCATGTTCATGCATGGTGCCAAGAGTCTCCCTGTGACACCCCTGCCACTGCTTGACCTGCATACCCTGATATGTCATGCTGTCCAATCAAATGTGGATATACAAGCATTTTTTTTCTAAAGGAAGAAAACAATGGGAACATACCTTACTCCTCTTGAACTCCTATTTCAGGCCATGCATATGTGTATAGTAATAAATAAATAAATACTGAGAAGCTTTGCCTGTAATATCCCACTCATTTTTGTCATATCCTTTAGAGCTGAATGACTAACTGCTGGACTCGTGAATAGGCATGGATGACTGTTGGATTTATGGCAAAATTTGGAGTTTCCTGGTTTTCCATTTGGCCATGCAAATGTTCTTAAGTTTATTTCATTTTGCTACACTGTGGTAGAGGAGGTGTTAAATTTCCTATATGACCAAGGACAGAATTGATGTTATTGAGTCTGCTCTGCCCTCTGCAAAGACTTTAATACCTTGTACTGTCAATATACTGACAACAATAAAGCCTACTTGCACTTATTAGTTGAAAGACTGAGACCAAAATGCAGCACATAGCAGACCAGTTGAGATGCAGGATCAGGTCAGTCTACAATCTGACTGCCCTTTGCTGCTTTGGTTCCACCTGATTAATGCTAAGCCACCCAAAGCAGCAAAGCCTTCACACTTCTTCATCAATTGTTTGCTCAAATCTCCCAGTTCATCCAGGAGAACAAGTTTATCTAAAATGTAGAGGAAGGCTGAGGTAATTGCTGTACCAGGTAATTGTGCAGTTAGGTATCAGATCTTCTGAGCTCTTTTACGAATTCCTAGAGCAGCCAGTCTGGGAGGTGCAGTGTCTGGGCCAAACCTGGCCTCCAGGTGCTCATTCAGGACACTGCACCTCCCAGAGTCCCTGCAGGCTTGGCTGCTTCCCCAGCTCTGCTATCTCACAGACACCCCTCTGCTGAGGTGCAGGGAAAGCTCACAGACTGTCCTGCAGTGCTGCTCTGCTGCTTCAGCAAAACACCCTGTGTGGTGGTGTCCATCCAGAAGCTACTTCAGCTTCTGTTTGCTTGGAAAAACTACCTCTTTGCAATATTTTATTGGAGATTACTTTAGTTACATTATAAAGTACACACTAGATTTCTTTTCAAACTGTAGCAAGCTGGAAATTCAAGATTCCTGGTGCAGAAAACATCTCAACATTAGCTTCTTTAGCCACTAGATCAATTTTCCATTTAATATGGAATAACTTATGTCACTTGATGGTCTTTAGGGAGCTTTTCACAATAAACCACTTGACAAGTGAGGCAAGTAAGCTTTGCAAGATTTATAATTGATCACTGCTGCTATTGTAGACATGATGGAAATACCATATATAACACAAATATTTTTTAGCAAAAAAATATTATTGCTTCATAATCAGGTGTAGGTGTTAGTCTCTGATTTGGCATCATTTTGGCATAATGAGCCTGTGGTTCTGCATCTACAGAATATAAAAATAATGATGTTTTTATAAGGGTTCCAGACATCTTGCCTGTATATGAAATGTAAATACTGTGTTCAATCTTTAGCCCTTGAAATTGGGTGTGAAGGAGGGATTCTGTTTGGGCCTAAATACAGGCAAAGCTTTATTTGTGGGCTATATTCCTATGGAAGTGCAGCTGTTCATGTGCTCTTAATACCCAACAAAGACAGCATTGTTCTGTGGAAGCTCGCTTGCCAGAGTTGGTGGGGCTCTGGCCAGCTGTAGGTGGGACTGCAACAGCAAGAGGCTGTCACTCAGCATCCAGCAGGGGATGCCTGGTGGCTTCTGACAGTGACAACAGACCGTGTCTGGCCAGGGGTGTGACAGCAGGGCAAGGAACACCTCGCTCAGACACAGCCTGTGGTGTGGGCACTCACTCATGCAGGCAGCAAAGGAAGGTTTGCAATGATTCCAGCTAAGGTATGGGACCCCTGAGCCTTCACCAGCATCACTTCAGCACTCATGCTATTATGGTAATTATTGGCTCAAGGCAGTGAACCACATTTTTGAGCCGTTGGACTTAGGTGCCCCTAAAAGAGTCCTGGTACTCACACGCTCAGACCCTCATTCAGACACCATTTTCTCTGCTCCACTTTCCATTCTCTTCACCTGGTCAAAAAATGGCAAAATCTAGGGACAACACGCTGATTTAGCAAGCAGAAAAGTCAGTGGCATGGAGTACAAGGTATGGTCCAGCTTGGTCTGTTTGTATTCATACATGAGTTTCACAAAACAAGCCACAGGAAGGAAAATTTGTTGTAGGACTCCCAGTCTAGCTGGCAAATCCTGGTCCCCGAGAAGCTGTTCAGATTGGAGATTTTCCTACAGACACAGATACAGACAGCAGGACAGACAGAAAATATCATCTGTTGTGCATCATTTCACCATAAAATTTGTAATCATGCAGCATTTTCTGAATGATTTAATTTTCATTAAAATATCAAGAAACTATGCAACAATATTATCTAGTGGCACTGCTATAGCAGTTAGAAATTTCACTAGAAAACTATAAATCCTTCCATTTTGAGGCATAGAACTAATACTAGTGAAGGGGAATTAATAGGTTATCACAAAATGCTAACAAGGATTTCTTGCCCATTTATTGGGAATATTCACCATTTTCTAAGAAATAATATCAGGCTAGATGGATCACTAATAGAATCTGTTCTGATAACAGTCATGTACCTGCACAAAAACAAACAAACAAGCAAACAAACAAACAAAAAAACATTTGAAAACACTTTGGAGATAATGTTTGATTTCCAAGAAAGTCTTCCTTTGTATTCACTTGTATAGTTATTGAGTCTGCACCAGGGGAACATCAAGATTAACAGCATTTCTCTGGAGCTTGGCTAAGGCTATATACAGCACTAGTCTGTAAGAATGATAGTTGGGAGGTTTTATTTCTTTGATTGATTATTTCTTTGTTTTCCAGAGACACGTGGAATAAAGCACACTGACACTGTCCCTCTGCCTTTCTTCCAGGAGTGGTAGACTCCACCTGGAGCTTTGAATCTGCTACTATCTTTGAAGTAATTAATTTATTCTTTGAGTTCACTTGGCTCATCCTCTCGCCTTGAGGTCCTGAGTGCCCTGTTTGCAGCCCAGACCAACCTGCCATCATGTTGGCAGCATGAGAAAAAATGTGTATAGCAGAGGAGCAAAGGAGAGAGAGTAAAATTAATTTGATCCACTCTCTAGAATTATGACACTTAAAGAGAATTTATACAAGGGATTGCATGAACCTGGTGCCCTCTCCAGTACTTCATGTCCAAGTTCCCCCAGGGACTGACTTGCTGCAGCCAAGGGCAAAATAAGTATTTTACCTTTTGGCTGCTGCTATCTCAGTATCACACCCAGAGCCTAAGCCATACGACTCAGCTCCCTCCCCCATTTTTATTTCTCTCTTTTCCATCATCCTTTCATTACACAAAATTAAAAGAGCACACTGTAAGGTCAGTCCTCTCTGTTGACACTTGTTGCAGCACCTGTGGGGAAGGAAATACAGAATAAAGTCTGGGTTTTATATTTTCTGTGTCTCCTATTAGTTTCAGTCAAGACTAGCCAAAACACCTTTAATGATGTCAAGGCATAAAAGTTGAAATTATAAGCTGATGTTTTAAATATGGCTTATTTTACTAGTTTGGACTGCCTGCAGCTTTGTAAATTTCCTTAGTTCTTTTGGTTGATATACCTGTAGATCAACCAACTGGTTTTAAACTCTCCTCTGCTAGGAATGCCTCATGTTTCACAAGAAACAATGTGATCAACCCTATAAAACTCACAGTTTACATTACTTGCTTTTTTTTTTTAAGCTGAAATTAGATTTAGTGGCTTCATACTTGTGAGCTTGGAACAGTATGATATAGCTAATATAAAATGAAATATGTGGGAAAGAAGTTTACTCACACACACACATATTGATAGGACTGGAGTTTCAGTACGGTTATGAATAAAAGTTGTTGCCCGTATTTCATCACAGCAGAAGTTTGTTCCCTGTGTTTCATCCCTAAGTTTTATCACAGCAGTTACTTTCTTTAGCATGAAGACTACCTCTGTTCACCTGGTTCATACCCTGAATTTATTTCGAGACAAATCAACCTCTCTTTAGTATTTTTATTCTATTCCCAAGTGACCTCTGGCCCCTGTTGCAGTAAGTGGGACTTTTGCTTTTATTTTTGGATGCCTCAATTTTCATTCCCTTTGTATACCAAAGGTGTCCTGGTGAGTTGATGTGAGCAGGAAAACAATTTCCTGGAGAGAAGCACCTCCATGAAACCTCAGTAAAGGCCCCTGGATAGTCACAGAGCTGAGGCATGCTTAGGCAAGGTGGAGAAACAAGAGACTTCTGAATGCTCCCTGGTGTCTGTGTATGCTGAGACTAACCATGGGGCCCAGGAGCTCCTTCAGCCAGTACCAGCCAGCTGAGCAACCAAAGGGAGCCCCTTCCTCTCTCCCTGCTCTCTGCCTAACCCTCTCTCACCCTTCAGCAAGAACAAGGACAGGACACCAGAGTAAGGACCCGCTCTGGGTTTGGTGAATTTTAATCCAGAGCTGGCTGGTTCTCAGATGTGCTTTCTAGCCAGCACAACCACACTAGCTGGGGACACAAGTGAGGAGAAAGAAGTGGACCTGGGAGACTGTGGAGCAAGACAAATGTGTGTGGAAGGGAGTATTTCTCCTTTCTGCAGCTCATCCTTCATGCCACCTGAAAACATGCAGTGACAGTGGGAAGAACTCCCTTCTGTTTCATGCTATATTTAAAATGTCACACACAAAAATGAGACAAACTCAACTCAAACTAATTCCCATCTTTTATTATTTTGCAGGAGAGACTGTTTTACTTATGAGGGAAATGTATAATTTAAAAACTAAAAAAAAATCTTGCTACTACATGTCCATGCAAGCCAACAACCACCACTTTGCTTCAACTTTGAGGTTTTGATCCTCAGACTTTCTAGGTAATGTAAGTCAATTATGGGGTGAAGATTTAGACATTTGTCATTCAGGATTGTAACATGAGGAACATGGGACCACAGTGCAGCTGCATTGACATGACTCCAGTTCTGTAATCAAGCACCAGTGTGGTACCATGCAAGACCTTACCCAAAGGGAAATGACTGCAGACTTAAGACCTAAATTTACCTAGGAGAATTGGTAGCAGTGGTGAGGTCCTGATGTAAAGACTTTAGCCAAAACCCCTGTTGCTCTGAATTTTCTGGTTAAAGAATGGTTTGGATTTTGATTGATTATACAATTTATCACAAAAATAATTCTCCTCTCATGAAAAGTCAGAGTTGTACTCATGTTGTGCATGCATACTTGGTCTCTTTTTGCTTTTTTTTTTTTTTTGCCTTTTTTGGATTTTTTGTTTTTGTTACCAGGTGGTTCTTTCATGCTTTCAAGGGCTTTTATTTTCACAAATAGAATCCCTAAAGCTCTGGAGAGTGCTAGTTTGTCACCCACAGGTGAGCAGGGAAATGTGCATTAGACTGGTGGAGAGACTGATGTTCTCTCACCAGCTCTTGCATGCACCAGGTCTCATATGGGTATCTCCTATCCGATGGCACTTTGGCCTAACTGCTATAAGGTTTTAAGAATTTGAATAAAAATATGTTTGACAAAGAAAGGGTCACATCCAGGACCTAGAGCAAATGTTCCTTGGATCAGAAGTCCTTGTGAAGTGCAGCTAAAAAGTAGAGTGGGCAGCTTAAAATGAGATGGGGGCAGGGTAGTCTCCTCTCCAGTGGATAAGGATAGAGTTTCAGGCTGCCCTGTCACATCCTACATGTGTTGAATATAATAAGGGGATTTTTATTTGATACATGGACAATATTGTTGATTATCATTGGCCCTCCACATTTAATTCCATGCCCCCTTCCATTCTCCACCATCAATGTTTTCTTTGTTTCATAGATGTGGTGCTGTTACAGGCTAAACTTGGTGTTTGCTAGGAGGAAGTATTACATGACAAAAGCATTTAATTTCCCAGGAACCTGGTTGAAAAATCAATCCAATACTCTTTGTTACTTATACAAGAAAGAATCCCTAGAAAAATAAATAGGCTTTTTTTTTCTTGCCAGTAGTACCTGAAAAAAAGTTACAAAAGGGTTCTTCTTCTCATTCATTTCTCAATGGAAAGATACTTCATTATTGCTTTTGTTAGCATCATTATCATCATGAAATCTTAATAATTACAACAATATACTTCAGTAAACTAAAAATACTGAAAGGAATGAAATGTAAAAAAACCCCAAAAACTAGAGTGTTTTTTTCCTTTGCATAATGTGAAAGAAAGTCATATGAACCACATCCATTTACTTTTCCAAACCAGCTTCTTTTACTATAGCTTCTTCCAGTTTCTTATACTAAAAACACTGGAGAAGTTGCTTCCCAAATAACTTTCTTAGCCAATATCTAATGGGAAAATAAACCCTTATTCACCCAAGTGTCATAAAATGAATTGATCATAAAATGACAAGTGTGCATCAAGTTTCTTATCTGATCTACTGACTTTTTCACAACAATCAGCTTATTTATAATCTGGTGATGCATATCAGCTGCCAAGACTAGCATTAAACTACATTTACAGAAAAAAAACCCCATCATTTTGTAACATTAGTGAGATTCCATTTGTGTGTTCCTGACAAATGGCTCCCCTGCAGTTGTCTAAGCATTAAGTTTCCAGACAAGACCCATTTATTGTTTCATTTATTGATATGCAATGCAAGTTATAGAATAAGTATCATATCAAGGAATCTAAAGCAGTAATTTGCACTGTTCTTAGAGACATAATGTCTGGAGAGTCTAAAACTAAACTAACTCCAGGAGATGTTTATGAGTATTGTGAATGAGGGATAAAAAAACCCACCCAAGAGCGATAACTTGATGATGGGATTTTAATTTAATTTGAAGTAATGCAACCAAACTGCATGAGGGGAAGGAATGGAGGGAGCAATCAAGTCTCTTAACCAACAGTATTTTATCCTGCCATTAAATTGTTATAATTACCCAGTATTTGACCAGATGGCAAGTCATTTCTAAAGTCGGACCAGGTGTTCAAGATGCAGAGATAATCACAAAGCTGATGACTGTGGTGAAACTAATTAAAAAGTGTGTTGCAGTGGCACAGTGGTGCTGTAGAGCGAGAGTGACCAAAAATAACATGGCAGAAAAATTCTAAAGTACTATAATAAAATTATTTGGAAAATAGTAAGCAAAACCAAACAGAATTTAATTAATTTGAATGATCAAGTTCAGAGAAACACTCTAATAAACTATTAGATTATATAATCTGTTGGGGGCTTTCCGGATTTTGTTTCTGTTTTCTAACACAAATAGAAAGAAGTGAAAGACAGAACTAATAAAGATGAAAACTGTCAACCCAATCAGGAGGGCAAAACACAGGCACAGATGCACATCAAAATGAAATATGGGCACAGAAAGTCCTTTTCATGCAGATGAACGCTGATTACATGGCCACAGCTGGAAATTACAGAAAGCTTTATTCATTAAAGACTGACTATCTTCAATTAGGCTTTGCTTTCATGACAAAACAACAGAGTAGCAAAGAAATGAATTGCCATGCTGTGCCTGCAGTTCCCCAGAACACACTGCCCTGCAGCCAGCACACTTCTGCTTAATAGACCCCTTCACCTTTCTGGGTCCAAAAATCAATTCAGACATCAAGGAAAATGCATTTAACTGGAGGACAGGGGGGAAAGCAAACTTTCAACTCACGTAAACACCCCACTCTACAATGAAGGAAATCAAACTGTCTTATTGCCAGCTTGCTGCACACAGGTTTCCCTGCCAACTCTGTACTTTGTGATCTTCTCTGGCTGTCTGCTCTAAAATGTAAGTGTGAATGCTCATGCTGTGCCCATGGCCCTGAGGAAATCACTAATAGGCTCTGTGCTATGTCCATACATGAAGCCTGATGCTAAGGGGTCCTGGGCACAAGTGAAAGCTGGGAGCTATTAAAGACAGCTCTTCATGAGGTTTTCCACTCAGGAAAGGGGGGCGTTCACAGCTGCCCAGCTGGTCAGCCTTAGCAGAAGGGCTGCTCCTCTCTGTGCTCTTTCAACCTGCTCCAAAGCCTGTGGACACCCATGAGGGAGGAGGGTTCAAGCATCAGCAGGCTGATTAGAGCCTTAAACTCCTTGTCTTCAGCAAGCATTTTTGCCATTTGCTAAAAATGATGAAAATTATATGCACCCCTTCACCCTGTGGCTGCCACATTGTGCTGATGATGTATTTTGGCACAGCTGCATGAGGAGCTTTTGCTAGCAATAACAATTAGGTTTCAGAGTCACTCTGCTGCTTGGCTTTTATCTCTGGAGGAGCTTTCAGACGTGTGAGCTGACCACACTCGGCACAAGGATTTGCTCAGAGCATTTGCACTCTCGTCAAGCCCTCCATCATTACAAAGAGTTTCTTCTTGTTGCATTTGTCTTTGCCTGCAGAAAGCTGGAAATGTCTTGGTGCAGAGGTGCTATGATTTGAAATAGGAATAGGTAGCAGATGGAGTTGATAAATCTGTTGGTAGTCTGATTAATTCTGCCAGTAAGAATTTTGCACTCACATTAGTTCTAGCAATAACATATTGTTGGCCTCTCCCTTGATTAAGGCTACAGACTGCAGGAGCCCTGCTGCTGCAATCAAATGTTTCTTCATACCTTCTCCAGAAACCAAAAAGGATCAGTAAGTCTGTTAATGGCTGTGGAAAATTTATATCTGTTGTATCTTACCTAGTCATTGATGTCCAGACTGCTAAAGTATTAACTCACATTTGTTTTCATCAGTTCTCCAGCTGACTCAAAAACAGAAGATTTATTTTTAATCTATTCCTCTTTTTTTTTTTTTTTTTTCTTCTTTTGATCCCATATTTTAGAACTTTTCAGTCAACTCTTGTTGTGACATTGACTTGGGAAAACATTTCCCTCACTGGATTGAGAAAAATAAAGACCCATAATTGGAGGTGCAAGTCTATGGAACACTGTTTACCCAGCTGAAAATACAGCTGCATTCATTCCATCAGTGGTTCCTTAATACAGAATATGCACTGCAGGGCATGAGGGTTTCCAAGTGTTTTTAACCTCTTAGAAACCTGGAATTCTAGCATAAATGTCTCAAGGCATTTCATGTTCAGCCATTTGCAGTTTCTAATGGATATTTTTCTAAAGACAATTGTGAATAAGCAGACCAAGGAGCACAGCTCCTATGAAAGCTGGTGCAGGCACAGTGTCTTTTACTATTATGGTTATTATTAACAAGTGCATAATTTCCTGCACCAGCTGTTGTTTCTATGTCGTCTTCTTGCTGCCATACTTGCCCTGTGTTTAAACTAGCAGGGAAACTGCTATTTTTCAGAATAAGGCAAACAAAGAAAGGTTAAAGGAACTTGGAAATAAAAGCTCATATTGAATTCAATAAGGACACCACAGGATTGAGGTAAGCACACTGCTAGGGAAGAAGAAACTTTCCTGTTAATCTACAGATTTTTAATTACAAATTAGAGCAGGCGTATTTGGCCCTCTGACCTAAGGTTCAAGTTTATAGTGACCTACATGCAGAGGTCTTTAAGAACCATGGAATCAATTTTAAGTGTTCAATATGCCTTGCCACCTGCTCACATTTGCACACAGAATTGATGGAAAGGCCCTTTTTCCCTTGGCTCTGCCATACAATGGCCTCTGCTGGCAGGTGACACTGCAGAATGGAGGAAGACTGGACTAAAATCTGCTGCCTTCCTTGCCCAGGAGAAAGCTAGTATAAATGTATGTTGCCCCAAATCAGGCATGTGCCTTGGCTGTTAAACATAAAAAAAGAAAGAAGCTAAAGAGAGGAAATAAAGGGAAAGAAAAAGAAGGTCAAGTAAATGTTCCTTCTTTCATTCATGATAACTGACCATTACCTTGTATTACTGATATGCAAAAATGAAGATCTGACTATAACCTGATACATGATATGTTTGTAGGAGCCCTTTTTGTTGCCTTTCACAGCCATGTTCAGCCTCAGATGGGCTTTGGCTTTCCAAACCTCAACCCAAGGACTCTTGGAACATTCCAGATCCTTGACATTTGGGCTCATGGCCAGCTCGAGCTGATATAACCAGGGAAAGCCCCCATCCCATTTAGACAGTGGTTCTACATCTCTCCTGGGTTTTGCCATCCCTGCTTCTACTGTCTGTACATTTTGGGTTTATGCCCACGTTCCATCAGGATCTCCTTGTTCATCTAGCAGACCTCTTGCCAGCATTATTTGACTTCTTTTGTGTCGGGATGATTGGAAATTGAGGAGGTGATTCTTGAAAATCAATCAGCTCTTCTGGATCTCTCTTCTCCTCACGGCCATACACCCATGGTACTACTCCAAATAAATTTTTGGCATCATTTTAAGATAACAATTCACTATTTGGTTCAGATTGCCCCTTTCAAAACAATCAAATTCATATTTTGAACAATACAATAAACTTGTTTTTCCATCAGGAAACCTAGAGGTTCTGTGCTTATCCCATGTAGTTTTTGAGAAAATTCACAACCATTAGCTTTGTAAGTGGCTTCAGTCCTGCAAACCCATTTAGCTGTGACAATTCTGGGCAAATTAAAATTTAATGCATGCTCAAGAACCTCAAAAATCAGTCTCCACAAGATTAAGATCAGTCCAAGTAGATGTAATCTACAGTCATATGTGAATTTTGGCACAGAATGCAGGTGAGCATTTCAGTAATAGCCACGCTAAAGGTAATAAAAACGAGATGTCTAAAGAGGATAATTGCTCTATGACCTTGCTGCTTTCCAGTGAATGACCTTGTAAGATTGGAGAGTCAAGGTGGCTGAAAACGTTCTGATAAAATGTTTTTCTATTAGAGAATGATACCAGAACTGGGAAATTGCAGAAGGACATATATATAGTACTGAAGAATTTGACACAAAATTATTTACTTGGTTTGTTTACATAATTCTGAACTTTCCAAATAAATGTGATCACAAATCTCTGCTTGAACTAGTCCATCAGTATTTGAAATGCATAAAGTATAACATAAATTTCAAATCAAGAAACTAAGTATGAAGACTTTCAATAAACTCTTGTCAATGTATTTCACCCTTTTTAATTCGCTCTTTGAAAATCTTCACTTCTTCACAACATGAAGAAGGAATGAAAGAATACAATGTTTTTCTTTTTTTTAACTACAGGTACTTACTTAAAGGAGTGTATTAAGGCAAACTGCAGTCCAGCATCTCTTAGATGGAAAAAAATGGTGTCAGGTTTATTACATTGGATTCCTTTTAATTTATATAATTAAGACATTGAGATAATAGCAGTGTTCTCATGGTTTGGGAAGAAATACCTGCACTCTACAGAGAAAACAGATGTTTTATCAAACTCTGAAGATAATCAGCATATTTACATACACACTTTTATGTTTAACTGCCAATTTCTGTTTCCCAATTAAAGTGGTTTATTTGACTGTTATCTTTAGCTAATTAGTACTTATTTTAGGGAGTGAATGCAGAGTAGGTTTCATGGGAAAGTAAACTCATTGGCTTCAAGTAGGGAGAATAGCTTGATGACTGAAAGAGAATTGCCCCAGATAATGAATTCCTGCGTGTTTTGTAATGTAACCTAATGCCTCATGCAGCTACTAAACTCCCAGATGGCCCAGCAGAGGCACATACTCATCAGGTGACATATTAGCCAATTTAAAAGATAATTAGTAAGCACCACTCTTTCTGTATTCTTTAAGCATTAGGAAGATTCACATTCCACTCTTTTATGTACTGGCCTCCAATTCAAAACATATGGAAAACTCTTTTTTTTTTCTTTTTCCTAGAGGTGCTGCTCTCCTGCTGCTCTCATTGACTTCAGCACACATTTATTTGCTAAAGATGCTGCTCTGCATTTTGGCTCATGCACCTTTGATTTTCCAAACATATTCACTGTCAGGGTATCTGCCATTGCAGATGCCTTTTCAGCAGAGGCAATTTATTTTTATCTTTCTTATACCAACAGAGCTGATGCTTTACTTCACCAAGACTAGTATGATTCAATTACTGGAGGATGGCAGTGCTGTGTAAGTGTTGGCATTGGGACAGGCCAAAAGTTTGGTAAAATTATTCACAAAAACCAGGAGGCAGTTAAAAATGTGCAGGAGATGGGTGTAGAGTGTAGCTTAATTCTGAGCCATTGTATGGACCTGGCTCCATCTCTTTAGACAAGCACCTTAAAACTGAGCCCAAATAAACTGAGGGTATAAAGATAGCTGAGCATAGCTCTGCCTAAGGATTGAGGCTGGACAGGCTCTGAACCAAGGGGAACAGCTATTCTGTTCTGGAAATAAGTAGATCACTAGATTCCTCTTCCAATGACATTCCAACTTGGTTTCCCTCCCAAGAAGCAAACAATGAAAGGTGTGAAGTCTTGGGCCAACACTGTGGGAGGCATGTGCTGGGACCTGACCCTTCAACATCTGCATTTCAGACTATTGAGCCTGGATCTTTTTTGCACACCCTAGATTCCCAACCTACATTTAATTTTTTCCACAGAATACCCACATCCATTCTAGCAAGTGTTTATAACATGAAGGGATTTGGAGTACACATATGTATGCTAAGCATACATATTAACATACAGAGAATAGTTACATATACTGGATTCAGTTTTCTGAAATCTGTTTAGATCTTTGGATCAAAGCTGTTGTCTCCTTCATCTTTTCTTTATGCAATTGCTTTTCAGTCACAAATTTCACTTTTTTCAAATTTGCTCATACCTCAGTCTCAATTTTCTACCACAAAAATCTTGATGGGACAATTTGTATAGGTATTATAAATAGGGAATTTTGTTTTAATAGATCTTTATGCACCTACCACTTAGTCTCATATAAGTGCTTAAGCAGTGGTGGCAAGTAACAAAATCCTGAACCTGCCTCTAGATCTGTAATTATTTTATGCCAATCCTTTATATATATAATTTGGGCAGATCCTCAAACCTCCCCACCCACTTTATCTGTAGCACGTGGTTCCTGCCAAGTTCAGTGACATGCAGAAAGAGCAGATGGTGATCCCACTCTTCTCCCCAAATTCAGGATCTGGGGCTCTCACAAGACACTTATATTTCTGGATGGTTAGGTCTCCACTCCAGACAAAACACAGGGTGACAATCTAGGGTGTTACTTTTCCAGGCTGTGGCAGAGATGGCACCTGGCTGATCAGCCTGGGTGTTTCCATGCTTTGCCATTGCTTCTCTTCTTTGTTATATTTGCACATTTTGACACACAGCAATTTCTTCTCAGCCCTCAAGGCTGTTCTCCAACAACCAGCAACTGCCTATCATGGAGCTGTTCATAGCCATGCACCCTCCACATATAACCTGTGCCCTGACTTTTAAGTCCTTAACTGTTATTTCACACTTAAACCCCACGTCAGACACAAGGACTCCTCATGCCAGGCTCTGTTTCACACACAGCCAGATGGTGATGAGCCTGGCAGGACAGGGCAGGGACCTAGCAGGGCAAGGCAGAGTTAGCAAAAGGCCTGTGGCTGCTCTTACTGGGCTTGCTAGCACTTATAAATGCTTGAGGAGAGTAAGGAGAATTTTCTGTCACAGTGTTGTACCAATTACATATCCTCCAGCCATCACAGGAAGAGAATTCACAGACTGCCCATTACAAACTCTTGGTCCTGTGTCTCATTGCTGCACATGCTGCTGGCATGCAACAGCTCTTTTCTCACAGTTGGAAAGGAGGAAAAATAGTAAAAGGTTCCCTTTCCCATCTTCAGAAGTACCAAACCTCTTCTGTCCTAGTAAATTGCAATGTGCTGGCAGGGAGCAAGCACTTGGAATTTCTGTCTCTGTGTCTTCTCCTGGAATAACTCCCAACTGGTACCAAGGTGCTTGCTGAGGATTGCAGGAATATGGATATATATCTGAATTCCACAAGATCCTTCTTCTGCACTCCTTCAAATCAAGGACAACCCCATAGACTTCTGTAAAACATGGGTGGGAAAAAAGGCTCTGAGACTCAGAGGTGAAATTTTTCACGGCTGTGAATGTATATACAGTCAAGCATTAAAATCTTGAAAAAATATATTAAATGTATAAATGAGAGGCATTTCAAAGAGACAGCAACAGAACTCTGCACAGCAACTATTAGGAATACTATGTAAAAGGTTTTATACTGAAAGAAAGAATTTATATGTCTCTGTGAATGGGACAAAATTTAAACCATAATTAGTCTTGTTGACAGACTGGCAATTTTGCCTATTGAAAGTTTATTGTTTATAAAAACTGGTAAAAGACTATTATGTTTATAAAACTCTAATGATGGCAGAGTCAATGGCTCAAATTTGGGGGGAAAATGGTTTAACTGTGTTAGAGGCCTGTACTAATTATTTGACTTAAAATTTATAACAAAATTATTAAACAGGTTTGTTTTTAGATACCTGTGACATTCAGTGTGAAGAGCCTCAAAGAAGTTTTGCTGTCCTTAATATCTTTAATGGATCTGTCATAAAAATTTACTTTGAAGAGCAAAACTATCTCTCCCTGAAATCAATGGTCTCCCACTCTGACTTCAGAGGGAGCTGCATCAGGCACTAGTGACCAGCTCTAAAGTTCAAATTAATTTCAACAATTTTCAGTGAAAGGGGAAGTGTTCAGTAGGACACAGCTCAGGCCTTAGGAGTCAATGCCTTTACATCTGAATAATTCTATACAATATATATATATTTGCACCACAATACTTATGAATGTGTGTGGAAGGAACCTATAGAGCATGTAGCAATGCAGTAGGTAATTTCCAAGACATCTCAAATAAAATAAGCTAATAGATGTTCAGGGATGTTTTGGAGCAATACTCTGAAAAAACTGTACAAATTACTCTTTCAATATGGCACGTATGATGCATAACTTCTAAGGAGTCATAGAATCATGGAATGGTTTGGGTTGGAAAGGACCTTGAAGGTCATTTTGTTCAAACTCCCCTGCTATGGGCAGGGACAGCTTTCACTACATCACATTGTTCAGAGCTCTAGCCTACCCGGCCTTGAGCACTTCCAGGAATGGAGCATCTCAGCTTCTCTGGGAAACCTCTTCCAGTGTCACATCACCCTCACAGTAAAGGATTTCTTCTTAATATCTAATTTAAACCTCCCCTCTTTCAGTTTAAAGCCATTCTTCTTCACCTTCTCATTACACACTCTTGTAAAAAGTCCCTCTCCAACTTTCTTTTTTCAACTCGGGACAGCCCAAGAGCTTTATTAGTTTTGGTTTTGAACAAATATATGAAGAAGTGTTTTAGTTTCAAATCTGGAATGAAGCCAAGGCTGGGCTTGATTCTGTTGTTTAGTGATAAAACATTTCTTCATGTTCCTCTGATGCTCCTCCATAGCTGCAACTAATGATGGAAGTCACATAAGATTAGTTGAGTTTCAATACAAGACTCTGCTGAACTGAAACTGCATTTGAAAAGGTGATCCTTAGGCAAAATTTTCTGCATTTTGCAAGGAGAAAGGCCCTTCTTGTTCCAGAACTGACTTGTAATTATAACTGGAGGTTCAGATTCAAGTCAAATGATTCAATACAAAGTACTTGAATTTTGAAGAGATTATACACTAAGGTTCCATTACTAAGTCCTCCTTCCCTTTCCACATTTCCCTACACAGGAGTGCTTTGCAACTTTTTTTTTTATTATTATTTTCCATTGTAAGTACGGCTCTTCTGGTTTCCTTTCCCTTTTTCCTCTCATAATTCCTGAATGTATCGCTTTTTTCAGACATTAAAAAGCTGCAAATATTATAAAAAAATGCTTAAAATCATTGGAAAGAAGCACTGGAGCACAGGACTTTACATTTCAGATCGTAAAACCAACACAAATAATTTAGTTCAACTTGGGAGGACTGTAACTCACTGTTCACCAGAGGGGCCTGCTGCTGATCTATATTTTATGGAACGTACATTTTTAATGAAAAAGGAACAGTTTTCCATTTTGAAATGGAATGAAATACTGATTGTTCCTTAATTTAAAAAGAAAAAAAAAAAATCTCTTGCTGCTCCTGGTTGCAGTAACCCACCTGAATGCTTCTTTTCCTTGTAAGTCAGTTCTAACACCTCATTTCCTTCCTCCCTCAAAGAGAACTCTGCAGCCCTTCATTTTTTCCCTTCTCCTCCCTTATTTCCCCCCCTTCCTGACCCTAAGGACTATTGCTCCTCCCCTTGAAAAGCCCAGACTTGCCCACAGTACTCTCCAGAGGGATGCTGCCTCCATTCCATGCACAGTGGAGTAGATTTTCCATCTCAACACCCAAAGGGGCCAACTGTGCCCTCAGCATCAGGCACAGCTTCACCAGCAGGCTGAGGGAAGGGACTGTCCCTCTCTGCTTTACACTGGGGTGGCCTCACCTCGACTCCTGTGTGCAGTTTTGGGTGCCACAACTCAGGGAGGATATAAAGGTATTGGAGAGCACCCAAAGGAAGCACACAGAGACAACGAAGGACCTTGAGGAAAGCACATGTGTAGTCCTGAGCTCACTTGGCTTGGTCAGCCTGGACAAGAGGAGGCTGAGGAGAGACCTCACTGCAGTTACAGCTTCCTCACAAGGGGAAGAGGCACTGATCTCTCCCCTGTGGTGGCCAAGGGAATGACATGAAGCTGTGTCAGGAGAGGTTTAGGCTGGATATTAGGAAAAGGTTCTTCATGCAGACCATGGTTGGGAACTGGAACAGACTTCCTTGGGAAGTGGTCACAGCACCAAGACTGACAGTTCAAGAAGCATTTGGAAAACTCTCTCAGGCACATGGTGGGACTCCTGGAGTGTCCAACACAGGGCCAGGAGTTGGATTTGATGATCCTTGTGGGTTTCTTCCTATTCATCACATTCTTTGCTCAGCATATGCTGTGATTTGTCTATCTGTGCAGGACATCTCCATGAGTTCATGCCTTGAACAGGGGCTTTTATTCAGAAACCTCTTCCACAAATCCATGTGCCCTTCTCTGCCTGGGCCACTTTGGACAGGGCAATCTAAAGAGTTTATTGCTACCCTGGGGCTGGAACAAGTGGGGTCTGTGCTGCAAGCTCCATCTGTCATTGTGGGTTTATTTTGATTTAAGGTAGCTACTCCACTGTTCTCAGATTGCCTTTTGCTCTTTTCAAGGGGGGTGTAGATTGATGGCATTGGCAAAACAACACAAAGAACAGCAAACTGCAGATGCCAGCTCCCTGCCTGGCCTGAAGAGAAACTTTCTCCTTTCACAAGCACAGCACAAATGCCCAGTCATCCATTCCCTAGCAGGAATAAGGGAGAAATTATCCTAGAATATGGCCCAGTGCCAGCATATTAGAAAGATCCATATAGTATATGTAGTGGCACTGCACTTTGTATATTTTGAATCTCAAACATTTCTGCAAGAGCCTCTGCTGGGTCTCTTTTATCAGCCATGGGTGCTTGCAAAAGGGAAGGGAAGGATTTAGAAGGAAAATTAACAAGAAGCTTTCTCACAGAAAAAAAAAACTTCCCAGGGGCTAAAAACAGATGAAACAAAACTCTAAGCTGCTGCTCTATCTCCCTCTAGCGAAGCAGCAGTGCCTGGGAGGGGCAGCTGCTGCTGTCTCACATCTCATTGTGCTGCATCTTCAGGCATTCATCCAACCACAGCTGGTTTTCTTTTCTTCTTCAGCCTTATTGCACATATGGCCATATTCTTCCTAAAAAAAAAAAAAAAAAAAAAAAAAAAAAAAAGCAAACTAAAACTAAGCACAAGATCTGCACAGCACACAATTTTGTATATAGATTTTGCTCTGTTTTTCTTCTCATATTCTTTTCTTTCAGCTCACAGGAATGGTGACTAAGCCTTTCCTGATGATTGCAAAACTCCAGGTATTTGTAAAAGAAAAATCTCTCCATATTTATTTCTACTAACAGAAAGTAAGTAAGATGAATGAATTAATAAATTTTGATGACAGCATCTAGACAGCTGCTGTTATTCCAATGTTAAATCTGACTGGTAAAAGGGATATCATTATTCCACTTTAAAGAGCATGTTGGAGAATATTTGGATCTTGTCTATCTCTCAGCTGCACCACAATTAATTTTGTGTTATAGAAAGTAGCAGCATGGAGAGCAGCAGCCAATGTAATTAATTACATCCTCCTGACATGATCTTATAGTGCAACAGCACGTCAAAAATAGTGATCCACATTATGTGTCATACATATGCAGACATATACATGACATATATGTACATATACTGTCCTTGAAATGCAGACAGTATATGGACATGGCCGTGAATCACCCTAAATCAGATTAGTGTGGTCCTACTGGTTTAAAGCCAAGATTACCTTAAAATTAATTTAAAGTTTCCTATCTGACCAGTAAGTACAGGACATGAGATTTTCCATTCTGCACTCATAATAATCTTGAGGTTCATATTTTTTTCCTGACTGCAAAGACATAAAGCAGCATCTGACTTCTCACTTTTCAAGCAAGAAGTCAGCTTGCAAACTCCCCATCTGCTGTGAGGTCCAGATCTCCATTTTGGACTGGTCCTTCCTTCACACACTGAGTTGCCATTTGTTCACTCTAAGGACCATGCTCATCAGTCATATTTCAGCAGGCCTACCCAGAGGAAATCTGTTTCTCTCTTTACATCCTACAGAAGAGCAGTATTTTTCTAAGACAGTAATTTGAAATCAAGAGGGAATGCTTAACCAGTTCCACAAGGTGGCATCTCTCTCTCTCTCCCATCAAACATGATTAACATATCAGGAGAGAAAGTGAGTCCCAAGAGGGTAATGAGAGAAGACTAATGCTACCTTTACATCATGGTTAACCTGTAACAAGAATCCATTTAATCCTGAGGATTTGTTGAGCCTTTTCAATTGTTCATTTATTCAACTACAGATTGGTTTTTAAATATGCTATCTGGCTCTTTCAAGGACGAGTGGTGCTTCTAATCAGTTCCCCCACAAAAATTAGATACTGTTTACACACTCTAACTGCAAACATCCTTGACTTCTGGAGATTTGCATTCCACACATCTCTGTTGATTTTTCCTTCTGGTACTGTTATGGAATTATAGAAGCAGAAGACTCAACTGCCTACATTAGTAAAGTTTTTTCTTTTACTGTCTGCCCCTGCTTTATATGTTTCTGACATGCACTAGATCTTTTTCAAAAGATGCTCACTAATGGGTGTTACTGGTTTGCTCTGCTGCAGGGTGTACTGTAAGAATGTGCATTTTAGAGAGAAAAAGGAAATCAATTTTTTTTCTGGCAGTCTGTACAAAGTTTTCAGATGTATTCTATCTTACATCCTATTCAATACCTCACAGGAGACAAAAAATGGGTGAAAAATCAGTGGAAATAATGTTACTAATTTCAACACTACATGTTACATATATTATGTTCACATAATATGTACATAAAGTCTTTGATAGGTAAACCCTCAGCTCCTCTTTCTTCCAGAAGCCCAGCTTGGTGGCAAATTCCTGCAGGTAGTTTTGCCAGTGTTGCAATAGGGCTTGAAGGAACTCAAAACAGGCATCTGCCCTAGGCTGTCTACAGACAGCTTGAAATAAAAATCATAAAGATGCAAAATGTTGCTTCTTGGATTTCCAAAATGTGTCAGTTGACAAGGTCATGAATCAAGTCAGGTGGGATCTGCAGAAAATTCAACCTGCTGTATTGCTACTTTGGGTAGTGCTTGAAAGGTGACAGAAAATCAGTATATTTATTACCTGTGTTTCAAATTTCAGCTTTTAAAAGTGACAAGTTTCCAGGGTTCCAGTGACACATGGCTAATAAACAGTGTCTCATTTCTCCATTCTAGGGCATCAGGTTAGCTCTGACTCACAAGAAAAATATCCTCCTATTAGGTAATGAACATCATGACCTGCAACTCTCAGCCCCTATTAGTCACAAGGAAGATGACTCCTTAAGAGCTATATTATTTATTTCAGCAACCACCAGTAGAATAGACAGGACAGTGGGGTTTGCATGTGAGCTGATTGCTTTTAGGTTTGCAGCTAATTAGGAAATTTAGGAGCTTCTGATACTAATCTATTTACCCTCAAGAGAAAATCATTGCAAGAGAAAACATTACAGTAATGAAATCCCCTTGGTATGCAGATCTGATTGCTGGTGGGTATGGACAGCAAAACAGCCAGACCTGAGCTGCTGCTCTCCCTCTGCCTCGCACAGACAAACACACAGAATCTGGAAACCTTCCCCATCCCTTTTCAGAAGCAACTGGATAATGATCTGACCGGCAGGTGGAACCCTCCTACTTCTTTTCTCTCAGTGTGTCACAAAATTAAGAGAAAGGCCACCCACCCCTTTCCTTCTGCCAGTGGGGCAGCCCTGCTTGCTCTCCTCATCTCTGATCCCACTGTCACTGTCCCCAGGAGGTGCACAGGACCTTTCCAAAGAACAGGAGATAAAGCTGTTCCCTGGGGGCTACAGTTCATTCTCCAACCACAAATGCAACCCTGAAATACTAAGAAAATAGAACATGCCATTAAAGCTTTTCTGAAAAATGTGTGTTAGTTTTCCACCCTAAAGGGGTTTACAAGAAACCTGGAGAGGTACTTTTTACAGGGAAAGGGGTAATGGATTTCAGCTTAATGTGGGCAGGTTTAAATTAGCTATAAGGAAGATATTCAAGGCAGTATCTTGTCAAAGAGTTCTAGGACACAATTAGTGCTTTAGCTTTTAAAGCCTGAGCATTCATCACCTTTCACATAGAGATTCTTATTTAAGCAAAACTTTAAACAATTGCTTTTGCAATATAGTTTATTATTGTTTTGTTTTCTCTTTTCCCATGTCCCATAGAGGGATTTACTTACTTTTCTCCCTTCAGAAACATTGCATTATCAGAATATTTATTCTACTAATCACAAAAAAAAAGTTTGATTGGTTAATATAAAATAATAAGCAGACCTTTCCTTTGCTGATTTCACCTCTCAATTAATTGCTAGTTGATACTTCTTTTGAGTTCTTTGACTTTAGTCAAAGTGCATTATTCTTCATATTTTAAAACATTTACAACAAATCAGTCCCACTTACCCACGGAGTCATTCTAACCCTGTGCAACCATCAAGGCCTGGAGCAGCAGGGTCATGTGCAAAGAGTGCTGCTGCTCTTTAGCAGTTGATTGATGTCCTCACATCCCCCCTCTCCCCTCCACCCAGCTGAGTGCTCCACCAGCCTTTTCTCAATGATATTGCATTGCAAAATCTTCCACAACCTCTTTGCTTTTAGCACTACTGGTCCAGAGAATTTTCCTTCCCATTTCATAAATGTGTATTATTTTATCTCCAGATGGGTCAGCTTCATGTTTCCAAGTTCAGCATCACTCCTTCCTCAAAAATACTTGCAACTACTCCCCAGTCTCCTTTCTGTGAAGCTCTATCACTCCTATGGGTTTCACTGCTTAATACTCTTACTTCTCCTTTTATGTTTTAATTCCTTCTCTGAGACAGATCTCTTATTTCCTGGCCTGCCTCAAAAGAATACATAATGCAAAGAATAAGAGAAAGAAGTTCTAAGTTCATTTGGAATTTTTTTCTTCATTATTCACTTTTCTTCATGAGCTAACATTTATTCTCAGATGTTAAGAGAGACATTGCCACCACAACTACATTAAACACACCATATACAAATATGCTTTACATAGTCTTATATCAAAATTATCATTTTCTCCTTAAATGGTTAGTTCACTACAGTTTTTTCTTCTACTTTGTTGCTGCAAATTACTTCATGTTTTATTGCAGTAGGCTACTGTTTATAACTTGTTAAAAAGGTATTTATCTTTTCTACTAAAATAAACAGGATAGGCAGCACAGCTAACTTCATACTGCTCTGAAAATCTTCCCTTTGTTTATTTCCCAATTTTCTAACTTTGAAAGAATTTCATTCATCATTTGGTGATGAAAGGGTTGCAGCTAAGATTTTTTTTCTTCCAATATCTTCTGACTGACCAATGGCTGCACTTGAATTCCCACTGTTTTTTTCTTTTGGCATTTCTGTGAGTTTTCAACTTGTAGAATGCCTCTAACTGGCAGCATCAGAAATGGAACATCTGCATTTGTTTATCTAACAAGCCTAGCACAAGCAGCAGCATCAGTGCTGCTCTGATGCTGGCTCTGCTAGAGAAAGAACAGACCCAGAGTCCTCCTCTCTTATGGCAATGTATAAATCACCTCAACTCCAGAGGGAGATGCGACATGTAAACACACAAAAAGCAAAGCTCATTATTACAAAAGAAAATATATTAAATTTAATAATTAAATAATGGTGTCTTTGCTGAAGGTGAAGCCCCTTGTCAGGGAAGCCACACATGACAGATGGCAGGAACATAATTTTGGTTAGGGACACAAGAATAAGATACCACTGCATAAAATAATACATTGATTTGTAACATGCCAGCTCTGTTGTGGTAACTCTTTGTGTTTACCACAAGATAATTGAGAGGCATCTTATCCCTAAGTGAAACTGAGATTAAGCTGTTGCTCCTCTACAAATGAAGCAGCATATGTCAATGAATAATGGCAGTAGAATAGCTAATAGCAAATCCACTCCTCCTGAATGTGATGTCCATACCTGTAAAGATCTCCTGAGGTATGTACAAAATCCTTGATGATTAGAATGCATGAATGTCTAACCTGAACTGGAAGCAAGAGCTCATCTTTAATAGCCAGTTTTGGATATAGTTTTGCTCTGAGGTCAGTGAAGACTTAAACTAAGCCTCAGCTTATCCATAGCAGCTACACAATGCTTACAACATGTCTGTACTTTCTGCCTATGTTAGGACTGAATTGGGAATCAGAAGAAAATTTTTTCCATACTGTCCCTTGTTTTTTTTACTAGCTCATTTTGCTGTAAATAGTTGTTTTCTCAGATAAGGCTTGGAGTCAGTGGACAAAATAAATAGTGTTGTTCTGTCCTTTTTCCCTTTCTACCTCCGAATATAGAATATATTTGGTGACATCCAAAACCATTATCATGAAGTCAGCGAAAAGCTAGGTTTGTAATGAGTAAATCTAGAGGCACTTATGCACAACCAAGAGGTCTGGATGCCTTCACAACAACTGCAGAAACACTAACAGTGCTAATGGTTTCTACTCAGACCTGGGAGGAAGCTGACTAATTTTCCGTGCCGTGTTTAACTCCATATTAATTACCAAAAGAAGATTTTGCTCCACGTGCTAGTGAAAAATATTCCTCAGAAAAAGACTTCATTCCTACTCTGGCCATTCCAGAGAACACCCATTTCCAGAAATGGACACCTGAGCAGGGCCCAGATCTGCTGTAATTATGTCAGGATGGACATGACTGGCATCACCACCAGTCCTTTATTAGTACATTTTTCATGCCCTCTTTCAGTGGACTTCTTTCTGTAAACTCTGACTCCTTCCCTCATAGGCAGCTTCACACAGTAATGACTTCTCTCTTCTCTGCAAGCTTCCTTCTTCATAACTGGCTAAACCCCAAGCTGTCCCTTTCCCAGCCACCTAACTCTGTCTGTCCCTCACACAGCATCTTCTTGTCTGTTCCTTGTAAAACCACATGTCCCTTCCTCCTCACTACACAGGCAACAGACTCCAGCCCAAACTGCAGCAGACTCTGGATCTCAAGTTCCAACTCAAACTGCAACTACAACAACTCATAGCCAGCTAGCCCACTCTTTCATAATACCCAATCTCATTGGGCAGGCACAGATATTTCCACTCCTCAGCAACCAGTACAGCTGTAATTCATGGGGAGAGATTGCCTTCTGCACTGTCCTTACAACCTATCTTCCCACACAGACCTGCATCACCTTGCAGGATTCTTGAGAATAGCTGGGTTGCAGCTCCATAAGATACTGGTGCTTCCAAGCTTGGAAGCATGTTTAACACTATGAGGAGTAGAGAAGGAAACATAGCTCTGAGGGAGGTGGTAACCTCTTTAGATTGTAAACTTAGAGGTGTGGTCAGTCTGGTTGCACTTTTACTGGATCTTGCTCCCTGACCTCTGCCCACTGCCTAACACTGAATAAACAAAAAAATTGTGATGACCTTGGGGTGGGTTGACCTGTTGAAGTCATCAGACTCACATCAGACATTATCTTCAATGCAGAGTAATAGATGGATGGTTGTCATCTAGTGTAGTTTAGCTTCCCTTCATGTTCTAAGCTTTATTAACACTATACAAAAGAGGTCACCAAATTTTTGCACTTCCTATTTAAAAATGACCATAGTAAAAGTCCAACAAGAGTTGCCTATGAGAAAAACCCTAAAATCTTTATATATCCCAATCTTGATATTTCCAAGAGTTTTCCCTCAAGAAAGATACAATACAGCATGTCGTATAATCTTGTTATCCCAAGACCAGATGGGATAAAGACCTTAAAAACCTGGTTCTATTTTTCACAGTCTACTTCTAAATAAAAGGCCTGAAGAAAAAGTGAAAATAATATTTCTCTTCTCTTTGCTCTTCTTGAATGATCCAAGGGATAGAAGCCATGTCAGTATATCTCTGATGTCTGGTAAGAGTGAATTTCCTATCCTTGCCCCTTTCTCCCTCTTGGGGAAAGGAAGCCTTGTTACCAGATGCTGAGAAGAGCAGGCAAGGGTTTTGTTTCCCCACTGGCACTGTTGGGGGTCATCTCTTCGTGGCACTGCAGGAACCTTCCCTTAGCTGTGGGTGCTGCTTGCTGAGTAATTATTTTCTCTAATTCCAGGCTTTTCACACTCCAGCAGATATCATACTCTTGGCTGTAATCTTTACCAGTCTCAAGTGGCTCTTCTCACATGAAAGCTCTGGAATCACAGTACCTTTAAACTGCTTCTTTCTTCTTCTACTCCTAGAGGAGTTTGAGATGCAGCACATTCAGCTTTGCTTTGTGTTCCTTAGCAAGGGATCCACCTTGACCGCAGGCTCAACATTGTTGACGCAGAGATGATCTCTGCAGACATCATCCTGCAATGCCACTTCCAGATAACAGAGCATACAAAAGCCCTGGAAACTCCTCAGACTCCCAGAAACCCTCTTTGGGTCCAGAATGCAAGCAAGAAGTAGGATGAAAGGATTTGTGATACCATATCCTATTGCATTTACTTACTTGCAGTGTCTCTAGTACCTCATTGCTGCACCATGCAGGGCCTTATCTGCAAGTGTTCGTGACAAATCCAAAGGAATAATCTCAGAGATTGCATGGAAATACAATATTTCACAACCACAATGTAACTTCCCCAAAGTATCCCTGAAACACAAAAATATTCTTAAATAAAATTGACAGAAATGAAAGTAATTATGACAGTAAAATCCTTTTACCCCTTCTCTGTTTTAATTAAATTTCAGTACCTCAAAGCAGATATCAGATGAATCTTAGTACTGTTACTGCAGAAGTTTTAAAACACTGAACCTCAATGCTCTATCTCAAAAACACTACAAGATCAGGATTCTTGGGCCCAAATTTGGCTCTTTGTCATGGATAGAATACCAGACAGACTGGACATCAGAGTATTTTTTTTTCAGAAATGACCTTTTCTAAGAAATGAGCAAATGAAACATTCTGCAAGGCAAAATGCCACTGAACTGATTAGACGGATGGATGGATTGGATGGGGCATAGAACAACCTGTTTTAATGAAAGGTGTCACTGTTCATGGCAGAAGGGTTGGAACTAGATCATCTTTACAGTCCCTTCCAACCCAAATAATTCTGTGATTCTAGGCTTCTACCTGGAAAACAACTTTTCCTTTTTATGCCAAATAAAAGGTGAAAAAATCACCAGAAATCTACAAGAAAACAATTTTCCAGCAATTTTGGGAATTGTCGAAGTAGTGAATTATTCCAGTAGAGTTTGGAAAGTATTTACATTTGCTGAGCTGGGAAATAATTACAACTCTCTTAGCAGCTTGCCACCTCCATTAATATAAAACAGATAGACAATCAGATCCAGTGTCACACACTATCCACTTGTGCTTCTCACAATCTCCAAGTTCTGAACCTTCATCAGGGATTCATTTTATAACATTGAGGCATAAATTCTCACCCATGATGAGCACTGCATGTCCCTGACAGAAAAGCAGCAAGGATTTTTGGGGATATGAGATCACACCTATAATAGACAGGCAGCCTTCAAATGGGGTGCCAGTAAATAAAGCATCTCGGCAGCCTACTTAGGGAAAGGGGTGGTAGGAAAGAGAGGGAGACCTCTCCTGTTTGAGGCAAAGCTGGGTTAAGTGGCAAAGGCATTTAAGGCAGATTAAATGAAGACAGAGGGAAGCTGTCCTGCCTGAGATGGGAAATTCAAATTGGGAGCATATGGCTGTGGGGACACAGGGAAGGAGTGACAGGTGGGCAGGGATGATTCCCTCCCACCAAACTCTCCTCTGTGCCTTCACTCCTGTGCTGCTGAGCAGAGCTTTTCCTGACAATTCCTATTACCAACTGGTGATTTATAGTCATCTCTCTCTCAGATGAACCAAAAACACATCTCTCTTGATGGACTGTGTTCTGCAAAGCATGAGGTTTTACAATACAGCTGCTATGTGCTATCCCACCCAGCAAATGTGGGAATATTTATGTGGGTTTTTTAATACAACAAATATATTTCCCCAGATGCTCTTGACTGAACATATTGCTAATGGGAGTGTGTTCAGCTTTTCAGAATAAAATGCCTTTAGAAAGGAAAAAAAGGCTAAAAAGCTGGAGAGTCCAAAGTGATTTTTTAAATGTAAAATAAGCTTTCAGCTGAACTTGCTACCTTTCTTGTCAAAATTGATTTAAAATCTACACTAAAATATTTCTCATTAGCTCCTTTTTTTAAACATGGCATTACTCAGGGGAGATGGATCATAGTAGAAGAGAGGTTTAGATTAGATGCTAGCGTGTGGTGAGATACTGGAACAGGTTGCCCAGAGAAGCTGCAGATGACCCACCCCTGGAAGTGTTCAAAGTGAAGTTGGATGGGACATTGAGCAATCTGGTCTAGTGGAATGTGTCCCTGCCCATGGCAGGAGGGCTGGAGCTAGAGGATCTATATGGTCCCTTCCAACCTAAACCATTCTACGATTCTATGAATTTTTAAACCTATGGATGCCAGAAACTCAATCTCAAAAGGCGCTTTTGAAGATTTCCTATTCAGTGCAGTTTCCAGATTGCACTAAAGGAATTAGGTGATCAGCTGATTTGAATTTCACCATATCTGTGTATTAAATATCCACTGGAAAAAAACAAATCTAAGAGGTACACATGAAAGTTTTGTTGTTGTTCTTGTTGTTGTTAAGAGAAATTCCTTCCAATTCAGAAGCTAAAGGCTAAACTGGAATGGAATAGAGTCCAAATGACATCTTGGAGTACTTTCTTGTAAATACCCCTTTATAAACAAGAATACACTATAATTTTTATATGCTTTCTTATGTGCTGGGTACTTGCTCCTGATATCTTCATGTGCTGCAGGAACATTTGCATTTCCCAGGTTGTGTTCATAGCTTGAACAGAAATAGGTTTTCAACTCCATACTTTATTTTCGTATCTTCACCACCACTACAAAGAACCCAAACTTCAGGTAATGCACATCAGCAAAGTACCACGAATATCTTGGAAGAATGGTAATTTAGAGCAGTGGGAGATCTAGTCTTAAATTGTAATTGAATCAGAAAAAAAGGGGACTGACCAGATTTACAAGTCTGACACAGAGGAAAAAGATTATCGATTTTGTTAAGTATTTTAGTATTTTATAGGCATGAATAAAAGTCCTTCTATAAGCGAACCTATTTGTTAAGAATTATTTTGTGATGAATATCTCCCCTACAAATTTATTTGTGCCTCAGATTTTGAGAATGACGATCATTTGTGTTACTGCCACAGCTTCTGTTTGCTCAATTGATTGCCTTGTTCCTGTTTTTCTGTCTGCTCATCTATACAAGTGAAATGATCTTGTCCTTTCCCCCTTTCTGCCTTTCTCAGATCATTTAACAATGAGACACCCTTTCCATGTAGCCCTTTGTGATGAAAAAGGGGGGAAACTGAAAAAGGGGAGAGGGACAGGAAACTGAAGTCAGTGTCTGATTCATGCAAAATAATTTACTTTCTGACAGTGATTTTGTTTGACAAAAGTCTTTTTCTTTTCCAAAAATTGTTGTGGTCATGGTTAGATCCATTTCTTTTCTTTTCCCATGGGGTCATACTTCAGTGGCTCACTATTACAGTCTCCCTTTATTTGAATCTGAAAACACTAAGATTGTGTTTGTCTTTGGTATAAAAAATAAATAAAAAACAAATAAAGTGAAATTGTATTTTTATTGTAGTTACCATTAAGTGCACAGAAAGTTACAAAAAGTGTAAAAAATCATTCAACTCCCACTTCTTTGACCCTTTAAAATATTATTTACAATTGTATTGCCACTTTATTCCTAAAAACCCAAATTCGTTTGCAATAGACTTTACTGTGGATCCTCTTGAGCTGTGAGGGTGTGTGCTGGACTGCAACCCAAAATTTAAAAAAAAAAAAAAAGCCCCCAAAAAAAGGGAAATAAATTTTAAAAATCAATGTTTCTTGTACTTTGTGTTATTATCCACAGTTTTCCAGTTCCATGCATACCACAGATATAACTAATAGTCTACCACTCCGGCACTACAAATGAGAAGAAAAGCTGAAAGCTGTAGCAATTGCATGGCTCTATCTCTGGTGTATAAGAAGTTCAGAGAATGGCTTTGAACTCTTGGATAAACATCTCATTGTAATCTATTAGGATAATTTTTCTTTCACTAATGTGGATGGAGAGACGCAGAGAGAGGCTGAAAAGGAGATCATACCATATAACTCTGGCAGTAAGTGAAAGTGCCTATAGGAAGAGCTTAGTAATACAAAATTTCCCAGCAAAGTGAAGGAGACAGAGAGATCTCAGTACATACTCCAGATCGTGTCCACAAGAAAACATCCCTCTTCCTTGGCTGTGTAGTCTAGGGAAAACTCAACTTTTGGCTCAAGTAGATCTATCAGATGCCTAAAATTGGGTAGCACATTTTCAGCCTTTCCTCCAGTCATTACCAGTCATCCAACTCATTGGTTGAGTTTAGAGCATCCTTCCTATTTCCTGAAGCAGAACTGTTGCTTCAGCTAACTGCAGACTCAAGAGGACAGTACTGCATTAATTTCTTCTGCATTTGATTTTTATTGGACTGATAGGAAGAAGAGGTTTCATTCAAAGCAGACCCTGAATGAAAAAGGAGTTTTATATACTTTTCTTTTATTTACCTGATCCTGTAATGTAAACTTTATCTCCACCTTTCCCTCTATTTCAATATTATATTCACTCTATATCAATATTATATACCTAAATAAATTATATAAACAAAAAGGCATTTGAATTAAAACATATTTTCAGCTTTTGGCATTTCTTTGAGTAATTTCACTTTTTTTTGGTGAAATGTTTAGTGGAAGGGATGTTGAAAAATGAAATAAACTGAAGAAGTATAACCAGCATGCAAGACAGTGAGGAGAATGCAAAGCTAAATCAGTTATGGTTCTCATATGTAGTACTCTTGGCAGAGCTTATATTTCAGACATAAAATGCATGCAGAGGAAGTTTAATCTGCAGATTTTGTCATTTGGTTGTATTTCAGTAAGAGTGGAAGTGTTTGAACAAGTCAGGTAGTGTCTATCATCTGATGGCATATCCTCCAGGCAAATGATGAGCTTCCCAGAAGCCTTCCCACCCTTAGATATTTAATCCTCCAAAAGACATTCTTGATGCTTTCACAGTTGTTTGCACACTGCTTAGTGTCAGAGTTTGAGGCCTTTGTCTGGATAAAAACAGGCATCTGTAGTGGATAAGTCTCCTTCTGAAGCTGTTCCCCCAGTGATCCCCTTTAGCCGCTAGAAAAAATAAGATCAGTTTGCCTTGTCCTTAGCAAATGTCTTCAAAGATTCAGGTGACCTGCACCTTTCACTTCAAGTGAGCACACACACCATGAAGGGAATCTGGAATGACTAAGTCACATGAAAAGTTATGTTCAAAGGCTTTATATTTTTTGTTAAGATTGGTATAGTTGAACCACAGACACCATCTACTGCCACCACAGTACCTGGGTTTGGTACAGGTTTTCAACTCATCTGATGGATAATTTAATTATTGTCTAAGTTATTCTTGACTTAGATCAGAATAGAGAGAAATTAACATCTTTGACAGGATTTTGGTGGGGTTTTGGGGGGCTTTTGAAATAAATGCAGTGTCATATATCCCATATGCTTTCACATATCTGTTGTGTGGAAGTCCTACTTCCCAGTGAGACTGTCCACTGTCCCTTTTCTCCACTGGAAGGGAGGAAGACAATCTCTGTATTTTACCAGAAGCTATTTAGTCCATAATCATTTAATGATTGCTACTTAACAGGTCAGGGCATCCTAATCAATATTGCTTAGACCACTATTTTCAAAGATGGGTCCCTTATTATGTTTTAGGAGTATCTGCAATATGCTTGACATTATTAAAAACAAACAAACAAAACCCACAAAACACCCAAAATAAACAAACAAACAAAAAGAAAAATATAGTCCTTACATCAAAGAGTTAACAGTGTCAAAGTAGTTTACTTAGCTGGCAAAGAATGATTTATTCCATTTTTCATTGCAGTGTTTTCTAAGGTCTTGGAACTGACGAGACCTTCACACACCATAATCTTTCCCTCCTTACTCCCAGCACACGGGTTGTTTGGGTGGTTTAAACTGATCTACGACACCACTGACAGGCTCTGCTGGAGGCTAGGAGGTGTTTCAGGCAATCAGACTCAGACCTTTGGGAGGCTTTAGAAATTCCCGCGGACGGGTCTCGGGCTGGGCGCGCTTCTGTCAATGGTGCTGATGTCCCCCGGAGCCTGCCTGGTTCCGACCTCCCGAAACTGCAAGAGGGAGTGGCAGGGAGCAACAAAACAAAAACAAAAA
>JAOTQP010000001.1:27326047-27370409 GCA_026413545.1 Cichladusa arquata | reverse complement strand
AAAACAATTTATAAATTACAAAAAACATGTTCAAAAAAATTAAAGAAAATAGAGATTAATTATAGAAGAGAAATATGTGCCTTTGGCTTTTTTTTTTCCCCAGGTGTTGATAGTTTTTATTACTCTAAGAAGAGAGGGAGAGACCAGCTAAACCAGTACAGAACCATAAATACTGGTTAGGCCAGTACATGATAAACACAAGGCGTTCTATTGAAGCACTCAGAGTCAAGAGGCAAGCAGGGCTGCTGACTTTCAGAAGAGCCTCTCACTCATTGATAAAAATTCCATCAGTTTCGTAGGTAAATCCCTTCCTTTGATATTGTTTGAAAGTTACTCCAGGTTTGCAATCTTCTGCTAAAGCCCACAAGGTCTTTTTTTTGTTCTCATTACTTCTAACAGCTGGATGGATAGCCTGTATATCACTGAGCGTGTAATAAGTAATGAATGGCTTTGAAACATTGCTCTCATGAAAAGTCACATACAAATATGATGTTTACTTGCAATTTGTTTAAGTTATAAAAACACTAGCTGAAAGGGTGACTTCCCAATAAATCTGCTAGAGTACTGGGTAATGGAGCCTAGCTTCTTTCCTTTTCTTATGTTTTAATTTTTCACCTCAGTTAATTTATGAGCTCTTTCCAAAATCATACTCTAAGGCACATTTTTTAGCAAATTCCCCAAGTGAAATGCATCTAGGGAGTTGTCGCAAGCTCCTCCAATTTTTAATATCAGTTTTTCCCAGTTTCAATTCAATGAGCAACACATAATAGAAAAAAAACAGCTTTCATGATATTTACATTTCCTTCCCACATGTGTCACACGCTAATACCTTAAGGATCAGAAGGATCAGTTAGTGAGCTCAGTTATTTATTTTTTTCTTCATAAATAAAACAATAGAAGTAATTATTCTTATTAAAAATGGAATTAATCAAAATTGCTAAAGAATGTTGTACTGAAAGTGTCAGTTTCAGCAGAGCTTTAGTAACATTCATGTATTTTAAACCAGATACTTGAGCCTTTTACAGATTCACAGACTAGTTTAGCTATGCAAACTTCCTTTTTTCTTGACCTGCTCTGACTCAGGTCTGCAGGAACCACAGATCCTGAAAGGTCACATTCTCCACTTCTTGAACACATCAAGATTAGCAACTGGCCACAATTATGGTGTTGAAGTGTGGGGTTTTGACACACAGAGAACCTCAAGTGCCTTGCCAACAGCAACAAGAGCCCAAGAATTAGTGCTAGGTACAAGGTTTTCTAGTCAAAATTGGCCATTCTAAACTCAAACTCTACTTTCAAAATCCTTCTTTCGGTGATGAGATGCTCTTTTATCAAGTATTCTCTGTCTCACAACGGGAATATTTTACTCATTTACACTTTGCTTTGCAGATCAAGAGCCCTGTAACAAATCTATGGCGTTTGGGGACTCAATTTCATTTCTATAATTTACTATTTTATTTACATTCTGATACAAGCTTCGCTGAAGTCAGTTACAGTAATTCTGCCAGACTTGAAGCAGCCTCTTGAACTGGGATTATACACTTACTGATATACAGAAGATACAATATATTACTTGTAATTTTATCAAAATAGTTCTGTGTGTCAAAAGCTTTCTTACTGCATTTTAAATACATAGTCAGATCAGAGAAACACAGAAACAAAAAGGTGGGATTTGGATCAAAGCATTCTTAAAGGAAAGAGGAGATAAGACATTTTTGTCCACAGTCAAGAACTCTTCAGTGAAAGAATTTTTCAATCTGTTTCAATATATCTGTAGGTACTGAGATTCAGAGTTAAATAAGTTTGTAATCTATTAATGGAACCATTGAAATCCACACAATTATCATGATGAGCATTTAGTTACCCATAGGAGAAACTGAATTAGTGAAAGTAGAGCCAAACTGCTACATAGTGATGCAATCACTAAATAGTGATAGCAATGGATGTATAAACACATAACTCTCTGTTTTAAATAGATGTCATTACAGATACTGTAAACATATTTGTATCTAAGCAGAACGGACAAAGTGATAAACACAGAATAAAGAACAATGCCTAGTATCAAATACATCTGTGCACAAGAGCTACAAATGCCCAAACACTTGAATCCTTTGAACTGAGATAAATATGTTTATATTGTATTTTTAAATATGTCCAGATTATCCTGCTATCAGTTTTCTGCCTTTTCTGTTCCAAATAATTTAAAACTGCTTCAAAAGGAAGTGTTTTTCTTGAAATTGGAGGTACTTTTTAAGTCCTATTGATTCAAACTTGCTTTATAACAATAAAAAATATTCCAGTCACCTTCAACTAAGTATTACAGTACTGTGTTCAACAGCATTTCTGAATGTGCATGAGTAAAATAAAATAAAAAAAACCCCAAACCAATCTACTTCTCCCTTGAAGTTTGAAACCACTCATAAACTAATAGCCTGTGACTAGAAACAACGAGCATCACTAGTGTCCTAGTGAAACCAGACATTATTTCAGACCAGAATTATTGACTTTGTGAACCTCATCATTAAAAGTGTAGGTTTTCTTATTTGACAATTTTGCATAAATTCAGGATAAGTTTAATGAGATTTAATTACCATACAGTCTGCACTTAAATATTAGCTTTATAAACTCCTGAATTAGTCTAAGATTATGATTAAACCACCCACATTTTCTTCACATTCCCCCAAGGATACATCTACTATGATACCAATTTCCCACTCTAATTACAGGCACTATTTTCAAATTCCTGGTAGCAGTACATGTACTTTTAAAATCATCTCCTATCAATTGACATTGATGAGAGGAATTACTTCAAAGGTGACAAAATCAGAATAATTTTACCATTTGCTTTCAATTTGGCTGCAAATGCTATTTCAAGCTCTCTGACTTAACAGTAGAGAAATAATATATTTTTTATTTTTATTTAGACAGATTATTTAATTTAAAAATACCAAATTACATTTCTTGCAGATCACTTATAAATTAGATCAGAATTAAGAAGCAGCTCTGAAACATCTGTGCCCTGATAGCTGTATGCAGCTTATTGTCTTCTAAAAAGCTCACACCCTTTTTAATATTACTGGCTTTTACAGGAAGGATTTCCATTTTTCTTTTTCCTCCATTCACCTGTGCACTGTGTCTTTTTTGTGTTATTTAAGACATCAGTATGTAGGTACAGACTTTAATTTTCTTGAAGGAATGGAGTAGTGGAGTAAGAGAACTGAGATGAATGTTTGAATAGACACTGGCTAATTTTAAAGTCAGAAATTAAAAGCTCTGTAGAAGGCAGGTGTCATGTTTACTCTGAAAACTTTAGAAGCATGAACAAGCCTGGTAATATCATGGTTTACTGGGTTTCTCCCTGTCAATGGCTGACCATCTATATATTCTTAATTTTTATTGTCTAACTTTCATTGTGGAAAAAAACCATGTTAGTTTAAACTACATTTTATGTGGCTTTCACAGTAAGCTAAGCAGATGTAGACTTTAATTAGGTTTCTGTAAATATTATACAGGAGATCTAGGAATTGTACTGACAAGAGTTCTATTAAAAACTATTTTAAAGCTTTCTTGAGATTTGCAATTGACTGACAGGTTGAAAACTTTCAACTTTTCTGTTATTACAGACCATGCACATAGCAACAGACTAATTCATTGCCCAGATAGGGTCACCTGACTCACGTGGATATTTCAGCTATACTACTCAAAAACTAGTGCTTTATTTTTTATTTTTTTTTTAAGTTTGATTTCTGTAATTTTAAAATCCGCACAAAATCCAATCGATTTTTCAAGATTTTTTTTCCCTGAGAAATCATTTATTCCTTTGGGAAAATAAATGGACATGAATGAAGAGGAGCTGAGTCTGAAGCATACCAGTTTTTGATAAAACAATTTACCCAGTGCCACAGAGAAAACGACTTTTTAATGCTTGGGATCAGCTACTGATAGCAATACCTGGAAGGCCATTTTTTCATGTTGTTCTCACTAGATATTTCCAAGGAAATTGCCATGGTTTAATCACCATGGGATTTTTTTCAACTAATCTTGCCAGTTCCCGTTTGGTCAAAATTATGCACTGAAAATTATGTTTGTCATAAGAACATGAGCAGCATACCTACTAACAATAGTAACATATAAAGCAGAGATCATACAGTTTCTTTGGATCATAGTTAACAGAATATAGTTTCTGTATAGTTTAGTGCTTAGGATTTTTACTATTTGTTTTTGTTGGGTTTTAAATCAATTTACTTTCTAATTTCTTTTTCATGGTGGTCTCCATGGATCTATAAATATTATATTACTCATCTGAAGTTTGTCATGAGAAAGAAGCAGTCATCAGAGGCTTTGCAAAATTCTTTAGAAGTTTCCTCTAAAGACAGAAGTCCTATCAGAACAAAGTTGAAAGCAGCATAATGATGGGTGGAGCAGGTTTTCTGGTGAAGGTACAGAAGCATGTTTTTCTAAACTCTTCTGAAACTGCTGTTGTAAATGTCCCTTCCCTGCTGTCACCAAAAAAAAAAAAAAAAAAAAAAAAAAAATCCTTCCTAAACTAAGTTTGAAAACTTAAAGTTCCTGAAATGCTTTCTCAATTTCTACTTTTTTTTTTCCAATACCACAACAGAAAATTTTCTACTAAATAATGCACCACTTGAATCCAGACAGGTTAACATCAAGCCAGACAGGTTACCATCAAGCCCTCATGACTGGCACTGCAGGGCCAAGCAGCAAAATGTGAAAAACAGCTGAGCATGGATTAAACTCGTTGTTTTTTCCTTTTCAGTTCAAGCCCAAACTCACTACAATTTCAAACTCAACTACTCATTTCAGGATGTTCATATAGTCAGTAATGGCTCCAAAAGTGGTTCAGAAACTTCTCTCCCTCCTTTGCTTTCTCCTTTTGCTCTGGGATCTCTTGTGATACGAGACTTGATTGTCTCCAAGATCTGCAAACAGACCTGTGGCCCACTTGTGCACCAGTTTGCTCATGACTGTGTGGCTTCATTTGATGGGGTGAAGTACTGGCAGCATCAACTCACCACACTTCTCTTTCTGCTTTGGGGTTTACTTGGCTTTCTGTTTCCTGTGTGGATGAAAATTCCTAATGTGTTTTCATTTACAGAATGCTCGTGTAGGCATGTTCCTTCTTTCTAGGGTATATGACTGGTCACTGACACACTGTAAGTCAACATACAAGGTGAGCTATAAATGGTAGAAATGCTGGCCTGTAGCTGAGGGTGTTCCTATGCCAACTGTCCACCAGTTCAAAGGTCCTTTGCTGTGAGCGTGATAAATGGTGGGCCTCCATTCAGACAAATTTATTGCTCAGGGACAGATTTCCCCAGAAATACAATAAGCATTTCAATCAACTGGATCTCATTTGGTTCATGGTACTCAGAGAAAGGCGGACCTCTGGTTTATCTATTCCCCTTTATTGATCCTAACTCACTGTATTCTTTTCAAAAATCAAAATAATGGCATGCATTACTTTTGAATAGCTTGCCAAACAGATATTTAGCATTATGTCTTATATTAAGAACCCATAATTTGAATTCTAGTTTTATTTTGTTACAGTTATATTGCTTATTTCTCATGTTTTTCAGTGATGCTGATCAGCAATGCAGAAAAGAATAAGAGAAAATAAGCAGCTTCTGGATCAGGGTCTTCATTTTACATTTGCTTAGCACTTATTACAATGGAGCTTTGATGTCACTGGCTTCTGGAAACAACTGGGAATATCAGCATTCAATAATTATGTTAATGCACAACTTCCTTAATTTCTTCATTTTAATCAGTATAATTTAAATATAGGAGTTCACCATAAAGCAGTATGTCCTTGATCTGATTTGCTCTTATTTACAAAGTAAAACAGGAAAAATGCAATATTGTCAGAGAAAGCAAAAATTGAACATGCTCTATTTTCTCTTTCAATCCCTTAATTTCAATTTTTTAAGGACAGCCTTCTTACAACGGGTATTCAAAAGCTAATTCAGTTCAGGTTGCCCGAAATTTCTCACAATAAAAGGCTTATTTTTAATTGCACACAACTTTGCCAGGCACCAGGTTACAAGCTGAAATTTTTCATGTCAGATGTCTGACTTAGATTGAATATTGATTTTTTTTTTCTTCAGAACTTCAGAAAAACAAACAAACAAAGCAAAACAAAACATTAGTTGCTTCTGAGATTTGCATAAAGCAGCAACAGAAATTGACTAGACCTATCTTTTAAATATATAAATAACTTTTAAATATATAAATCTATACAAAGGTGTCACGTATTCTCTTAGTGTGCTCCATAGATAAAACTATCTGTATTTTTGAAGCACTAATTGTTTATACTACAGAAACCTGGAGAAAATCACTGTTTTATTTTCATTGCAAAGTTTGAAGGAAGTGTACTTGTAAAGCCACATGATTAATGAGAAATATAAAAAGAAATAGTGAAGATTAACTCTTATTGGAAGAGACAGGCAACTCAAAGAAAAATTAGTATGTGATTATGCAGTGAAAGGCTGGAAAAGTACATGGACAAGAGGACATTAGAATTTCACTTACAGTCTTAACTCTGCTTCTCTTATGTTTTTAAGTACTAAACTTTAGATTCTTATAATTATTTGTTTTGTTTTGCTTGTTTTTTTTTTTAATACTAAAAACTGTCTGGAGCTACAGCACAGTATTAAAAAATACATCACATAGCATTTTTCATGGTATAAAAAAAAGCCTGTTTCTTTGACACATTATCTAGTTTACTATCAAAAGAGTCATATCAGTGATCTACACTGTCTGGAACCCTAAAAGCTCAGAACTGCAGCTGTATCTTCCCAGCAAGATGACCAGGGACTGCAAATAACCATCGAATATATCCTCCAAAAGAATTCTTATCCAGGTGGGGTTTTTCTGAGCCATTGAGCAAATGGACAGATAATTTCTTTGGGAACTCCATGGACACTACCCCTAAAACCACAAGATGGAGAGGCCCTTTTTTAGAATAATTGTCTGTAAGTGTCAGGAAAACTCTAAATACAGGCCTTAAACTAAGCTGTAGCAAAAGCTTTTTTATAAAGGAAACATACCTCAAAACCCTGGGGTTGGTTATTTGTTGTTGTTGTTGTTGTTTGTTTGTTTGTTTTTCTTAAATAGTAGTGGTTTTAAGTAACTCCGTAATCCAAAATCATAAAACACATAATTACACCATGAAAATTTTTAACATAGAAATCTATGAGAAATTATAATTTAGCCTCAAAAGTTGATACAGCCATACAGGTATTTATTATTTAGATGCCCTACATCATGACTTGAACCTGTGACCTCTTTAATATTGTCAGTTACAGCCCTCTATATAAACGTTTACTGACAGTAGACTTCAGTTTCTGTCCCTCACATTTCCTATTATCTAAACTCCTCTGAGACACCAACTAGCAGTAAGCATTAAAAAACAAAACAAGATCAGGTGACTGTTTAGCCTAACTTTCCCTAAAAAAATGGGGTTTTTTATTTTTATCATCTCAGTTAGCTGTATCCAGGGTGACTTTTTCCCAAGAAAAGTCTCAGTGATGGATATAGATTTAAAAATGCAAAAATCTGTGCTATTACCAAGAGGGAGTCCAAATAACCATATGTGGGCTCAATAAATCTTTGTAATGTTGTAACTTCTTTGCTTAAAAGATAGGTGTTGTACATGAAAACTAACTTCCATTGTTTCCACAAAACACTCCTTAGCAGCTGTATCAAAATATGTGATTAAAAGCAGGAGTCCGCGACAACTTTTATAAATTTGTAGAATGGTTTGGGTTGGAACGGACCTTAAAGATCATTTAGTTCTAATCCTCCTGCCATAGGCTGGAACACCTTCCACTAGAAAGTGTGTTGTTTCTTAAATATAAATAAAACTAAGTTTTAGGATTTCTTTTCAAACAGCATATTTTCAAGCTATGCCCTTTTAAAAATGGAAATTATGTTTAGATGCAGTGCAAGTGCTCTAGAAGACAAAAACTACCAATATATTGCCTCTTTTGCTGGAAGAGATGACCTCAGTTCTAAGTGTTTCGACAGCAGAAGTAATTCTCTTTGGAAATGTGGTCAGGTCTCATGGAATCAGCCTTGCAGTTGCATGAAATATCTCTAGCACCAAAGCACGTGTTCCCAAGGGACATAAAATTTGCTGAACTCATTTGTGCACACCCTCAGATACCATGAGAACTGAGCTCTGGGGGGTGGGGCTGATGGATGCTGCTGGGGTGCAGCTGGCAGAAGGCACACAGGGATCCAGCACAGCACAGTCCTTTCCCAAAAGAAAGCACTGGAAACCTACCTGATAGAGCAGTAGCAGATGAGAAAAGAAGGGACAGTAAACTATTAAATCAACTAATATTCATCAAAATAATTGTCTCAGTCCTTCTCAGCTACATCCAGGTGAAGGCAATTTCAAAGCCCAAAGCCGTATCAGCTAAAGGAACCTAGAGCTTAAATGGAAATCTCATGAGAGGATGTGTAATTTAACTTATTTGTAGTTAAGTAACTACAGGAGTAAAGTAGACATGTAAGGCAAAACTTGGACAGAGTTGATTCATTGGGTGGGCAGTTGCAAGAGCATGAAAGAGGCAAAACTTGTCACAAGAGTCTACATAAATTAAAAATAATACGTGTTCAGGATTTGTTTTAATTAATTTCATTAAAATATAGTTTATTTAATTATTTTCTAAAAATAATTATAATAAAAAATCATTTTCCCATTCCAGTTCCACAAAACAGTATTCATATAACTCAACAAGCGCAAAAGAAATTTGTCATAGTCTTCATTGAAGAATCAGAGTTGGGATTTAATTTCAGAAAGGATTTTTTTTTCCCATTGGTTAATATTTTTTTAATTTGCCTAAGACAGGCTTGAGCCATGCTTCACATTGTCGTGACTTTTTTTAGTATTAAGCTGAACAAAACCAGATTAAAATGTAATTAAAATCTTGTGTGAATTTAGTTTAACATCCGCTTTAGCATCCAAGCATTTTCTATCATATTTTAATTGCTAGAACTTGTTTTTTTCTTCCTGAGACACCCTCATTGTTTCCAAGGAGGTATACGATTTCTACCGTTCATATGTATATGTATGTGTATATATATAAATACCTTTAAATACCTATTTGTGTTTCCTCCATGGCAGTATTTCTGTTTAGGTGATGCCTTGATGCTCACCTGTGTCTAAGACATGTCTCAGCTGCCACTACTGGGAGAAGGTTTTTACTGCACACTCCCAAGGCAAGCATTGCACCAGTAGAATCACTGAACAACCTATGAGTCTGGCAGACAAAAATAGTAACACTTCTAACCTTTAATTCTTTGGCCACCTTTATTTGGCTTTCTCTACTGAGGCCAGACCTGAAAGCAGTCTTATGCACACAATCAATTTGTGAGTGCACAATCATAATTTATTGCCCGTGAGGCACATATTAAATGGCAGGGGCTAACGTGGTGTGATGTGCTCAGCAGTTCGTGAGCAGGCAGACAAAGCTGCTCTGCTAGCCAAGCTGGCCAGGCAGCTGGCAAACATGCAGGAAAGTGCCAGTCCTTGGGCCATTCTTTGCAGTGGACAGAGCTTGTATGAATTGCCACCTTTCTCCTCTCCGATTTTAGATCTTCCCATATTGCAGTTTTCCTCTTGAATCTAGGATGATTTCAGATTTTCTGTTTCAAGTCAGTTCTTTTGCCAATAGCAGTTCTGTACTCCAGTGGGCCTTTTATTTCTACTTTTCAGCTTGCATGAGCCAATGGCCCATGCTAACTGCCTCTCAAGAGCTGACAGAGAATGCCACAGTTCAGCAGGATCTTCCTTTTGTCAAATCTGGGGCAAGGGCTTATGTGGGTCCTCTTTGCACGAGTACCCTTATTCTCAGCACTTAGAAGCTCGCTGTCCAGCATAGTTTGGAGACAGAGAGCAAAAGTGCAAGCACAGGAAAGCTGGTATGACCACGGCCCTGCAGGTGAGGTTTATAAGAGGCACAGCAAATAAAAGAAGTCTCCCAAAGAACCCACATCTGGGAAAGACCAATGCACGCTCAGCCAGGTTTGGAAGGGAGGTGTGGATGATGGCCCAGACCAGCCTCTCACAGACATACCTTGGCTTGGTGCTTGCCCAATGCTAGGCTCAGTGGTGGAAAGGAAAGGCTGCCAGGGACGGTAAGGGGAGCACAGAGCTCACCTTCCCTCCCCCTACCCCTGCTCTCTTCCCTTTCTCCATCGCTCTCTTCAATATGTCTTTCTTAGATCAGCCCTTTCTTTTCTTCCTCTTTCCCGTTGGTTCAATATGATCCTGTTCCTTCCTGCCTCCCCTCACTCCCTTTTGTCTTCTCACCTCAATTTCACTTCCTAACCCTGCTTTTCCAAGCCATGACACGACAATCCGTCTCCCTTTGAGTCATCCTTACTTCCCCCCGACGTCCCCTATCACTCTGACGTCTTTCCCCCTTCCTCCCCCCAGCTCTGACGGACGCGGTCCTCTCACCCCACTGAACCCTCCTCCTTTATAAAGAGATTTTTCTCTTTTTAATCCACGAGACCCCCGTCGCAGCCTCAGCTCTCGGCGCACCGTCGGCATCGCGGGGCAAGAGCCGATCCTCCCTCCGCTCCTTCCCTCCCCCCACAAGCAGGAAAGCCCCGGGCGGGGACAAAGCTCCGGGCGGGGACAAAGCCCCCGGCGGCTCGGCCCCGACACCGCCCCCCGGGATGGGCGGCCGTGCCCCGCGGGCTGCGGGGCAGCGCGGCGGCGGAGCGCAGGTGGGCGGCGGAGCGCAGGTGGGCGGCGGGCTTCGGGCTGCTCTCCGGGCTGCTCCGGGCTGCTCTCCGGGCTCCTCTCCGGGCTGCTCTCCGTGTCCGACGGCGCGGGCGGCGGGCGGCCGCTGTGCCGCGGGCGCGGGGACGCGGGGCGCGGAGCCCCCGGAGGTTGGGCTGGCCCAGCCGGCCGCTTTCCCCCGTCGGAGCCCCGGGATGCTGGCTGGCTCGGCCCCCGTCGGAGCCCCGGGATGTTCGGCTGGCTCGGCCCCCGGCAAAGCCGTCGGGAGCGCGGCCGGCTCTTGCCGTGCGAGAGCGATCGCGGAGCGCGGGCCGGGATGGGGAGGGGGCTCCGGGAGCGGCGGGGTACGGAGCTGCCGCTGTCTGCGTCGCTCGGGAGTTTTTCCCCGCTGTAGTTATTATACTTCAACATTCCTGCCTTCCAACTGCTTTTAAGCTTTCCGTTTGCTTCCCGTATTGTAAGAGAACAGCCTCATACTGGAGCAGTTTCATGCTGGACATTTAAATGTTGCAAAAAAGAAATCGCAGATTTTAAAATACGGGAGATGTTACAAAGGGGACAAGACTCACCATTCCAATACAAACACTCAAAAGATGTGTTTTGCTGCTGTAGCTATTACTTATGCGTAGTTCTAGTATTACTTACAGTAGTTTTGTCTTAAAAATAGAGATTTTTGTAATAGTCCACATGGCCAAGATCTTCTATCTCTTGTACCAAACTAGTCTGTGACTGAAAAGTTCCCAGACATTGAGCACTTCGTGATACCAAAATAATTCCGTGCTCAATAACTGACTTCTAAGGATAGTGTAGCTTTCAGCCAGTCATTCATTCCCCTTTGTGTTCCGAGACTATAACCACTGGTTGTTGCTCCACAGGCGTTTTAATTGGCATGTGACATTAATCTCAATTACATCTGAAATTCTCATTTCATATATTCACCGGAATAGTCTCTTTAATAACCATCTGAGGGGTTTTGTACACTGATTTTGAAAAGCAAGCATGTTAAAAGCAGACCTATTATTGCATTCTCTCCAGAAGTCTTAATGAAATAGCAATAAAGGAAACAGTTGGGACTTCGCCATGGCTTTCCATGTGGAGGGACTGGTGGCCATAGTTGTCTTCTACCTGGCAATCCTGGCAGTAGGGATATGGGCTGCTTGGAAAACCAAGAACACCGGCAGTGAAGGAGATCGCAGCGAAGCTATTATAGTCGGTGGAAGAGACATTGGTTTGCTAGTTGGTGGATTTACAATGACAGGTATGTAAAAAAACACCTTTTTGTTTCGTAGCCGGCATGTAACTTGTCAGTTTTCTTGCAATCTGCATGTTGAGTAATGCAGAGTGGGGAAAATACATATACTTTTTATCCAATTGTTTAATGAACAGCCACATGTGGCATCTGTATAAAAACAACTAATATTTGTAAATCTTACAGGAGGAATATATTTTCATTAATTTTCATATATTTTCATTCCATATTCATCTGTAGATCAGTTATGTTTGGAACAAAAGTATGGAATGAATATGTTATTTTAAAATAACAGTTATTGTTTTTAAAACCATCCAAATTTGTGTGTTTTTCTCGGGTTTGTTTCATCTGAGTAAAATAAAGTTTATAGGGAAAATGACTGGTGGGAAGGGGAGGGTGTGCAATATAAATTAACTTTCTAAAGGAAAATTGGCACAACTCCAAACTTGCAATTGTACAGATTTCAGCAAACTTATTTTGTGGATTCTTTTAGCTTCTTTTTCAGCAGTTGGACAAAATAATGCATTACTCTCAACAGCAGTATCAGTAAGAAAAGGCTGGGTGAAGGAAGAGTTCTTCACTGATTTTGTAAACAGTGCTCTCTGACTCCCAGAGCCAGTCAAACCAGCCATCTTACCTGGGTAAATAAGATATTTGTGATACTGTCCAAAATCTCAAAACTTATGGTATTGGAACAAAAATGCATTATAGGAAGAGTGAATTTGCCCACCATTACATTAAAGCAAATTAATTTTTAGGCATGCTTTTTTTTTTTTTTTTTTTTTATTCTTAATTTAATCTAAATTGTATTCAGGCAAAGCCTGAATTGTCAAATTGAATTTATCTGACTGTATTTATGTTTTGTTGTTTTGCCTTGTTCTGCTTTCACAATTATCTAATAAGGAAGAGCAAGGTAAAACTTGGGCCAAAACTCGGCATTCTTTATTTGAGATAAATTCACATTATTTTGCAGGGGCATTCTGCTCAAAGACTGAATATTTATATATTGAGTAAAGAATATTTGTAAAAGTCAATAAAGTTTGAATACAGTCAGATGTTCTACTTTTTGCACTGTGCTGTAATTTACTGTATCACGCATCCATCGGCTACTGGTGCATAAGATATGATGAGTTTGCTCATAGCAGGAGCTAGTTTGACTGCTTTCTGCTGAATGAAATGTTTTCAAGAGCATTGAAACCAGAATATTTTGCAGAAAAATTCGCAGAAATATATTTGGTTGCCACAGAACTATAGACATTAAATCAGGGAAGTTGAGATTTTAAAAAGGGATTTCCCACAGAAGTGGCTACAACTTGTGGCTTTGCATATAGAAGATACAAATTCTGGTCTCCTTAATCCTATTTTGCAGGAATATTTTGTGTAACAGCTGAAGCACAGATAAGACCTGAACTGGGATTTCCTATATCTCAGGCATGTTCTGTAGCCACCACGATTCACACATGTTCATCCTGTATTGTGCAAGCTCTAGAGATGGCGCAGTCTCTCGTCTTCGCAGTAGAAAATCAGACTGATGCTAAAGCCTTTGGGTAGCTAAAACTATAATGGAATTTATACTGTTGGGACTGACACTCTCTCCTCCCATGCCTTCCTTAAATCTGGCAATTAAAGCTTGATATGGCGACTAAGCTACTTTTCAGTCGTAGCGAACCTCACCTGAGCATAAAGCGAGATCTGGGCACAAATCTGCTGAGCCAGGGTTAGTCCGGGTTTTGGCTCAGTGAGGGTGTTTGGGGCACTCGATTTCTAAAGCCATAACAAAACAATTATCGAAGTGAACTGATGAAAATCCACAATAATTTTTACAGGTTGATCATTTTTACAAAATGGACACATTATTAGAGACATACTTGCTTTTTAAAAAACGGTCGATGCTGATTTTGCGCCTCACGACCATGACTATTTGCAATACATGACTATTCCAACATTGTCTTTATATTTTTCAGGTTTAATTGTCTAAATATAAATTAGAAAGCAAAGCCTACCCCACAAAGGAAAGTAAGGTGTTCTGAAGATCTCCAGAAAGGATATTCTTTGTAATGTATATCATGAAGCACTTTGGGTTATGAGATAAGGCCTTATTCTCTCTTTTTTGCCTGAGACAAACACTACAATGTTCCACGGGTATTGGCTATGAAAGTAGTAGAAATTTCTAGAGAGGATGACAGCACTTAGCCTATAAATTTAAAATAAAAGTCAGAACACAAGCATCAAAGTCAAGATTCCAGAGTAATTGTAGCTGATTTTCTAAACAACATTGAAAAATCTTAAAGCACTACCTATGAGTAACAGCTGTGGATATTTTTGGATATATGCTATGATCCTGAAGAAGAAAAAGCTGTGTCAACCAGCTACAGAAATGCTGAACACAAAGCCTGTTGAGGGTTGAGTGTGTCTGCAAGTAAGAAAATAGAAAGAATGAAAAGCTTGAATTGTGGATGGATCACAGCAGTTCATATTAAAATGAAATAACATTGTACCATAGTAGACACATTTAATCTATTTATCATTTTTACATAATTAGCGATAAAATGATTCATTAAATATTAGTCTTCCTTATTTTTGTGAATTAATTTTTTTTAAGAAGTGGTATCTTCATCAAAATTGAATCTAATTTGATTTCTGTGATTGAGTTTAAACCTCAGAGGAAATAGTTAAGATTACATAACTAAATGCTCACAAACATGACCCAAAAGGTAATAATCTATTGATATAATTTTTGCATTTTAGTTAGATAGAGCTATGTACCCTTCCACACAAAAAAAAATATTGCACAATTCTATTTTATTCTAATCCTTGGATCAGAATTTTCGTTTCACAGAACTTGATGAGTTTATTAAAAAATTTGAGTGGTGAGATAAGGAATTGTTCCTGAAGAAGTGCCAAAAAATTCAGTTTCCTAGTATACATCATTATATATCAAGAACTCAAAGAACTTCTGTGTGTCTCACAGGAGCTAGAAGAAAAATTGCACTCCTTACCCTCAGTATTTGTCTGATCATTTTTTTCGGTGTATGTTTTAAATGGATATCAGTATTTGCTTAGGTTTTTTTGTTTTTCAGATGGCAGGCAAAGACAAGATTAAAATAGATTACCACATGAATGCTTCCATAGATTATTAAATATTGTATTCCTTTTTAGGAATTAGGTAAAAACAAAAAGAATTTAACCAAAAATAAAGGTATTAGACTAACTTTAAATTGTAGCTTAGCAAATGAGGATCAGAAAATTAATATCTAAGGTTGAAATCCCATCCTCTCTTATCCCTTTATTTCACTTCTAATATATTTACCTGTGTCAGTGTACGTGCTGACTATCCATTCACCCCTTCAGAAAAAAAACATGTCACACCTTCCTAGAGCTCTGTGGTCCTTGATAGATGGTCCAGAACAGTCATGTGCATGGAAAAATTGATTAGCAGCAATTTTTCAAGCCCCTATCCAGAAATTGAGAAATAAAAATAACGGCTAAATCCTTCATGGCACCTTATACAGCAATTATCTGTCTGCAGGGCAGACAGTGGAGGGTAATGACCCCTACAACATCACACAGAAGGGAATTGACTTGATCTCCTCCAGAAGAAAATAAGGGAGCTAGGCATGGCATCCAAGTGCCCCTTGGAGAACACCTGACACCTCTGTAGCTGGAATCAATGCAAATCAATGCTGGAGTTCTTAGTCCATAGCTTAGTCCAATCCTTCACCATAGCTGCAGCAATGTTGGACATCTGCCCTTTACTATGGGTATTATTCCCACCTGTAACCAAGTATATAATTAATGTAGAATTCATGCTTGTCCATTTTCTGGGGGAAGAGATGAATATGCTTCCCTCTCTAAATATTTACTTTTTGATATTGTATGCAGGTGTTTATTCCATAAGACTGTGCTACTTGAGACACAATAGAGAGCACACATTGCAGGTAGTCACAGATTTTTCCATAGAGGGTGATGTCCCTCAGGGGTCCATATTGGGATCAGTACTATTCAACAGCTTTGGGGACTGTGGACAATGGGACTGAAGGCACTCTTAAGCAAGGTTGCAAATGACACCAAGATGAGTGCTGTGGTTAGTTATCTAGAGGGAAGGGAACCCATACAGAGGTACCTGGCCAAGTGTAAGAGGCCAAGTGTAAGATCCTCCAGCTGGATCAGGGCCGACATTGATACAGGGTGGGTAATCAGTGGATTAAGAGCAGCCCTGTTAAGAATAACTTAAAATCACAGAATTGTAGAATCATTAGGTTTTAAGATCATTAAGTTCAACTGTCACCCCAGCGCTACTGCTGTGACCCCTAAACCACAACACCACATCACTCAGCACCAGATCCAGACACCTCTTAAACACCTCCAGGGACGGTAACTCCACCACCTCCCTGGGAAAGCTATTCCAATGCCTAACCACCCTAACAGTCAAAATTATTTTTCTAATATGTAATCTGAATCTCACCTGTCTCAGCTTAAGACCATTTCCTCTTGTCCTTTCACTGCAGATGTGGTAGAAGAGACTGGCCCCACACCACTACATCCTCCTATTAGGCAGTTGTAGAGAGCTATGAAGTCCTGCTCTTCTCAAGACTGAACATACCCAGCTGCCTCAGTTGTTCCTCATCAGACGTTTTCTGGCCTTTGATGAGCCTTGTCACCCTTTGCTGACACACTTCAGCATCAATGTCCTTCTCAAAGTGAGGGGCCCAGAACTGGACACAGTATCAGAGGTGCTGAGTACAAGGGGATGATGTCTTTCCTGCTCCTGCTGGCCACACTATTGCTGATACTGGCCAGGCTGCCATTGGCCTTCTTGGCCACCTGGGCACACGTTGGCTTGTGTTCAGCTGCTGTTGACCAGGTCCTTTTGTGCTGGACCATTTTCCAGACACTCTGTCCCCAGCCTGTAGTACTGCCTGGAGTTATTGTGACCAAAGTCTAAGACTCAGCACTTGGTCTTGTTGAACTTCATGTGGTTGGCCTCAGCCCATTTCTCCAGCCTGTCCATATCTTACACTCCTGCAGATCAACACTCTGACCCAGCTTCGTGTTATCTGCAAATTTTCTAATGGTAGACTTAATCCCCTCATCTAGATAATCAGTAAAGATATTAAACAGGACTGGGCTCAACACTGATCTCTGGGAAAGGCTGAGACAGTTGGAGTTGTTTAGCCTGGAGAGGACAAAGATCTGTGCAGACCTGATAGCAGCCTTACAGTACCTTAAAGAGGGCTTGCAGAAAAGATGGGGATCAGGGCATGTGGTTATAGGATGAGATGTAGAGGTAGGGAACTGAAGGGTAAATTCAGATTATATATTAGGAGGAAATTCTTTACTGTGAGGATGGTGACACACTGAAACAGAGAAGTTGTGGATGCCTTATCCCTGGAAGTGTTTAAGGACAGGTTTGGCAGGGCTTTGAGCAGCCTAGTCTAGTGAGTGGCATCCCTGCCCATCACAGAGGGGTTAAAAATAGAAGATTTTTAAGGTCCCTTTCAATCCAAGCAATTCAATAATTCTATAAGTCCCTCTATCTTTGCACTGTCGTGAGTCACAAAATCCCAAATATTTGACAGCTTTTTATGTAGTTTATGTATCATTGCTCTTCTCACTAATAATCAGCCTTGACCCATCTTCCCCATGTGGTCCCATATGGGCATCACTCACCCCTTATTTCTGTGGTACACAATAGCTCTTGATAACCAAAAGTCTACTCGTAACAGGTCTCCTTGGGTCACTTCTTTTGTTGCAGTCTTTCTCTGCACACTCACCCCTCATAAAAGTCCATTATACCATTTCCAACAGCAGAATGGTCCATTCCTCTGCTTCAAATTGCTGAAAGGGGGACAATTGTAATTCTCTGGTTGCTGAAGATCTTTGATTTGAAAGCCATTGTGAAATTCAGCAAAATACCCTCTAGTAGTACTTGAGAGATACCACAGTCAAGCGGAAAAGAGTGGTTATTTAGCTTTTAATGCAATTTCTTAAGGAATTCTATTAAATTTTCTTAATTTGTTTTTCTCTCCAATTGTTTTTCTTAAACACAAAATCAAGTTTACTTCTATGATCGTGGATGATGGGAAAATTTTGAGGAATGTTTAAGGAAAATGCATTTCAAACTATTGTGACTTTTTGCACAGAAACCTTAACTACTCTTATATGAAAAAGTAAAGCCTTCTGACACAAGCCAAAACATCCTTACAAAAATCTAGGACTTGTAATGGTCCGTCTGCCCTTGTTCAAACTGCAGACTTTGATTTATAAAACTTACTTATTATACATTAGAAATAATTTTTAAAATTTTTGCATGGAATCTGCAAACAGGAAGAGATAAACTTCATTACTTCATTTGTTAGGAAGTATTTTTGCAGATGTAATCACAATACATTTCTGTGTTGGAGTTTTTCTCTCACATATGCTGTTGGTTCCAAATCCTCAAATGAAGAAACTTCCCTTAAAGGCAGAGAATCAACTCATTAAGTGTCAGAGAAGTGTCAGAGTATATTAAAAATACTGCTTTTTGGAGAGAGAGATAAAGTCAGAAATATTGGAGATAGCACATATCCCTTATTGAATATGGCTCAAGGAAGCATAAAATAAATGAATCAAAGTTTAGAACTTGTATGGCAACAAACAAAAAGCTCTATATAGAAATGTTTCAAGAACTCAGAGTTTATTAATATACTTCATGTAGCAACAATTAAAAATTTAACAGGGTTTAAAAGGGTTTTTTTCCATGAAGGTTCTGGTAAATAATGTGTTCATTAAACTTTTGCCTAATTTAAATGTTTTTCTTCAGACTCCCTTTATGCCTCTCCTTCATTTGTACTAGCAAAATAATGGTAATGGTAAATAAGTAGTGAGGGACTCAGCCCTGACATCTTCGCTGACTATACAGAGACTTAGACACTTTGATGATTGCCTCAGTCCCTTTGACTTCTTTTTTCATATGCTTAGGCTGTAAATTCAAATTAGGGCTGCCTTTAATAAAAGGATGCCGTGCCTGGCACTTGTATTGTTCATATAATAAAAAATAACCATATCATACATAATGACAATTTTATTATACAATGTGTGAGCTTTTCTTTCTTTGTGGACATTAAAGACTTTTCCATCTCTTCCTTTTCAGCCACCTGGGTTGGAGGAGGTTACATCAATGGGACAGCAGAAGCTGTGTATGTCCCAGACTATGGTCTAGCTTGGGCTCAGGCCCCTATTGGATATTCCCTTAGCCTGATTTTAGGTAAGCAAAGACTAATACTAATAGTCACTCATTTTAAAGGGTTCTGATGTCAGGTCCATTCCTTGAAATGAAAAAACAAAGGTCTGATAAAAAGTTGCTGAGGTAAACTGAATCCCTTCTGCTGTATGTTTGGCTATTGAAAAAAAAAAACAACAACAAAACAAAATCTCTATAAATAGTTTGATATCTCAAGTCTCCTAAATTCCTTGTCAAAACCTATTTGATTATTACAACCATATTCTTCAGGGGGAGGTAGGGGGTAGAGGTTGGGAAGGTGTACTTAAATTGTCAGTACCAAATTTTATATATTCAAGTTTTCTTTAATTGCCTGTATGATCTGGAATGTGGCCCAGGTGCTCAGGTACCAATGCACCTATAGATCTTGGAATTCGACTAATATCCTTTTGAGTTAGGAAATGCTTATGCTTTATGCTTACTTAGAATCCAGGTAACTTTTCTTATTTTGTGTAGGAAGTATGTGGGACATATTTCCTTAGATTGGAAACTATTTCCTTAAAACTGGAACATGCAACATCTTAAATGTAGTACAAAACTCTAAATCACATGTCAGAATGCAAATGCAGAACCATGATATATGCAGGGCCAGAGTGTAAAATACAGACAGTGTTATAAGTTTTAATTCTGCAATAATGATGCAACTGTTTAAAAAGCATGTTGGTACAGAAAAAAGGATCCTGTGTTTTTCATATTTCCTTAACATGACTGATATACTCACCTTTCTAATATTACTTGGCCTCTCAGTCTATTCTGAGTCTATTCTAAGGGTCCTCCTACCTAATTTGTCCCTTTGTTTCCTTTGGTTGCTTATTCAGATCCTCTTTCCCTTCTTATTTCTTCCTATACTACTTGTTTTCCTTCCTCTTTGCTTTTTCCCCTTGAAAATGCTTTCCAATGGCCTGTCCTAGTTATCCTCACTTCCCAGGCAGAGCCTTTTCCCACTGTAGATGTTCCTCTCTGGCCTGTGCAGAGTTCCAGTTCTGGCAGTGGTTGCCATTTCTGAGAGCAGCTCTATCTCCTGTGAGGAAAGCAGGGACTGGAGATGTCTGCCTGATGGCATTAGGAGGGCATGAGGGTCACAGTCTATTAGTGTTACTTTTTTGTTTGTTTGTTTTTAGTTAGAGTTGGGATTGAAGCACAAGAGACCAGTTTTGTGTTTGGACTTGGTTGTTCATTAATTTTTATTTATAGTACAGTGAGTGTTGCAGTACTTTTAGCTAATAAGCTGAAAGTGAAAAAATGGAGGTGTATCTTGCTTGTTACAAGGTCTTCTAAGGCTTAACTATTTAATTTAAAACTAACATTTTTATTATTTATATTTTTGACTTAATGACTAAGCACCTGTGACTTGCAGTGTGGCATTTTCTATTTAATAATAAAAATACTAAGAAGAAGAAGGAGCAAGAATGAAGAAGTGAATGCTTCAGAACTTCCATTTTGTCTTATACTTACTACTATATTCTAAAACCCCAAATTCCAAACTCTTTACTATGTGACATTACACACTTTTATTTAAACTACACACCATTTTAACTCTTATTACTAAATGTGGAAGCCTTCTCCAAGGCAGTGCTGTTCTGGGGGTCAGTGCCAGAAAGGACAGAAAGTTCAAAACTCCCAGGCTTCAGAGCTCCAACAATGATCCATCAATGTCACTAACCACTGTTAGGATTGGAGTCATAAGCATCCTCCAATGCAGAATTGACACAAATTAGCAATAGTCCAGAAGAGTTAGCCTCTCTCCTTGTTTTCAGCTGTTTATAGATACCCGGACTTGTTTTCCTGAAAATCATAATGGCCACTGCAGAGGAAAACAGTGTGTATGTGTAACCATTGATCTCTCTGCTGAGCAGAGAGAGGAAAGAATTTCAGTGATTATAATCTGTACATGAAGGTTTGAGGGGAGGAATTCTTTATCCTTCTTAAAAAAAAAATGAAAATTATAAATACAAGGCTGCTTCAGACAGGAAGTATAGGAAGTATTAAGATTGATGTAATTTCCCTGTTTGGTCTCTATATAATTTTCCTTATTTTTTCAAGAAATTTAGTTTTAAAGGTTAGAATACCTCCTATTTCCTTTATCAGGTGTTTGAACATCCTAACAGATTATATCTTTTTGTTCTTCTTTAATTTTCTTTTGCAATGATGTCATAACAAATAGAATAGGAAAAGGATCCGTTACCAAACCAAGAACCACCAAAGAAAAGAAAAAAAAAGCTCACATAAGCACTATAAATTGGGATGACAGTGTGTGACCAGTACCTTGTGCTCAGGGAACTTGATGAAATTAAGAAATATGAGTTATAAAAGGCAATACATAGAAATCTGGAAAATCTTTTGCACAATAAGATGAATAAATGGCATATCTTGTCATGAGGAACCTAATTAAGGGTTGCTGAATGCCACAGAGTGTGTCTTACTGGAAAGTGGCAGGGTTTCCTGTTCATTATTATACCTTATACAGCAGAGAAGAAGTCTACTTGGTTATGGTCATGTGCAGATCTCAACTATACATATTTCCATACAAGGGCTCTTTCTGCTTTCCTGAGATAGGTCCTTTTTTTTTTTTTTCCCAAGACAGAAAGAATTTGAGGAGTGGAGGCCTTTGCACATTTATGTACGTATCCAGCCCATGTGCCAGCCAGGCAGAGCAGAATTGTGATGTACCAAAATTCCTTAACATACATAAGTGAAATAACTGTATGACAAATATTCATGAAATCTGACACCAGCAGAACTCAAAGACCTCTGACCTATCCTGCAGGTGTAGTAAAGTTGTTTCAATCATACACAATAAATCTGAATTGTCCTGAAAGAATCAGATTTGCTGTGTGTGCACTAAACCACAAGTGAAATTCTATTTCTGATTCAGGATTCTCAGATGGTTTTATTTTTAGAGTAGGACAATGTAAAACTTCGTGCTGTATTCTGGTCTAAGACTCAACAGGATTAGGTAGAAAAGCCATTCCTTTAGGCTAATCCAAAATTAGACAAAACTCTGACAGCATCCATAATGGGAGATTACATAAACTAAGCCAGAAAAAATAAGAAAAAACCTTTTAAATTATCAGACTATAGATACTAAAAATGTGCGTGTTTAAGTAATTCTGTAGACATATGTAAGAGGATCTTTTAACTGTACTTTTTATTTACAAACAAACAAAGAAATAGTATTGGTGAGATTTTTGTATCCTAAACTGACAATGAGTGTTTTATCCCTTAATAGTAATGCATTTCTAAACTGCAGCTGGTGTTTTATGCTGCTTTTTCTTTATAGGTGGCCTTTTTTTTGCAAAACCCATGCGATCCAAAGGCTATGTGACAATGCTGGACCCTTTTCAACAGCTTTATGGAAAAAGGATGGGAGGTCTACTATTTATTCCAGCTTTAATGGGAGAAATGTTTTGGGCTGCTGCCATCTTCTCTGCCTTAGGTAAGGAATAAGCAGTAAAATATTAATTTATTACAGGTAGAAATTATTAAGAATATCAGAAATGCATTAAAATTCTGGCTCCAAAGGTAACTACTTAAGCCAAATGATTCAGACATTTCTAAGACCCCTGCTAACTAGCATATAAATCCAGTAATGCTACCCCTTTATTTTTTTGAAAAGGGAAAGACATTTAAAGTATCTATTCATTTCACATACCTTTAAGTTTTCCCTCTTCAAAGAGCATGAAAGGATTTAGGAACAAATTTCTGTTAATAGTGAGGGTGACATTAGTGATTGCAAGTGCCCCTTTTGTGTCAAATCTGACCCAGCTTTTCTTTTACATCTCTGGGATGAGAAAAACCAGTCAAAATTTCCCTTCATGATATGTAACAGCATTTTCAATGCATCTAAACAAAATGATCCTTGGCATATAGGAGATCTACATATACAGAACATTCCATAACACAAATAATAGAAGCAAACCAGATGCTAAGATACTGATCAAAGAATTGAAGAATTCTTCAATTCTAAATGGCTTTCTTCTTGACAAAATGAAGAAAATACAAAGGATTCAAGAAAGGATTTGGAGAATTAGTGAAACTATGACTCAATAGAAAATCACTTAACTACTCATCCAGTCCTGAAAAAAAATCAGCTTCCAGGGTTTTTAATTATATTTCAGGCCTGAATTTAGCAACCCCTTTAAGAACAGAGAAAGCCCTTGAGTTGAAGCACCAGTAATTGACTTTTACCAACTAATCATACTAATAATGCACATGCATGTGGTAATGCCTTCTAGCATAAGCTATTTTAAACAAAAATAAACTTTGAAGGTACTCTCCAACTGCGCTCTGATGAACTGCAAAGCAATGGGGAGCTTGTTTACCACCATTTCATCACAAAACCCTTAAAAGACTAAGAAAAAACTGCATGCTGAGGTGACAGGAGTTGAGTAACTTGAAGAACACTCAGAGTATTTGGAATATTTTTGATTAAGGACAAGCCATTCTCTTATTTCAACACAAGTGGTGTGAATACCTTTCTAGGTTTATATAACAGCCAACAGTTAAAGACTGTCAATGATTATAAAGAAGATTTTGATTTTAACTATTCTATGAATAATCTAGTTCCTTTTTCACACCTATCCCCACTGATGAATGTTTAATCCCAGTACTCTTCACTACTTGCTCTTCATCATGACTCCTTGCTTGGCAGGGTTGTAGATGGGAAACCCTGGTCTTAAAGCTGTGGAAGAGGTCTGAGCTTGTAATTCTTAAGCACATGAAATTTTAAGGCTCATTGTGCAACAAAAGCCACATCTGTCAGCTCTCAGAAGCTCTTATATATCACACATCATGTTGTCTTCTAAGGCCAAAGCTCTTCCAAATATGTGCTCCAGAATATCCATCTACAATAACTCCAGCACTAAAAGCTGTTGCAAGATGTTTCATTTAAATCATCCTAATTAGAAGGAGAGGAATTTTTTAAAACACAACGTTTTAAAACATGGCAATCACTTGAAATAGTTATTAGTTCTAAGGGAAATGTATAACCATCCTGATAGCTGCTGAAGGGCCAGTGCAGGAGGACACAAGCTATTCAAGGTTTTTTGAGTGCACTGGCAACAACTTCCTGACACAAATGATTAGGGAGCTGATGTAGGGAGGTGCTCTGTTGTATCTGTAACTTAGACACAAGGAAGAACAAGTCAGGGGTATAAAGGTCCAAGGCAGATTTGGCTGCAATGTTCATGGAATGGTGGAGTTCTGAGAGAAAGATAAGGCAAATATCACTACTTCAGCCACAGAATTCAGAAGAGTAGAGCTGGGCCTCTCCAACATTCTGCTTGGAAGAATACCATGGGAGACTGTCGTGGAGTCCAGAAGAACTGGTTGATATTCAGGGATCACGTCCTCCATGCTCAAGAACAGTTCATCATAACAAAGGGAAAATGTGGACTGCTGTTGAATGGGTTGGGGCAGCTAGTGGCAAAAGATATGGAAAAGGCTGAGGTATTCAGTGCCTTTTCTGCTTAATTCTTTGCTGGTAAGACAGTTTTTAGGAATCCAGGACTCTGGGAAGCCCTGGGAAAGTCCAGTGCAAGGAAGACCTGCTGGAAGAGAGCCAAGTGAGGAAACTTCAAAACACACTGGACAGACACAGTTTCGTGGGACCTCAGGGGATGCATCCTGCAAGTGCTGTGGCAGCTGACTGGTAGCACTGCAGGAACATTCTCAGTATCCTTCTAAAGACTGTGATAATCAGGGATGTGCATAGCTAGTTTTCCCAGACAGAGCAAGAGAGTGTAGTCCTTACACTTGAGGAACGTTGAGGAAGTGCTTTTGGGACCCTTCTCTCCTCCATTTATTAGAACCTGCAAAATGACAGATGCTAAACTTAGACCAACAGGAGCATCTCTTTTCCATTCCCTTCAAAGGTGCAGAAAGGGTGTGACAAATACAGAGAGGGGAATTATTAGTGCTGTTACTAAGTGTCAGACCAGAACCAATACATGCAATTTAACAGGGGTGTGCCTTCTCATCAGGCATGCTGTGATATACACACTAACACACAGTGCTTTGGTTTTCCCCTTAGGTGCGACTATAAGTGTGATCATTGACATTAATGTCAATATTTCAGTCATTGTTTCTGCCCTGATTGCCACTATGTACACACTTGTGGGTGGGCTTTATTCTGTGGCCTACACTGACGTAGTTCAGCTCTTCTGCATCTTCCTGGGACTGGTAAGTTTGGCTTTTTTTGCCCTAATTTGTCAAGGATTTTGCCCTGAACAGCTAGAAGGGCCAGGTGTGTCCTGGGGTGTACCAGGCATAGCACTGCTAACCAGACTCAGAGATTGCTGACTTTAAAAGAGTCTGCATTTGCATCAATGTGCAGCCTGTACTTTGGAAATAGTGCTGTCCAAGAGGTCTGATTCTCTGGCTTTTTTCCAGCCAGTCTGGCAGTCCAACCACTCTTGCAATTTTCGTCTTGAGTGTACATCTAACTCAGAATAGGACTGGTGCTGACTCCTTCCCTGTCTGTCTGCGAGACTGTGGCTCAGGCACTGGAAGGAGGCATCAGACATAGGAAGATGTTGGTAAAGTAGTCCAGAAATGCTGTCACTGGACCTGCAGAGCTGATACTCTACTGCTTCTCTTTTCTGTGGTTGTCACCTACACAGCTTAGTTAACCTCCTGCTAACTTAGTTAACCTTCTTGGATTTTCCCTCATTTCCCTCCACTACCCTTGGAGACCATAATATAGGAAGTCTGATCAGCTGTCTTGGCTGTTTTAGTGTGGTAGTGTGAATATCCCTTATCAATGATATGCTAGTGGTTAGCCTTTTTTTTACTGCTGTTCTCTAAGCCCCATATTGAAAAATACCAGTGTGAAAGGGTCCAGATCACAAGGGTGCAATCGAAGAAGCTGCTGGCTTTGTTTGCCAGTGGCAGTAATAGACAGCCACAGGTGTGCAGAGAACTGCAATATGCTACAATAAATGGAGTGGCTCAAGATGTAGGAACCAAAGGGCACCTTGGGGGCCTGGAATTCTTTCTCTGCTTTCAACAGAGTTCTTGTGCAGCTCCAGGGAAATTGCTTCAGCAGTGCTTACACAGGTGGTCACTAATCAGCTCTGTGCATGTGCTTACTCTGTGGCATCTCACTGTGAGGACCATGGCCTTTAAGTGACTTAGTGGAAATGGTGCTAAATAGCCTGAAAAAGCAAATCCAGCTGACCACCTCAAATGAAAAGTTATTCCAGACCTTCTTCATTCATATCTTTGTTCTTCATCTGAATAGTGGGGAAAATACAGTCTCTTTCCCTAATATAAATGTTAATATTTGTGAAACATTAAGTTTCTACAGATGGCATGCATTACAGAAATTCCCAAAACTGGAGATAAATGAAAGTACAGAAATAGTCTTCCAGTGTGATCAACTTATGAACCACTAGAGACCCTGATCCCATGGGAATAATATTAAATTCAGCATGAACCTGATGGGGGTGTGGGAAGCAAATGAAGGCTGTACAGAAGTCTTCTAAATGATTAGACCTATAGCTTTATGTTTTGTTTAATTCAGTTAGGGTCTTTATGTAATTTCCCATTTGAAATAAACAGCAATAATGTAGTGCTAAAGAACCCATATTCATGAACTCAAGTGTAATCAGTGAGGCTGAAGAGTCAGTATCTAAATGGTCATGCTCTAGGGAAGCAGGTTTAGCTGAGATAGGACACTCCCACAGTGGATGTCGCAGCAGAGGATGGCACAGGTTCAGTTATCCCAGCTTCTCCTCCAGGCTCTGGAGCAGTTTTCACTCCCACTGTCACAGAGCTTTGCTGCTCCTTCCTCTAATGTCTGTTTCCTCTCCTGTTCTTATCCAAGACGAAAGGCTTGCTGTAAATCACCCTTGTTCCTCCTTTCAGACGCAGCTTTTTCCTTAGGCTTCCATAACCTCTACCCCAGCCACTGCATGTGCATCCTTGTTTTTCTGTTTACAGTCTCATGTAGCATCTCTCCTTCCTTCCTCACCTTCCTGTACTCACCCCTGCAATTCTCATCTCTTCATATTAATCTTGCCTCATGAGACTTTCCCTGAGTCTGTATCCCCACTATTTACTATCTCTTCATCTCATCTGTATTATTAATTCCCCATTCTAAACTCTGTATTTTCCCAAAAAATTCCCAGGAATAGTTCAGGGCTGTCATTTTTGGCAGGAAAAGGAGTCTAAATATATAGTAAATTATGACATCCCAGTGAACTGCAGGGCCAAAGGAAGTGTCTTGATTTGTTTTATTTACTAATGAAAAGGTAGTCCTTGAGACCACAAAGAGCTAGGTTACTGTGAGGAACTGGAATAGTTTTTAAAAGCTCATAGTGTATTTGCAATGCATACAGATTAAATCCTGGGCTGTGGCATGCAGACTCCAGATGGACTTCCTGACGTTTACCCTCCTGAAAATCTCAGCAGAGTATGGCCAAACTACATCTGTTCAAAAGCTCATCACTTGGACATTTGACATTTGAGATTCAGAAACAAGAATAAAAAAATCTGTTTGACATCCTTGTCTCCCCTGAATTTCTCAGGAAGGAGAGTACTAATATCCATTTATTTTGAAAATATGTTTATTTTTCCCTCAAAATATCTTGAAGACAGTTGAAAAATTTTGGTGCTCTTTCACAAAAAGGCTCAGCCAGAGGCTGAGAAGGGAATCTTTCTGCCCAACTGCTTAAACTGGTGAAGTTTAACGGAGAACAGAATCTTATGGTATGGGGTAAACTGCCTGAATAATAGGCAGTGCTATAGAATATTCTCCATACATTATTGCAATAATTGTGCAACAAAATAAAGAAAGATGTTTGACTTTACTCCTCCCTGCTCTTGTTGCCCCTATACAATTAACTGTGACCAGTTGTGGTTGTGTCAATCTGTGTGGGTTTGGGTATCACTGGATCCTTAAGGATGCTGTGCTTGTGATGATCTAGTCCACATAGTGCAAAGCCTGGTTTTCACCTCAGTTGGAGCTGCTGAGTTTCTGCTCCACAGAAAGTCGGTGACTTACATGATTGCAAAATGACTTTGCAAGTAAATGCACATAAAGTCACTCGATGAAGGAATTGGACCTTCTGGCAGAAACCATCACTGGGAAGGCTTCCTGATTTAGATAAAAAAACAAAGAGACTGAAAATGGTCGAGATCACTAGAAAACATCTGTGAGGCAGAAATGTAATACTAGTTCTAGAGGACAAGAGATAAGGCTTCACCAAGAGCAATCCTGTCTTTACACAGTCTTTCAATAGTTAGTTTAGTACTGAATTAAAAACAAATTCCCAAGCCTTCAGATGTGATGTCTCGTGCCTATATGCTGCCAAGTCCTGATGCTATTACATGAAAATTTGTATGTAAATATTTCTCTACTGTGTGGTACAGGAAAGAGTGTAAACAATGTATGAGGAGGTTAGGTAAAATAAAATGAAGTTGTATAAATATGTCTTTTGACATATTCTATTCTATTCTATTCAGTTTCTATTGATTAATTCTCTGCTCACACTCTCCAGGACACATGTGAGCTATCCACTACCAAGCCCTCTAGATTTCAGAGATGTTCCACCTGCACACAATCTGACTTTTTGCAAGTCATCTTGATAATTTGGTATTCAATCTGTAGCAAACAAGAATAAGAAAACTAGATGAGTTTTAATATTAAAATTTCACGAATTTAGAATATCTTCTTTAGACCTGAGCACATTGTTTCTCTTTGGTTGCAGTGGATCAGTGTCCCCTTTGCCATGTCCCATCCTGCAGTAACAGACATTGGGCTCACAGCTGTGCACCACGTGTACCAAGCACCTTGGCTTGGATCTATCAACTCCCTTGACATTTACACATGGTTGGACAATTTCTTTTTACTGGTAAGTGGTGATTTGTATAAAGGAGTGCAGCATTTAAGCACTTACACTATGTTACTGTGACAGCTGAAAATAATAGAGTCTACTTAAGAGTTTCTATCAAACTGGAAACTTTTACCCCCTTGACTCCTGCTTGATATTTCTGCACATTTGAATGATTTCAGTGACATATCAGCCAGCATTGCCAGGAATGCAATTTGAATATCATTAGACTGAAAGAGCTGACATGTTAAAATTAAATAAAATTGCACAGCTAATGCTTAACTGATGTCATTGTTGGCAGAGGAATTAATATATTGCAGAAGGCAATAAATACATTATACAAATTATTAAATATGCCTTAGGTATAGGTGAAAAAAAAGCTGTGCAGAGATGGATGGCAGGATGGATAAATTCATACATGCACATATGCCAGAATAAACCAAGGTCTTTCATTTTTTAATACCTATATATTACACATGGGATCGGTGGTTATTAAGTACTTTCCATTAGAGGATCTAGAAACACATGCTAACATTTTCCATTCTCAGTGTCCCTCTGCAAATTTACACTGGTTTTATTATCATGTTGAACTTTGGGATTACATTTTCTGGCTTTTTTTTTAAATCCTCTCAGCCAAAATATTCAGGGTTTTTTTATAATTGGTCTATTAAAACATGTTATTTTATTCAGCATTCTCTCAGAGGTCATTAGCTCAAATGGCTGGATTCTTTCCTGTAACCTGGAAGGTTTCATTTCTGCTGTTGACCAAAGGAAAGTACTGATATTGCCAAATTATGACAAGTTTTCTTTTCATCTTGTCTGTTCCATTATAGCTCAAGAAATTTACACATTCTTGGAAGGCTTTGATAAAGGAACATTATTATCAAGGTGGCAAAGAAAAACAGTCATAAATAGCAAGTCAAAACCTGGCTTGTCTGTGAAACTTTAATTTAGTCCCTGTGTGTGCATGAAGCTATATGGAACACCTGTATACATACTTTCTGGTGAAAATGCCTCCTGCCTCATTTAGTGTATGGAACTAGGTTATGAAATTTCCTTGGTTTTCTTTCCATGCTGTTTAGAGACAGACACTTGGTTACTTAGTGGAGACTATTAAAATCCTGCTCTCAGGACAGAATTGTTAGCACTTGAGTTTTCAACCTTTGGTACACTCTTTTGTGTCATATTTTTAAAAAATAATTTTATGTCCAATCAGGATCTTCAGTTACATAACCAAATAAAAGAGAAGGGCTTTCACCATAAAAAAAAAACTTTTCTCTTTTTGGCTTTGTCTTCCATTTCTGTTGGTATTGTATTTGCTTAAGGCAGTGGAAGAACAATTTTTTCAGATTCCTGAGTTCAATGCATACAGAATGTCTCACCTTCTGTAAATGACGACACACATTCACAAAGGAAGATAAAATCTTGCTTTGACATCGTATCACAGTCTAATCTGATTTTAGTGAAGAAGGAGTATTGGAGGGCAAATTCTTCAAATATGACATATGAAAATAAGACTTTCTATCGAGACTTGGGGATTACAGAAACTATGAAAGGGCAAAGTGTTGATGCTAATTCTATCTTAAAAAATAACTTGTATAAAAGAATGGGATTTAAGTGGAGTTGCACAGGTTTGACATTGCTTGTGAGAATGAAAGTTGCAGTTATTACTGGCTGCCTGATATTCAATAAATAAATTTAAAAGTAGCAATATGGCTTTCAGCATTCAAGTGTACTTGTTCTCTATATGGTGATAGTAAAATGATTCAGCTCCCCCCCAGTCACAGCATGTTGTGTTTGCAGACATTAGGAGGAATTCCATGGCAAGCGTATTTCCAGAGAGTTCTTTCCTCATCTTCTGCCACATATGCTCAAGTTCTGTCATTCCTGGCTGCTTTTGGCTGTCTTGTGATGGCTATTCCTGCAGTAATGATTGGTGCAATTGGAGCATCTACAGGTAAATGATTAAAAATCAGTAGTACGATAAATGTAAAATGAAGAGTGCAGTAAGTGTGTGAAAATAAATCTTTTGTTAGATACAGGTGACTTATAGGTTAGATAGCCAGGTGGCATCATTTTTCAACTCGTGACTCCTTCAACAGAAGACTACATGGAAAAACAATGTTATAGAATATTTCTCCCAAATGAAATTGTTCCTACCAGAGTGGATGAAATTAAATGATTTTGTACATTCTAGATATCTACAGACACAATACTTCTATTCAATGTCTGCGTTAGTTTCTGGCACTTTTCTTTGGTTGTAACAGTAATAATGGGGAATGGCTGATTATTTAGCCTGGAGAAAAAGAGTCTGAGGGAAGACACTTTGCTCTTTACAAGTACCTGAAAGGAGGCTGTAGCAAGGTGCATCTCTCACATAACAAGCAACACAACCAGAGGAAATGGTCTCCAGGTTGCAGCAGAGGAGGTTTAGAATGGCTATTGGGAAAAATGTGTTCAGCAAAAGGTTTGTCAAGCACTGGAACAGGCTGCTCAGGGAAAAGGTGGATTCACCATCCTCGGAGTGAAGTTGTGGGTCTTGGGGATGTGATTTATTAGATGTGGGCTTGGTGGTGCTGGGCTAATGGTTCAACTCGATCTTAAATGTGTTTTCCAACCTAAATGATTCTTTGATTTATCAGAAATTTCTTACCTTTACCAGTATATCCTTGCCAAGCTTTTTTGTCATAGGGAGAGTGATCCTCGTCACAGTGACTATGTAACTAAACTGTTAAAAATATTCTGTTAGAAGTGCTTTGAGCCCTGTCTGTAATCCAAAAGAGTAGCTAAACACATCACCAAAAAAATGAATCCCAGGCTTGTTTCATTGAAGAAAACTACATTTATGAGCAATTTAAAGTTTATTTTAGAGACAAGGAAAAATGCTGTGTAGAATTAAATCTGCCCACAGAAACTAGTGTGACACTGCCTCTCTGAATTGCTGTTGGTCTGGCCCTAGTAGTAGTTTGTTCTTTGAGTGTGCATGAAAATATGGTAATGTGAATAGCTTGCTACTCATGAAGTCAAGAGTTGCTGTGGCTGCTGATGTTACTGATAACATACTGGTGTCCATATTGCAGCTTGGAACCAGACTGAATACGGTGTCCCTGACCCCAAGAGCAAAAAGGAAGCAGATATGATTTTGCCCATCGTGCTGCAGTACCTGTGCCCAGTCTATGTCTCGTTCTTTGGCCTCGGTGCTGTATCTGCTGCTGTGATGTCCTCAGCTGACTCCTCAATTTTATCAGCAAGTTCCATGTTTGCTCGGAACATTTACCAGCTTTCCTTTCGGCAAAATGTGAGACAATGTTTTCATTTTTAATTTTAGAGAAAATTTTACATGAGACCTTAACTAGGTGATAGGTACGTAGGCTATAATTTCATAATGAAACACCTCTTTCATGTTCCTGCCTATAACTAGAAAAATAATTTAATTACTAACAGTATGTTGAACAAACTGAAAACCATAAAATAATTATGGTTGTGACTGATGACAGAAATGAAAAATCTGGCTTGGGGAGGGCAGCTGTCAAGAGTTCTCATGGAATTGCAATTTATCCAAGCAGCAAATTACTGTTGCTACAAGCGTAAGTTCTACTTAAATTCTTCACAAAATTAGACATTTTTCTAATCTTTCATTTATTGCAAAATCATTTGGCAACAGAATGGTCTAATAAGTTGGAGTTTTTCTTAGGAGGCAGAGAAGAAATTCTGATGCTGACACTTTTTTTCTAGTTGACTCATGCTGTGATACTATTTAAAAGTTATTTCTTACACTGCTTTTTTTTTTTCTTTGACTGATCATCAAGCTTTTTTCTATGGTCAAAGAGTGATGGCTTTGGGAATGGCAACCATAATCCTTAGGGTTTTTTCTCTGAGCTTGAGATGGAGATATTAGTTTGAAATTATTACTGAATGAATCATGCAAAGCTTTCTTTTAAAATTCAGTATTTTATATTGACTGTATGTAAGTGTGGGCATACATGTACAGACATGAAAAAAACACCTGACACTGCTTTTTTTTGCAGGCTTCAGACAGGGAAATTGTGTGGGTCATGAGAATCACTATTCTTCTGTTTGGAGCATCAGCAACAGCAATGGCACTGCTGGCTTCGTCAGTGTACGGCCTCTGGTACCTCAGCTCTGACCTGGTCTATATCATCATCTTCCCCCAGCTCCTGTGTGTGCTGTTTGTTAAAGGAACCAACACCTATGGTGCCATTGCAGGATACCTGTTTGGCCTTGTGCTCAGAATAACCGGGGGAGAGCCGTACCTCTACCTTCAGCCCTTGATCTTCTACCCTGGCTGGTACCAAGATGATAACAATCTCTACATCCAGAGATTCCCATTCAAAACACTTGCTATGCTCACCTCCTTCTTTACTAATGTCACAGTCTCCTACTTAGCCAAATACTTATTTGAAAGTGGGACTTTGCCACCAAAGCTGGATTTCCTTGATGCTGTTGTTGCCAGATACAGTAGAGAACACATGGACAAAGCAACTCTTGTAAAAAGTGACAATATTGTATTAAATGAACTTGCACCTGTGAATCCACGACACAGTCTAACTTTGAGCTCAACTTTCACAAACAAGGAAGCCTTCAACTACGTTGATTCGAGTCCAGAACTGTCCAACACTGAAGATAATTAAAAAATCTTGCAGCCACAGGCAAAACAATAAGAAGCAGGATATTCTACAAAGAACAGTAAGAAGCATTTTATGAGAAGAAAAGCAAGAATTGGGAATAAAATGCCACTGCACATTCTTTTAAGTTGTTTCTAGGGGTAGGAGCATCCCATGGGAGGAACTCTCTTCTGCTATTATCTAATATGTTGGATCAGATCACGGAGTGTTTACTAAAGTATACAAACAATCTCATTCCTTCCATCCAGAGCTATATACTGAACAATTAAAAAAAATATTTAAAGTTTAAAATATATGTAGAAGAAAATATGCAACAGTTCTTAGCTAGGATATCATATGAAGAGATTATAATACAGTAAGTCTGAAATACTATCACTCAGCATTTTATTGGCATTAAGTGAAAATATATTGCCACAGCTATAAGTGATTTATTACTAAAGAGCTAGTTGCTTGAGCAAAGACAGATAGATAACTTCTCTGGGGTTTTGGTCTGGTAATATTTTTCTTCATAAAAAAATTTAAATAATACAATCTATTATTTTATAATTTGTATGAGACAGCAAAATGCACAGATAGTAATAAATTCCTTATGGGAGTGCTAAACATGATATATTAATTTTTAAAAGTTAAAAATTAAGTCACCAGTTTAAAATTATGGTATACCTGATGTAAGACAACCTTAAGCAAAATACGTTAATATAGGTGTTCTCTTTCTTTTTCTGTGGTTAGTGACTGTCACCAATTCTTAGAGCAATAACTGGAGTTGAAATTCAGCTGGTGAAAAATGGCTCTTATAGAAAAACTCATAAACTAAATGGAATTTTTCATTTTGGAAGAAGAAGCCTTATCTTTACTTATCATCAAAATGAACACAAGCAAAGCAGTCTGACACCAAGCAACTTCACCATTGGAATAAATATTGAAAAGTAAATAGAATCAAGAAAGCTTGGAAAGAGAGATGAGAGGGTTTTCCTTGCAGAAAATTCCCAATTTTCACTTACTAAAAAAATCTATTCTTAAAGATGCCAAAAGATCTTTTGGCTTGGTCATGCTGGAATTACTCTGGAAAATACAGATTTTCCATAGAAAATAACATTTCCTCGAAAATTTCTCAAAAGAACAACAGGCTTAGTGGACAGCTTTCCACATCTCCAAGTGTTTGCCTCTGAAAGCAGCTTGGAGAGGAACTGAAAGGGATGCTGAGCCCACAAACACCGTGAGAGGCACAGCGGTGTCTCCGCTCAGTGCTGACTCGTTGCTTGCCCCTGTCCTGGCCGTCCCAGGGCGCCTGCAGAGCAGCAGCAGTGCCAGGGGCAGACGTGGCTCAGGAATGGCAGTGCTGGCCCAGAGCAGCAGAGAGGGCAGGGGAGGCTCAGCAGGAGCACACGATGCCGTCCCACTGCCCGCGGCCAGGATGATTGTGTGTGTCCCCGTTGGAATGTGCCTTTCTCCGTGCCAGCTCCAGCAGCTACATTGCTCTGCAATTGAGAGTTATGCTCCAATAATTCCTTTTACAATCTGTGTGTGACGCAAAACGTTCCGTTCAAATCCAGATATCCTCCTGCTGCTGCTCACCAGTGAAATTTCTCTTTTCAACACTCACCGCACGAGGAGTTGTACTGGAGGATAGGAGATGTAAGAATAGGTTTTGCTGCTAAAGGAAGAAGCCATCAACTTGTGCATTCAGTGTTGACATAAGCTTTCACAAGGTTGAATCCTTAGATATGTTTTGCTCCTTTTGTGGAGTCTTAAGAGCATATATATATATATATATTTAATATATAGAGAAAATTAATTTCAGAGATGTTGATTTTTTTTCTCCTTACACTGCATTTAAAAATAACATTGCAACTCAGTTCTGAATATACATTGTGACCTGCAGTACTACTGTGCTTACCAATATGGAGTGTGCTCTGGGTGAAGGGAATCAAAACCAGGATCTGCACTAAAAACTCAGAAGAGCCAATATAGAAAAGAAATTTTAAATTCCTGCAAGGTGAGGGCATAGACCACCAGTAAAATTCAGGGTGCTGAGTATCACAAACCAAACATGAGCCCAGCAGTGTTAATTCCCCCATGAACCACAGAAGAGAGATGAGGAAATAGACTTTATAGAGGAAAGAGGGGAAGAACAGAGTCACTGCTGAATTATTCTCCATTTTCAGCCCGCATCCACTAGTCTGAATCCCTTCTTATGGGAAAATACCAAGTCACAGTTTTATCTGCTTACACAGCCAATGCCTTATGCAGCTGTTCCAAATTAAGTCAGAGGGTCCCATTTTACAGTCACCTGTAGGCCTTCCTAAACACTTTTCTCTTACCTCAGTTTTGTCAAGGAATTGCTAGAATTTCACTATGAGATGCTGCATAGTGACCAGATGCTTTGAATACAGCAACATTTCTAAATTATTTATTTCAAAATGCCCAGCTATGGGGAAAAAAAGAGAAAAGGGAAGGGAATTGCGCTGGAATAATTTAAGAAATTTCAATTGAAAAATAAAAATATTTTCCTTTTGTATTCCATTGTTGCCATAAAAATGTAAATGGTTTTAAAATGCTCAAAAAAAGATAGGGGAAAAAAAAAGTGTTAGTCCAAAAATTTCAAACCAGATGTTTTCAACATTATCAGAATATTTTACACTTTCTATCCTATAGAATTTTTTTTTTTTTTAATTTGTGTGATTTTATGCAGTATTCCTGTTTAGATGGACTGCAAAAGCCAAACCAAACAGCCCCATGCAAAGTCTGTTTACAGGTTTATTGCCTTAGCTCAGCTGTCCTACATTAAATTTGTACAGAGCTGTTCATATAACCAAAGGCCACATCTGTGATTGATACAGCTGTGGGGGGAAAAAAACAAACAAAAACCAAACCAAAACCAAAACAAACAAACAAACAAAAAAAAAAACTATGTTACTTCCCCAAGTATATGCCAACAGGATGTTATTCTTTAAGCAGATTTTATTTTCAGAGGAATTATGAGTCTTTCTTCCCTTTTGCAATTTGTGGACAGCAGTACTGTGCAGTAAATTGAGTTTATAATCAGTGAAGCAAACAGCTCATTTTCAGACACTGAGGTTATTGTTTCTGAGCCTACAATTTTAAGATAAAATATTCATGACACAATCATACATTTTACTTTCATATTCTTAACATGTGTGAATAACATTTATTTGACAGGGTTTTTTACCTCCTTTGCATGAGATGTGTTCATAAAATCAAGGCTGATAACATAGCTGACGTGTCAAAAAAGTTATTTCATCTCTACTTGTCCAAATGGGATGGTATACGTATTATAAACAAACCATAATTTTGTGAACCTGAACTGAATGTAAACATTAAGTGGATCAAATAAAGTCAGATTTAGTCTTTTATTTTCATATAGTACAAGAATTTAGGATTTCAAATAGAAGTATCATAGGAAAAAACTGTTATTCATTTTTCCTTCTGCCCTTCAAGTGTATTGGTCAAGTTCCATGTGCAGTTAGTAAGTTATTGTAAATCTGCTATTAATCAGGGCAGTATTTGTGGATGTAGTTTAAAAAAAAGTATATTTTTGTCTGTCTCAGAAATGTTATATTAAGACTATACTTAACAAAGCAGATAGGAAGCATAATATGGATATATATGTTTTGACTTCATTTGTATTGTATTCAATAGTGTTCATGCATTTCAGGAGAATACTGTCTGGTTTTGGGTCTGTTTTGTCCATCAATCAAAAATAAAGACGTTTATTTTATTATCACTCAGCATCACCTGAGATTCTGTCTCACCAGCACAGCCCCACAGAGATGAGGTGGTCCTGGCAAAATGGCCCTCGCCTGGGCAATCAGCATGGTCACCATGGCTACAGTCCTCCCCCAAAACCTGGCTTCAGTGTTGGAAATAGAGCTCTCATTTCAGCCATCTCCTCCTTGTCCTCACAGTCACAAAGGAGAAAAGAAGCCCCTGAGCTCCAGGACGATCTATATCCAGTGGGATTCGCTCCTGAAGACCCCTTGCCAAGGACCTTTTTCTTGGGGATGCCTACCTGGGAGGGGCTGTGAGTTTGGCAAGGAGCACAAAATGCGCTATGGGAGCAGGAGCTCACACACCTAGGGACTGCAGCTGTGATCCACTTCTGTGTGAAGCCACTGCAGAAAGGTCTGACAGCTTTTCCCTTTGTAGAGGGACGTGAAGTCATCCTGGGCATTGAATATGTTACAAATGTAATTGTTTAGAAATACAAAAATTAGTGGATTGAACTAAACCTGTGCTTTTATACTCCTATTAAGTGCTTGATCATCACAGGGAAGATACAAATGGGTGGCTTTCCAAATGCTAATGGCATTGCCAAATAATGGCGCATGTCAAATACACAGTGTATTTATCCCCCAAATGCTTTGAAAAATACAGTAACAGTACTGTCCGCTCACGGATGGGGAAAATAAGGCACACTGGTTTGTTTTCCAGGGCACTGAGGTGTTCCCTTATGGAATAAGCAGAGTCTGAGGTTTTCAAAGAGTAGTGTAGAGATTTCCCTGAAGCCGTAACGCTCTGGTCTCTTTCGCAATTAGTAGTTTAATTCCCACTCGCATCTTTGAAACACTGAAGCATGCTTTAAGACAAGACCTCTGATATCCTATAACTTGTAACTCAGAAAAAAATCAAGTCCATGATCCTACAGATTCAAAAAAAGAAGAAAAAGCCTTAAGTAATGTTGAGCTGATGGTTACAGTGGAAACATCAATTAATAGATTCACCACATTACTTAATAGATAAAATGCCATGTGCAGGCCAGCTCTGGCCAAAAACACAGCAGAACCCTGCCCAGGAAACTTTACTTAGGGACTTTGGGGCTTTTAACCTTCAGTAAGCATTCCCAGAAAGAGCATAGTTCCCAGGGGTGAGTTTGCACCTGACTGTCTGGAGCACTGACCTTCAGCAGCCAAGACTAGAAAAACAGATAAAGAAAAACATCCATCTAGGTTGCAGGGGATGTGTTGTGATTGAGAGAGACATATACTATGTGAACAACTGGTGTTAATAAATAAAAGGTAAAGTCAATGCAAATGAGAATGTAGTCAGATATAAGGCTATGGTAGAGAAGAAAGTAGTGGAGAGCACGGGGAAAAAAAATTTTTCTGTGAATGAAAGAATTGATCAAATTGGCAATATTCAATTGACTTAGGAAACACTGTGAGGTCATAAGGAAACAATGAAGTTGTTTGTGGACTAATGCAGGAAATGTGGGTAATGAGATGGAAGAACTAGAACTGCAAGCAAGATATGGAAACCTCTCATGCAGAGTAAAGACAGTAGAATGGCTCTCAAGATGGAAAATTATTTTAAAAGACTATTTTCTGAGGTTATATAGGCCTAAAGAATTTAACATGAATGTGGAAAAACACATTAGTATTTTTAGTGAAAGAAATCCTACTTCAAACTGTATGATCCTGTAAACATTTGAAATCTGACAGAAACTGGGAAAGAAAGACTTGCAATGCACAAAAATTAGCTGGTTTAGTCATGTGGGTAATAGATTTCTGCCGCAGTCAAAGCATAGAAAGACAGTGCTGGTATTTCAGCTTTGTACTTAGTGCAAAAACACTCATTCAAAAATATCTGGTGGTAGAAAATCACTTTGTATTGGAAGCTTAGAGTGATAAGATTATGTGCAAAGATCAATGAGAGGAGATATTTAAGATGGAAATATACTAGTTAAGAGAAAATATTAATTATTAGAAATATATTAATTAAAAGACATAAGATTATGCAATACTATAGAGTAGACTTGCAATGGGAATTAGAAACAAATTCCTTATCATATGATTGAATTTCTGAAATAATTGGGATATTGTAGACAAAAAGCAGAAGTAGTGCTAAAGTATATTGTGTGGATGAAACAGGAATGATGGTCAGGTCTTGCATGTCACAGACCTACATTTCATGTTGCTCCCGTGCATCATTCTAGGAGTCTAAGCACACTTGAAATAAGTTTGAGTGGCATCCTTCAATGCATAATGGCACTTAGCCACTTGTTAATTCTTCCAAGTAAGAGTTTTCCACGATTATACTGGAGCACTAAAATGCACTTACTTCTTTCAAAACGGAAAAGGTCATTTTTTTGTCAAGCTAATGAATTTCATTGTAAGCAAAAGGAATTGAATGTATCCTGCCAATTTGCTAATGGAATATAATTATTATCTATGTATTAATAACAGAGATTAGAATGCTGGACTGCACTTTGTGTTGTTCAGCAGTTCACATCTATCAAAACATTGGACGCAATTTTCAAAAAGAGAGAAAATGAAAGATGGTCCAAAAACTTACGTGTCACTGCGAGCATGCCAGTCAAAGGCATGGGGCAGCTCCAGTTATCTCATTTCTTGTGGTTTCAGCATGTTTAGATAAAACACAGATTACCTTTGATCAGTGCTATTTTGACATCAGAGTCAATTTTTACATTTTACCACTAACCACTGCAGAGCCATGACTGTGTAACGCTGCTCCTCCTGTGAGGCTGGGCAGGAGCACGGCCATGTGTCCTGGTTTGGAGGACAAGTGTCTGTAAGAAAGGCAGAAGACTCTCTTTGAAATGGAGAATGTAAACTCTCTCTCTCCAAATTATTATAATTTTAAAATTAAGGGGCTCTCAGGCAAAGATATGGGAATTAGGAATAACAGTTCTTTGCTAGGAAAATTAAAATAGAAGTACATTACTACAAAGAGCAAACCTAAAACACTGCCAGAGTCAGAATACAGCCTGACACCCTGTCAGTCAGGGTGTTGGTAGCAGTCCCATTAAATGGTGGCTACAGTCCTCCTGCAGTGGCAGGTATGGTTTAGCTGAAACAGTGGTCCTGTAGAAGGGTGTAGTTTTCCTCTGAATGTCCAGGGATGATGTGGGAAAGGTCGGGTGTTCCTCTGGAATCCAGTGGAAAGTTGGATATCTTGCTGTCCAAAATCTCAGTTTTTTATCTAGGCAGGAAAGACTTGACTCCCCCCAGTAACTAAAGCATCTCCCAGTAGGATGATGTAATTTTATAGTCACACTGTGGGACTTAATGACCCATTAGCAGATCATATCTTCCTGGAGGAAGGATGGGTTGTGGAAAAGATAAAGAAGATTGCCCCACCTAGTCTTAAAGATGGCCCATTAGCAGATAGCATGTGCCACGGAGATAAGGAATCACTACCCCACGTGGCTTCAGCAGATGGTGATAGAATACACATTTCTGGCCACATCAACCCAACACGATTGGCTCTTTGGTGAAGTGCATTTGGTATAAAATTTTAGAGAAGGCAAAAAAAGCTTTCTGGTCACATGACAGGTGTAAAAACCCATTTCATTTCTTTTTCTGTTTACTTCTTAAAAGGGGGTTAATCTTGTGTTTAGCCCTCAAAGGGAAGGACAGACACCACAAAAAACACAATACAAACTCTTTGTTGTGAGAGAGATCTCATTGAGGTAGAACTACAGATAACCTATAGATCTGAGGTATCACAGTTAAGAGTTTGTTGGTTGCTGTGGGCAGGTGTTGAGTGTACACAGGCATGATTTAAATATATGAATGACTGGGAATGATGCTTCTCTGCAGAGCAAGTGTCCTGGTTTAGGACAAATTAGGGGAAAACCTCTGGAAGGAGGTTCCCAAAAAAACAAACCCCCACGACTCCTCCCCCCACCACCGGGTTTGGGAAGAATTTCCTCAGAGGAAAAGTGGAAAAAACCTGTTTATTTAGCAAACACAAAAAAACCACTCTCCAACACAAGAAAAAACAGCCACAGATGACAAAAGAAACTCTTTCACCAGTCTGAGAGGATGAACAAACTCAGAAAGTCTCTGGCGCCGGGGAGGGCTGAACACTTGTCACGAAAATGCAGACTCCGGGGCTCCTCGATGTTCCTAGGTCCCGGTCTGGAACAGGTTCAGATGGCATTCCTAGCTAAACTAACTAATAAGGAAAAAAGAAAGGCAAAGCAGCAGCTATGCAGCAGCAGCAGCTATGCAGCAGCAGCAGCTAAGCAGCAGCAGCAGCAGCAGCAACTAAGCCCAGACGATGGGGGAGGGGCACCGGCTAACTAGACAAAACAAGCCTTCACTTTCAGAGTCAATTCTGAAAGCACCAAACATAATACCAGGCATGAACAGCACCCACGACTGGGGATACAAAGCATCGTAACGTCAACCCAGGACGCAAGGTATATTGTATAGAGACTCAGGAAAAGGAGACAGAGGAATTGCTTAAACCACCCCCTAAAAGACAAGGAAAGGGAAGGGTGGTAGGGGAAGCAGATTTGGAATTGCCATCGACTTCAGGTTTACCCCTGCATCATCTCTTGCTTCATCCTAACTTGAGGGAACAGTAATTATTATGGGATTCCCCCACCAATTCCAGAGCCACAGGAGCCAACCCGACTGTATCCACCCTTACCCTCTAGTGATAGTGAGGAGGAAGGACTCTCCCCATAGGGTCCTATAGCATCAAAGACCCAAAGAAAAATGAGAGAGGCCATACAAGCCCTTTTAAGGGAAACAGCCTCCTTTGAGGGGGAGACATTGTTAGTCAGAGTCCCCTTTACTGCCTGGGATTTAGATTCCTGAGGAAAGATTACTGAAAATTATCAGGTTGACCCACTAAGTGTTGCTAAAAGGATGAAATTTATGGTTAAACAACATAGGCCTGATTGGACTGACATTCAGATACTACTTGATTCCTTAACAGAATCAGAGAGGCAGATGGTTATAAAGGTGGCTAAAGATCTGGCTGAGGATGATTGTAGAATAACACAGGATGATATTAAGGATGTATTTCCCCTTCAGGACCTGGGTTAGAATGCTAATAAGCCAGAGGGAAGACCACAACTAACAAAATATCAGGAATTAATAATAAAAGGACTGGAAAGAGCAATTCCTAGGACTATAAACTGGTCAGCCCTTTATGCTATTAAACAGAATTCCTCTCAAACTCCTTCTGAATTTCTAGACCAATTGCAAGAGGCAATGCGTCGGCACACCACCCTGGATCCTGAATCTGATGAGGGAATACAACACTTGGCAAACTTGTTTTTAGGGCAATCTACAAGTGACATCAGGCGAAAGCTCCAGAAGATGCAGATCCCAGCAAGTCAGAACTTGGAGACTTTTCTAGATGAGGCATGGAGAGTTTTCAGCGATCGGGAAGTGGGGTGTAAACCAGGGACAAAGAAACTAGTATCAATAATACAGGAAAATGCAAAATGGAAACGTGAGCATGGTCCCCCAAAACAAGTGTTGCTGTACGAAAAGTTATGGAGCAGCGAGAAAAAACAGCAACAAGACACTCTCTTGCTTGGTGCAAGAAAAAGCAAGAAAGAGCAATTTATTGAAGGAAGCCATGGCTTTAAATAAGGTACTTTGTGAAAAACAAAATACAAACAGTTCATTGGTCAGAGAAAGAGACAGCTTTTGTCCCTGGCTTTTTCACAGATTCAGCAGGTGTTTATGTTATGTTATGATTCTTTGTTTTGTGTTTACAGTAAAGAAAAGTCTCCAGCCTGGGAAAAATCGTGGCTAGAGCTGAGAAAGTTTCACGGACTGTGAAAAAAACTCAGAAAGGCCTGGCTGAAATGTGCCTAGGCCTTCAGCAGTGTCCACAAACAAGGACCACCCCGACTTAAAAAAACCCAATGTGCGTTTTGCAAGAAATTTGGACACTGGAAAAACCAGTCGCCAGAACTAAGAAGGGGTGACGAACAGAAAAAAAATGACCGAAAAGTGGAGGTGGTGGTGGCTCACATAAAGGAAGACTAAAGGGGACCGGAGGGCCCTACCCTAGAGGACCCTCTGGTTATAATCAAACTAGGGAACAATGAAAAAGAGGTGAAATTTTTAGTAGACACAGGGGCAACATATTCAGTGTTAAACAAGGCCCTAATACCTATAACAAACGATTATGTCGTAGTAAAGGGAGCAACTGGCCAGTCTGAAAAAGCGTATTTTTGCAAACCATTAAAGTATAAATTGGGAAAACAGTGGGGGATTCATCAATTTTTGTATATGCCTAAAGCTCCATCTGCACTTTTGGGCAGGGATCTGCTAGAGCAGTTGGAAGTAAAAATAATATTTAAAAATGGGAAACATAGTTTGGAGGCAAAAGATCAACAATATGTGAAATTGTTAAGCTGAAAAGAAAGAAGAAATTATTAAAAAAAAATAAAAGATCAGGTGTTCCCTGAAGTGTGGGCCTCTAATATACCAGAGAAAGCAAAAAATGCTCTACTAGTACAAATCCAGCTTAAAGAAGGAGAACAATCGGTAAGGGTCAAACAGTATGCCGTGAAAAGGGAAGACAGAGAAGGAATTAGCCCAATCATAGGAAACTTTTTGCAAATAGGACTATTAAAAGAGTGTCAATCTGATTTTAATACTCCTATTTTGCCCCTAAAAATGCCTGATGGACCATACAGGTTAGTACAAGATTTAAGAGCTGTTAATAAGATAACTAAAGATTTATACCCAGTGGTTGCTAACGCCTACACCTTGTTAACCCTTCCAACACCTGAACTAACCTGGTTTACTGTTTTAGATTTGAAGGATGCTTTCTTTTGCCTCCCTCTCCATGAAGCCAGCC
>JAOTQP010000001.1:27309537-27322285 GCA_026413545.1 Cichladusa arquata | reverse complement strand
TAGTGTGGCCAGCAGGAGCAGGGCAGGGATTGTCCCCCTGTACTCAGCACTGATGAGGCCACACCTCAAATCCTGTGCTCAGTTCTGGGCCCCCACTGCAAGAAGGATGAAATGCTGCAGAGTGTCCAGAAAAGGACAGCAAAGCTCATGAAGAATAAGGAGTACAAATCTTATGAGGAGCAGATGTGGGAGCTGGGGGTGTTCAATCTAGCTAAAGGAGGCTCAGGAAGGGACATTACTACTCTCTACAACTACCTTAAAGGAGGCTGTAGCCAGGTGGGCCTCAGTCTCCTCTCAAAAGTGACACTGGACAGGATGAGTGGAAATGGTTTCCAGTCACACCAGGGGAGGTTTAGATTGGACATTGGGAAAAATTCTTTCACTGAAAGGGTGGCTAAGCATTGGAACAGGCTGCCCAGGGAAGTGGTGAAGGACACCATCCCTGAAGGTAGCTGTGTCACTTGGGGACATCGTTTGGTAGTGGACTTCACTGTGCCATGTTAACAGCTGGACTCTACAACCCTATGCTTAATGATTCTATGACTGTGAAATAGATCAGAAGGAAGTTAAAACAATGCAGCAAACTCATATTTAATGAAGGTGAGATTGTATGTTTGAATAAAGCACTGAGGAAAAGTGAATCTACGTTTCAGTTCTGGAGCTGCCCTGTAAAAAGAATGAAGGCTTTCAAGGTTGTCTTGGCACAAGTGTCATATTGCCCTGTACCTTTTTTGATCCTAGATTATCGAAGTACTGCAATACCAGTATTTATGTAGGACAAAAAAACTTATATAAGATCACATCACATTCATATAGCTAAGTAGTAATAAATCAGAAAAAAAAAAAAAAAAGAGTTATCATAGTCACTTCAGCTTTTCCCAGTCTAAAGCTGCCAGTACATTTTGAAGTTTTTGTTTGTTTGTTTTAACCAAAGAAAAATCACTTAATGCAGCTAAAACTTTGCCATTTGGCAGGCTTGCTGATCTAAGGTACACTCAGCTGTGACAGCTTCTCAGCAGACGCCACAAATGGCTTGTTTGCTGAAGCTGGAAGGATATTTAATCTCTCCTTTTTTTTAAAGAACTAACAAGACCTGAGACAATGGATAGATATCAGCATACAGAATAAATAATACAATGTATAGATCCATCCTTCTTTGCATACTCGGATATTTAGATAGCTTGCATAGTTTCATCTCATATCTGAAAAATGGCTTCTGAATGAGTCCAAATTTAAACATAGAACAATATGAACAGTAAAGCTCTGTTTCAAAAGATTTATTTATTAGGGAGAATGGAATGGAATGATTCATCATCTTACCACAGACAGAGCTGCAAAAGTGAGCTCATGGAATGCTCAGTGAAGAAGACACTGTGAAGCCCAGCTCCAGAACCACAAAATATGGTATGGACAATGTGTGGTATCAGGAATTCAGTGATTAGATTGGGGTCATCGTGTTGCATTTGCATTTAAAAAAAAAAAAAAAAACAAACAAACAAACAAAAAAAAACCACCAAAACTATTATTCTTAGCATGCCTTTACTGCAGCTTGGTTTTCCCCATCAGTGAGTGCCTCAGAGGTTGCTTCCTAGGGAAGTCCTGTAGGGAACAAAGACAAGCTGCCTAAAACTTTGACATGGCTATTTTAACATTAGTTAAATCCTTCATTCACATTCAGGATAGTTGCACTCTCACAACATTCTTTAATACAGGTCCCTGCATCTGTGTCTTCTGGAGCTCTCCAAGCTTGGATGTATTGCTCATTTTAAACAGCTGCTCTGTTCCAAGTCTGTCTCAGGATGGTTTCAAATCCTTTTTTTGTGTTTTTAAATCCCTTAATGTAAGAAACACCTGGGCACATTCTCTACTATTAATAGTAGGAAGATGGAAGTCTTCTTGTATAAAGTTTTTTTCTCTTTCTGTGTTTCTTAGAAAAATGTGTGTTCTCTGAATGAAAATATCATCTGATACAGGAGACTACCCTAATTAGGGAGTTTAACTATTAGAATGCAGTATCATGACACAATATTCTTGGCCTTCAATAAGCCTTGTGCACCAGTTTAAAATGATAGCAGATTTGTGTCCAGAACTTCTATTGCAGCCAAAAGTTTTGATTTACTCCTAAAAAGCATCTTGCCAAATACTTGTGTTGCTGACATTTTCCAAGGTGGTTTCTGATTTTGGCTATTCTATTTCCATGAGTCCAATTTTTGAAGCCAGTCTCCATCCCTCCTTACAACTGCTCCTCATGGGTGATCTGCATATGCAAACACAGGCCTCGATGTGCCTGTAGCTTGCAAGAAAATTTCACAAGTAGACAACTGAAAGTACAACTATGTTAAAGCAAATAAGCTGTCACACAAACAAAAGTGGTTATACTGTTAAAAGTTCTGGCACTATTTGATTTGTAAAGCTGATTGGCTAATATATCTTGACCATCCTTGGGAAGATATTTGTGTTATAAGTCCAAGGTATTGATATTATTCTGATAGCTGAGTGGCGACACTGCAATAAATTTTTTGCAGTTACAGACTTTAAATACAGAATGGCAAACAGACAAATGTCCCTGAGGGGCTTTTAAGAAGCAGAAATCTTAATGAGCTCATCACTTATAAAAACTGAATACCTGCCTGGGGACAGACAATGTGAGTGGTAAAGGAATCATGTGGTTATGTTTCTCTTCAAGCTTAGCATCCAGCTAAGCTCACCTTGTGTCTGCTTTTGCACAATGCAACATGCACTGAGGCAAGACTGAGCTATAGAGGTTATATTAACCCAAAGTGATATTTTGTTTTCTAGTCATTTCTGTAAAGGATGAGAGTGAATCCTCTTCAAACAAAACAGGTTTACTTCTTCTTTTGCAGTTGATTTCCCTATTCAGTCTTTAACTGCAAATATGGCTTTTAGAAATCTTAAGTGCTTCTGCAGGAGCTAAGTGAGTGGGTAGTGTTTGGTTTGTAACATTTAATCATGCCTGGTCAGAAATACAATGTCCACTAAAACACTGACTTTATCATCTCTCAAAACCTATAAATGCAGAATACTGTCAGTTTGGAGTTTGATTCTTTACCAAAATCAGATTATTCTTTCTGGGAAGTATTTATAAGCCCTTACACATATCAAATTAAAAATATGCATGTGCTTCTGCCTGTTAAAAAACTTACTAAATGTCTGTGACAAAAACTGCTTTTATCTGGAATATTTCAGATGTCCTCCAGTCTTGCTTACAAATTTGTCCTAAAAAGTGGGATATATTTTATAGCTTTTCTGTGAGCATCAAGCTAAATCTTTCAAGGACTTGGATAGACATTCCTCCAAGGGCCAGTTTAGCCTGCATAATGTGAATTGGTTTTGTTTTCCTTTCTTTTTAATTTCTGCTCAGCTATCCAGGGACTTGGTAAGTCCCTTTCTCCATGAGATGTTCAGGATGGTGCAATCAAAATTGAGATGTGAGGGAAGGAATCTTCTTTTCCTTGTAAATAGACTTGGGAAAGGGAAGGCTGTTTCCTGCAGAAAGCTGGTAAAGGTCTTATGCCTTCAATGCTGATTCCCAGCTGTGTTCAGCCTCTAAGCCAGGCCGAAACAAGGGGATTCACCCTTGCCCAAGCTACAATGCATTAAGGAAAGAAATGTGACTGTACAAAATATATCTTCGAGAAACCTCTTCTGGCTAGCAGCATGCTAAAATTGCAACCTAAGTGTATGCCTGGCTTTTTTCCTTCTCCAGCACTTTCCTGTGGGTAACAGCAAAGCCATGACAGCTCAGGATTCAGAAAGCAAAATCATCTTCATTTTCATGCTATATATTCTTCTGCTGGCTACTGGCCTCTTATCACAGTAAAGCACTAGTTAGGCATCTCACCACTGCTCAGCCTCACTGTGTGAAACCTACTCTCCCTGGGGCCTGACATCAGCCAAAAAAGCAGGTGTCTCACCCCATGGTTTAATCCCCCTACAGTCAGCATCCTACAGACACTTCTAGGAGCAAACAGAAGGTCACTGGATCACCAGCTTTGTGCTGGGTGCTGCAGGAGCACTCTAGGCACGGCTAGGCTAGAGTTCTTAACTGTGGTCAAGTGTCGTGCAGAGACATAAACAGTCTGGGGTTTTCACAGCATTTCTGTAGGGTTATGTGGTATAATTTTAAACTGGACTCTGTCTACAAAAACAACCACATCTGCTGATCAAAAAAGAGAGAAAAGAAAAAGATACATAGGACACAGCAATCTACCAAATGGGTACATGAACACCACTGTAGGCACAAATATGCATTTCAGAGAAGAAAACACCAAGATAATAAAAGCATTCTTTTTATACTAGTGCTGTGGTCTGTGTCTCAAGCTGCTTTCTTTATGACTTGTTTGATTTACAGCAATGTTGCATGCAGTCTATTTTTTTACCCCCCCATCTTTCCTACTGTCTCAGCCTTCAAACTCCTTTCACAATTTCAATTATGTGCTCCAGCTGGAGACCCGAGCTATCAATGACTAACAACCATAGGGGCTGATTTCACATAAACTAGGCAAAAGTCCAGCATGTGACTCAGAAGCAGTCATTCTACCAGAGTTCATGACCTGCAGGAGCTCACTGTGGCTCCACTTCTTGTACCTACAGCACTCCAGTTATTACAGGGCTGAAGGCTGCACTCCAGCTCAGGACAAATAGGCTGAGCTTGTCTCCCTTCATCCTACTTAGAGCTAAATGGAATAAACCAGCAAAGCTGGAGTAAATGAGCCATTGCAAAACTGATCTTAACCTCCACCCCCCTGATTTGGCAGCCAGGCACTAGGGCAGGAGACAAGATAATTCCAGTCAGCTCCAGCGGGCTCTGTAATGCAATTTGACAAATCAAATAGATAGCTTTTATTAACGTAACTAAATGAATTATTGCAAATGGGAGATGTGGGCATTGATCTGTCTTCACATATGCATTCTGCTTTGGGGGAGGGGAAACAGCCTTTAAATTCAAGCTGCTGCTGCCTGAGGTAGGAGGTTGCTGCAATGAATCTGTTCTGCAGTTTCATATCTCCAAACTGCCCATTTAACACCAGTACCAATAAAGATAAAAGGGAAATACAGAGGGGTACTGTGAATGCAGGGCTCTCAATATTCACACTCGGACATACAAGTGACTATTCAAGGCCACATTTTCCTAAATATGAATGTCTGCTTTGATTTTCTGGTGATGAAATGTGTCTAACAAGGCTTGTTGAAGACTATGATACCAATGAAAAACAAGAATACCCTGGCTATATTCCTTAATAATAACTCTTCCTACATAAAGTGCTTAAATAATGCACTTCACAGCACATATAGTGCAAATACACAGATGACTTCCTCAATGAAATCATCCAAGTCCAGGCCTCTCAAATCAGGCAAATAAATTCAGAACCCAAATAAAACTTAATATTTGTGCCCTATTATCAGGCCTGTGATGGAAGAACATCAATGGGAAAAACCTGGATATTTTATTGGAAACAGCACTTTCTTATATCTTCACATTCTCCAAAGTTAGCTCTGAGAAAGCTAGAGGGTGATTTGTGTTCTCCTCTCCTCTCTTGTGTGTACTCAGAGTTAAAATCCTGCTGTGCAGATGCCAAGCATGCCTGTGCTGGCATGGAAGGCCTCCCAGTATGGGAAGAAAAAGCAAAATAGGGCAAAGACTCCACCATGCAGTGGAGGAAGTCTTCTTGGAGCCATTTAATGTGATGAACTTCTGGGAAAGCAGATTAAGCAACTCTCGGCTTCGTACAGATATCAGTTTCCAGATAGCAACATAGTTTGTTGAGCCACTGAGCTGAACATGACAGATTCTCTCAGTGGTTCAATTAGAATGGTTCAGCTTTCTGCACATTACAAACTGGGGATGAATTTTGTTTTGTCACCATCCAGTAAAACACTCTCCCTATTCAGGTATGCAAAAATATTTGGGTTTGGGTTCTTTGGAGGTTTTTTATTCTTACCAAAACAGAGAGTTTTTGTTTGCTTTGCTTTTATTTAATTAATTTAGCTAAACAGTGAGTAGCCTATTTAAAGTACTTCTGGAAAATTTTATAGTATTTATTCGAGGTTGTTTTTTAAAACCATTCTCCTAACATCATAGTGGAATGCAAACTTAAAGTATGCCATGTACAAATAAAATCCCTGTCTCGCAAGTATTAGGGAAAAGTGTGACTGGGATTGAAATTTAGATTTCTTTTACCAAAGTTGTTTGATTTGAAGGTATCTAATGCATCAGCTTATTGCCACAAGGAACACTATCTATACACCAGGACAGAAACTCACATTTTCACCAGCTTTGGAAGTTCTGGAAAACAAGAGTGCACCTAAAGGTCTTCCACAGCTTTTTTACCAATGCCAGTGCCCCCCATTTAAAGACAGGAATCCTGGCTGCAGAGACAGGGAACATCACAGCTATCAGAAAAGCAAATATTCTCAGTACAAAGAGACCCTGGGTAGTAAAAGTCTCCATCAGCCTGCAGGTTTTAGATAATTTCAGTAGGAAGTTGTACAAAAAGCGTAAGTAGCAAGTAAGTGTCTGAGAAGAAAGCATTACTTTCCTTTACTCTTTTCTGCCTTTCATTTGGAAGAGTATTACAATGAGTACTAAAATACAGATTTTTCAGGATTATAGTGCGAGAGAAATCACAGCTCTCAAAGTGGGTGCATGAAACAAACCTGAGGGCTGTCCTGCTTCCCCTGTTTTGCATTTCTGATACAGGAATAACAGTTCTGTCACACTCTTCCAAATTTAGAAATATGTGACCATTACTTTGCAATGGCAGCTGTTTTTTCCAGAGTGAGTTCTTGATATCTGTTTGCTGATCCAATACACCATAATATAATACACCAGAGACCTTGGATTACTTCTGATTTCATCTCTGCTTTATGTTCTATAAAGATGCCTCTTCCCTCAACAGCCAGTGCTTACAGACCTTCCTAAAATATTGCTGGGCAAATTGCACAGCCTCCCAAATTTAATTAACTGTTCAAGTCAGCATATCTCAAATTAGTTTCCAAAAGGGACCTGGGGCAAACACTGAAGCAGGTGAATGACAGTGCTGCTTACTGCAGTAAGTCATCAGTGTGTACAGCTCAAATGATCTCAGCTCAGGCTGATGGTACAGTACAAATTCACTATTGCTAGGAAAGGTGTGAAGGAAAAACAACAAAAATAATGTGATACTCAAGCACTATTACTGTTTGTTGTGGAAATAGGAATAAAACCATGAATCCATCCTCTTCCATCATGCTTTCCTTTTGGAGAGGTGTCATTTTAGTCACAGAGACTCTTGAGGTATCTTCATGTCCCAGAAAAATGCTGAGCAGCCATTGAGCAAGACCACAGAAAGAGGGGTCCCAGCAGCACTTATTCTAAAACATAAGAGATGCAGTTTGACAGAACTGGCTTTGACTAAGAAACCCAAGAGAACACCAACAGTATAGAGATCCTTTGTATTCCCTAGTGCTGAAAGATCAAGCAAGCAGTAAGGCTTTGTCTGAATTGGCAATTGCACCTGAGTAAAGAGAATTAGGTGGTCTGCTTTGAGCTTTGTCTAAGACAAGAACATGCAATAGTGAAAGCATAGGTAAACTGGATCTGCAAGGCTTTAGATGCCTCTCTGATCTGTGGTGACAGATGACTTCCTAGAACACTTACAGTGTTTTATGGCAGTGAATTGTTTGTCTTTCCTTGTGTTGCTGAGTTTAATAAAAGAGTTCTAATCTTAAACTGCATGATGTTGATGGGTATCTTTTTCCCCTCACAGCAAAAACATTACTTCAGCAATAAATTGCATGGAAGACAGTGATTTTAATGACCTGTTTACTTGGAAAAATGCATAAAGTAACACCTAAGATTTTACTGGCTCTTAATGCCAGTCAGACTGAAAGAGCAACAGGAATTGCTCTGGTTTTAATAGCAATATTTATTGCTCAAAGCCTGAGAAATTGGAAGAGACAGAACCAATAATCTGTATTTTCATTGGTTTACAGGTTCCCTTGGGATGAAAGTGTATGCATGTGTATTTTCAGTGAAAATCCAGGGCTGAGCTCACTGCTGTGCCTAGGGAGCCAGCATCTCGATAGTTTTACTCCACTGTTTTCTTTCTTCTTGCTCACTTTTTCCCTCTGTAAATAGCATTTACTATTAAAGTTTGCAACTTGCATTTGTCTTTTTGTTCTGTGTTTTACGATGTATCACTAATAGTCTAATAAGGCATTAAAGCATATTACTATTAATATTTGAGCTTCTGGTCCTGTCTTACCGGATGGACCTGGGAAATCTTCCAAGCTTCTGTACTCTGCTGCCCATGCCCTCATTGGCTCCTCAATATCTGTAAAAGCAAGACACAAGCACACAACCTTCTTGCCCTCCACTGTGCACAGTTTCCACAGAGAGAAAAGCAAATTGCTCAGGATAGACATGCCCTTGTCCTCGTCCCATTCCAGATGGCTGAGGACACTGTACTCTGGGATGTACTTCAACACACAGCCACCCTTCAGCTGTGGTGAGAAAAGGGACATGTTCATTGGCTTTCATGCAAATAGCACATCCTTAAACAGTCTGTCTTTTGAAGTGTGGGGGATTTGTTTCCCTTAAGAACCTGTAGCCATTCTACATCTGCCCAAAGCTTTTAGAGGGTCAGCTGGTGACATGCCAGGCCTTCCATTTGCTTTGAATTATTTCTTCTTACTCAGCTGAAAGTGCCAGGTATGTCCAGTACCTCTCCAACTCTCAGATTTTAGCAAAACCACTCTCAGCAAACTAAAGGATAAAAGATCATTGTACTTGTTTGGCTTGCCCCCTGCCAGCTGTGGCTCCTTGACCATCATAACCACAATTTTCTCTCCATACCAGAACTACCTTGTAGCTTTCCAACCAAAGTGGTCGAGCAGCAAAGCTTTGGTGTATTTCTATCCAAACTAGTGGGACCCAGCTGGAATCCAAGGTTACCATACAAAATATGTTTTCCACCACAAAAAGAAAAAAAAAAAAAAGGCCTAATACATTCTAATATGTGTTCACTAATTGGTTTAAGAATTTGTCTGTGAGTTTCACACAGAAATATAGAAACCTCACACATCTGCTGGGCAAATATCCTCTAGATATCTAGAATTCTGCCCACTTACAAGTATTTTCATGGAAATTTGCAGATGTGATTTGGGCCTAGTGATGCTGAGGGGCTCTGGTTTCTGTTAGACATGTCAACCTGACAGGGACAGTATTTTACCACTGCAGAACCTGTCAGCAGAGGATGACAGTGTCTCTATGAGCTGTCATGTACAATTTTTGCTATTAAATAGGCCCAAGTCTATTTAGAAGTACAAAGAGCTCTTCAAAGAACACAAGTCTGTTGTCCCCATTGCATGTATTGCAGAAGAGAAAGCACTTGAGGGGGAAGAGACTGGTCTGAGATTTGGATCTCAGTGGCATGGAGTTCCAGAGGGACTCTGTATAGATGAAGAGAGCAGCTTAGAAAAGCTGTTATTTTCCATTGTAAAGCAGAAAAAAATAACCCAGAGGCTTTTCAATGTCAGAGAAATCAGCATAGCTTCTGTACAGTTAGAATATAAATGCTGCCCTGGGAGACTTGGGGTCACTGTGAGATCACATTGAAGCAGAGCCTGCAAAGAGGAGCATCCCAGTAATTCGCCCTATATAACCAGAAAAGTGATGGACTGACCACAACATGTTTCCAAAGCACAGCAGTGTCACTGCAGCAGGCACTTTTTCTGCCTCAGCACCCAAAGAAGAACACAGTTTGCTCCAAAGAAAGCAGTCACCCCTTGGTGCAGCTCCATCAGGTGAAATACTGGGAAAAAATGGGCAACAGAAGTACTGCTCTTCTTTTTACTTAGATTTCTATGCCTAGATTTATGTTTGTCAGACAGTCACAAGCTAGGAGAGCCTTAAAATGCTTTAGTATTTGCACCAAATAAATAAACAGAATTATATTCTTGGGCAAAATTTTTCCACTCATCTACCTACCAAACTGTTGGCATTACTCCCAAAGAGGAGTCTAGACATGAGTCTGGAAATAGCCCTTCATTTGTACTGTGTTGCTGCAAACATGAGGTCATCTTCATGTGTTCAGAGCTCCAACAAAGCTTCACCAACTTTGAATAAGCTTATTTTGGACAATGTGATGATATCTAGAGGTATTTCAGATAGTCTAAACAAACAGGTATGACAACAGAAGCAATGCAGATGTGCCTTCACAATCATAGCCTAAGCTAACTAAACCTGGTGCTGGGTTAAGGATGTTTTCAGCAGTCTTGCTACCTCTAAATCTAATATCCCTCTGTTATCCCTAGAGGTAAAAAAAGTGTTGCTACCCAAGAAGCAAGACTAGGCAGGGGACAAGGACCCACAGAAGGAACAGTGGGATGGACCAGATGGTCACATGGAGCAGTAGAGCTTGCACAGATTCAGCAGACAAATAAAAATCTCATGAGAGCTCCAAGTGTTTCTCTGCAATATTGAGAGATAAAAGGAAGACACATCAGACAGGTCATAACACCACAGACTTATAGAATGCTTTGGGTTGGCAGGGACCTTTAGAGGCCATTTAATCCAAACCCCTGCAGTGAGCAGGGACATCTGCAACTCAATCAGGTCGCTCAAAGCCTCATCCAGTCTGACCTTGAATGTTGCCAGGGATTTGGCAACCACCACCTCTGTGGGTAACCTGTTCTAGGGTTTCACCCTCCCTCATGGAAAAAAATTTCTTCCTTGTATCTAGTCCCTTGGATTTCCCTCAAATCCAGTTGAGAAAGAGGCTGTTTCAACATGTCGAGGGTTAAGCTCAACTCACTAAAGCTCATCTCCCAAAGATGGAATTCTAAATGTCATTGTCTCTGTGATTCATTCTGTTGGACACAATACATCACTCATTACACTGACATAGTGCAACCACCTTGGCATCATCAGCTCGGAGTAAAAAACCCTGAAGGATGGAAACCTTAAAGTTAAAAAATTAGCCCTTAGAAAGAGAATATTACGATAAAACTCAAATGTTTAAAGTAGAGCAAATATATTTGAAAACACAGAAAGTTTCAATTATGATCAGTCAGTCAGTGGGAATATTTATATTTCAAAGGACAATGGCTGCTATCATGCTCACATGCTATCTGCAGTTCATCACACTAAATTAATTTACAGACCTAATGGACAGCACTATTGCTATGGACACAAGAGCTGAGTGAAAGGAATACAAATCTGAGAGGATCCAACAAGTTCTTCAAACAGATACTCTTCTGAAACACCACAAATAGGGCACAACAGGTGTCTAAGTAATCTTAGATTTGTTGCTCCTTGGACAGATTTCCTGTTACTGGGCCCACTCTTGAATGTATGAGAGGATGAATGAAAGGAAAAGGGATTAGTTTATAATTTAGTTTATAGTTTACTGTGTTAGTAACTGGTTTCCAGACTCTTTAATATAATGAGGTGTCAACTAACAGGCTTTCACATCATCCTATCTCTTTACCCCCCAGGCTTAAACTCCTGAACCATTTAAGTAGCCTGCATTCACTTCAACCACTCACTTCAAAGCAAGCATGTATTTCAGAGTTCCTTATGGCATGTGTGCTTCTCAGAATACTAGGATTAACCTCACTGTCAGTGTAAAAAAGCAAAATGCTTTTCCAAAAGCCTATACGAGCCACCTTACTAAAATGGCATATAGGTGCATCCCACAGTTCTGTCAGATTGAGCAGAAGGGATTTGATACACTGATAACATCCATCCAGCCAGTACAATAATGTCATTTATAATGCTGTAGTACAAAGCTCCTGAATTACTTCGGAATACACAGTCACAACTCATGAGGGAAAAATGCACTGAAGTATTTTACCTTTAGCTCTTGCAGTCCACTTTCCATTTCCTTTACACTAAGGTTAATACCTTGTTTATAGAGAACAATGTACATGTATCTTTGCAATAAATAATCTAATAGAACACAAAACATCAACATACAACACTATCATGATATGGAGAATTCAATATTTCTCAAGATTATCCTGCTAAAATTCAGATTTCTATTCAGTCGTAATAGTGAATTATTTCATAAACAAATATCTGTCTCCCAAATATGAGGAAATCTTTAATCCTTAAGATCAAATACATGTCAGAGATACAGCTGGGATTTTCCTTGAAAATAAAGATATCTAAGATTCCTTGTATTCATCTTACAGGGATATTTTTCATATTTAGCCATTTTCCTCATTTCCAACTAGAAATTTGTCTCTCATGTCAGTTTATCCAAAGGTTAAACATTAAAAATAAAACTAATATTTAATCCGCATAACATTTAAATATTTGCAGATAATTATCACATTTCTTCAGGTCCCAGCATTATTTTCCAAGCTATAAATGTTTAACTCTCTGGCTTTCCCTTAAAATCAGTACGTTTCGCAGCAATTCAATCCAAAATGTTAATGTTATCACTAGTTACAGAAATAACGAATTTATTTATATTCCATTCATAATCAAGACACAATTTCATATTCTCTCTTGTCATAAAACCACAGGACTTCATCAATTCCTACCTAGCAAGGACCACTATAGTTGCTTTATTTTATTGTTAGAAGAAATGTGGCAACTCTTGCATATTGTAGATTGCAAGAAGGATAATACACTTCTGGTTTTTGTGTCCAGTACCATAAACATGAATAAATCTGATCATATGTAGAAAACAAATGTTAGCAGGTGAAAGTATTTGTAGGTCCCCATTGTCATGGGGAC
>JAOTQP010000001.1:27277433-27309527 GCA_026413545.1 Cichladusa arquata | reverse complement strand
CACACACACACACACAGACACACACAGACACATATGTTGTATGGCTTGTAATTTTCCTCTGTGTGAATAATACACTCCACATTGATCAGCAGGCTTTTGTGCTCCAGTAGCAACAGCTCCTGTCGTTAAGATTCAAGTTGCATGGGGCACTTTTAATGGAATTATAACATTTCTAAAAGAATGATTGATTCAATTCATTACCAGTTTCAGTATACAATAAAAAATTTCTGAACCTTAGAAAAAAAAATCGTGAGGCAAATCCAAGTGATAATAAATCACCTGTATAAATGTTAACAAAATGGACTCAAGACGCAAAATTCACAACGCATGGCCACAGTGAATGCTGTATAAATAAAATATATTTTCTTTTTCACAAAGTAACAATTCAAGGAGTTAAAATAATTCAGTGTAGTAGAAAATGGGTGCAAGCTGGCTGTAGTGGTGTGCACAGTAAAGATCCTTATTGACTGATTAGCAATTTGTTTCTACAAACACTGCACAGCAGTTGCCCTACTTTGCAGCAGGCTATTAGAGCCTAATGAAAAATGTGCATTTTCGTTAGAGTTAATGGTCTTGAACAGAAGCCTTGTGCTTCTATGAGACTTTATTCTGTACTTAAATTATGGATTTATGGCTGTCATTACAGCTATTGTCCCTTGTTTGTACAATACATGCACATTACACGGTTCTGTATTTACAGTGTGACTCCAGTGAAGATGAGGAACAAAACCTGTCACTCTCAGATGGCAAAGGCACTGTCCTGTGAGAACAGGCAGCAAGACTCTGTCAGCATATAGGCTGATGCCTGAAGAGCAAATTTAACTGAGTGTTTCCTGCTTTTGACATTTCAGGCTCTTGCTTAAAAACTTCAGCACAGTGAGTGAGTGGTTTGTTGTACGTGGCAGCTGAAGTTACAGGGAATAGCGCTGTACATGAAATTCTGGAAATTAGGAATCACTGGCTGGGGATTCCACTGCCTGGGAGAGCACAGAGCTGTGCAAGGTGCAGGCACCACAGCAGGGAGAGCAGGGCAGTGTCACAGGGCAGCCTGTGTGCTGTCACCAGGCCTGGAGTGCAGGGTGCCAGCACAGCCAACAGCTGGCCCTGCTGTACAAACCCACAGCAGCAAAAAGCTAAGGATAATATAAATGGACAAACAAAATAAAAGAGGCACTATTTTATTTTTTAACAGATGATAACAGGAGCCTTCCCCTTCCCACTCTGGGGATAGAGTTGAGAACGGGAGCCACGAAAAGGTTAAAACCACATGTTGAGATAAAAACAATTTACTGGAAGCAGCAATGACATAAGAAAAATGAGCAGAAACAGCATCAGTATTAATAAAAAAAGGTATAAGACCAAGAAATAATTTACATGGAAAGTAAAACAGTACTGGACCATTTTACCTGCCATGTTTTTTTCCCTTGACTGGAAAGGAGAGAGTCCCTTACTCCCACTCCTGGCTCCGTTACTCCTGCCCCAGCAGGTGAGGTGACCTGGTATTGTATAAGATTAGCACCTGGCCATGCTCTCCTCCACCTCTGTAAAAATTAATTCTGTCCTGGCCAAAACCAGGATAATCAGTCATTGCCTCTTTCTAGGTATGCCTTAGTAAGCCTACACTGGGCTGATATTTTGTGTGGAGCTGCATGTTTTACCTCATGTTATTTCATATCTAATTTGAGGTTATGTGGCTCCAGAGTAAACTTTGTGTTTACATGGATATGTGGACACATATACATGTGTGTGTACCTGTGCTATGTGGTTTGTGATTACAGCCAGTTATTTATCTGATCTGGTTTCATGTGCACTGGAGACAGTGTTCACAGACATCTTTGGTCTACATACATGTATTTATGCCTGACTATGAGATTTGCTTTTATTTGCCTTCTGCTTTCTTTACAGCAATGTCTAGCTCTGATCCAGTTCTGGTTCATAAAGTGGAATTCCCAGAACCTATTATCTTAAATAATAATAGAACTGTCTGTTTTCCTCTGTTTCTTCTTTCTGATCATCTTTAGGGATGATTTTGGGACTGTTTTTTTATTTTCTTGTCCTTTGTTTATCCATTTTGCTATCCACTTCTTCAGCTGAAACAGGGCTTGTGATAATAATGATGGTAACAACAGCAGAATTGAATGTGGTGGTTTTTTTTGTCCTGTTAAGATTTTGCTTCCTGCAAAAAATTGCTATTGATTGTTCATCAAGTTATCTTCTGCAACCCATTATTTATACCCACTTCAGTTCAGACTTTTGGGAGACAATTACGTGGCTGATGATGTGAACAAATGTTGTATATGTGGAATGTTATTTTTTGATTGCTAAGCTTCCTATAAGAAAATGTATTATTAAATTCATAATTCTTGTGGCTTTTGCTAAGAATCAAAAAATCCTAAAGCTATTCTCAATTAAATAAATATCTGTTTTCTTAAAATGAAAAAACATATAAAAGGAAAAGCATGTTCTCACCCTGTTTGCACACACTGAGCATCTCTAACTGTACCAGTTTCATTACTACCACCACATAGTTATAAACCCATAAACACAGTCCACGTACTCTAAGTTTGCACATTACAGAGCAAACACCAACACCTGTTGATATCATATCTCCTTTTGCCCTTGCATGTGTGGAAATGTCCAAAACAACAATTTAACCTAAAATTTTCTCAAGCCTCCTAGAAGTGATAAACAGTAGTGGCTATACTCTGGTCAGATGATTGGTAGTCCAAGGACTACTAACCAGGTGTACTGGGTAGTGTGGTGTAGCAACTTGTCAGTTCCCCATTAGTGAGCCACAAGTGTTTTGCAGGAATTATAATGACTTATTGGCCTGGAAACTTGTACTTCAGGGCAAGGTCATTCATACTGAACACAAAAAACCCTGAGCCAAACTAGTGCACACTGAAAATTCAGCCTCCTCAGATCTCTCCATAGGCACTGTTCCCCTCCAGTACAGGAGGCTACTGCTTTGTTTCTGATTTTTGTACACTATTCATAATAAACAAAATACAGAAGTTTCTCCCCTAAAGCTAGGATCCCCAAAAATCTCAAATCTCCAGTCTTCTCATCCTGCTGCTCAGCATGTTCCCACTACTTCAGATTCCACTCACAGCAGTAATGGCTGGATATTTTTTTCAGCAAGAGCCTATGCAAATATCATGTCTTAAAAACACACTGCAGGCAGTTCACAGACAATCACATTAACTGAAAATATAAATTACATTGAGAGAACTGATTTATTCATTCTGATTGCCTAAGTATCACCTAGCGCAGTGCTTCTCAATCTCTTTTAATCTCTTTTAATTAGAAGGATGACAGATCTTTATGAAAATTGGATAGGCCAGTTTATGCCATGCTCTTTCTGTGGTTTTTATTTACACCAAATGGAAATTAGATTTACATTTTAAAGGCCATAGGTTGCCTATAGTTTCTAGCTTACTTGCAGATAAGAGCTCATGTATGGAAACATGTAGACAATTTTCTTGGTTCAGTCAGATTTCAGACTGCTGACAACACCTCATACAGTTTATTAAATAACAACACATGGCCTTCAAAGGCATGAATAAAAAAATATTTACTGGTTCAAATAGCTTGTGATAAGAACACAGGCACAGAGATGTGGCATATAGCAGCAAGACTACAAGAAAGAGCACATGGTTGGGACATAAAGCATGCATATAGGCACATGCAAGGGTCAACATCTTATCTTGGGCATGGCAGGAATTAGGACACGATGAAGGCATGTCAGTTGTCCCTGAATTTTAGAATCAGCTATGAAGCTTTGTGATCAAATGCATACTTTTGCACTCCCATCTCACCAGGTTGAATCTAGTCTCATCATTGCAAAAGGGACCTTTTGGGTAGGCTGGAGAAGTGCTTTGGTTTTACTCCAAAAACAACATGAAAATTTTGGCTTTTTACTTACTCCCTTTGGGGAGATCTACTCCCTTCCAGGTATTACGATTCAGAGTTAGAAACTTATTTAAAGCTTTAGAGGGAAATTAGATATATTCTTCTTTGCCAGCTCTCTCTTTAATGCCTGTTCAGAGTTTCTTCTAAAGCTGACTTTGTCCAAGCCACAAGGCTTAACCTTCTGTGCCTAGGGAATTCTGTATTTCAATAAGTTTTGTAGCTTAAAAAGTATTACAAAAGATCTTTTTATTTTTCTGACTAATAATTCCCTCGAGAGAACTTGTATATTTTAAAACTTTAGGTTATCTTGAACTCAGTGTGATTTTTATGCTTCTTGGAGGATAATCTCTTCAACTCTACAATACCTATTCTTTCAGGGATACATTTTCCTCCACACTGACAGCACATTAAATTTATTGGAAGCTGCACATGTCAGAGAAAACTGACATGATAAATCTAACTGTGCTGCTGCCCTTTCTGAGAATGTAGATTTTTTTTTTTTTTTTTTTTTTTTGCTTATAACCTCTATTATTTTATAAAAAGTGAGAGGAAAAAAGGCTATTATTGTATTTTAACCCATTACATTTCCAGAAACTGAAATCTGGTTCCATGCTTTCCTGAAAGAATAAGAGTCACAGAATAATCTCCCCAGCTGGGCTGGCTTTCAGCAATGAACTTGGCTGACCTTGGAAGAAAAACAAAATTGCATTATGTCAGACAGAGTCCAGATGCCCTGCCTTTTTCCACAACAGCTCTTGTAAATAGAAGCTTAGGGACATGAGGCTGTTTAAGGAAATCCTAGAGACATATGATGCTAGGTAAAACCTTAAAATACAGAGCAGGAATGAACCCACTGTAATTTTTTTTCACAAGTGTATCTTCTGCCTGGTTGAAATTGCTATAGTTCATCTTAAATTGCTACCATTAATTTAGTGAATTAGTCATCAACTATTTACAGCTAGACACAGAAGCATTTGTCATAAACATCAGAAGAAGAGAAGAAAAATAGCTTTTCCTAATACTATTGTGTATTTAATTTTGCCATATAATGTGACTGGAGTCATTAGTCACTGATGTATTTCTTTCTAGAAAGGGCAAAAGATCAGTTATAGAGTTGTCCAACAAAATCATAAAGTATACGTATTTTCTGCTGCATAACACAGGCTGACAGGAGATACTGTCTTGCATCCTGAATCTGTAAATTTTATCAGTAGACCAGAAAAGGCTGCCTCTCTAATGTGGTTCTTTTCCCTCTCTTCTGCCTTGTCTTCTCCAGGATGAACATTCTCAGGTCTCTCAGTCTCTCATCGTAGAAATTATGTTCCAATCTTTCAAACCTCTTTCTGACTCTGATGGACTAATTTCAGTATATTCATGTCTGTCTCATACTGGAGACAGCACTCCAGGTGTGCTTTCACTAGAGCTAGGGGTGCCCTCCCTCACCTACTGGCCATGCTCTTCCTAAAGCAGCCCAGGGTACCATCGACTTTCTTTGCCACAAGGGCACATTGCTTGATCATAACCACCTTCTCTGCCCTGCAGGACTTCCAGGTCCTTCTCTTCAAGGCTGGTATTTTAGGCAAATGTACGTGACTGTCTACTGTGCACCTTTTTCCTCCTCACATCCAAGAAAAACAGCACAGAAACAAGAGAAAAATTGACACAGGAGGCATAAGATTCTTATAATATTCACAAATCTAGTTGGTGGTTTAAGTCACACACAGTTTTTATTCCCTTCACCATGGAAAAAACACCAGATAAGTGGCTTCTTGTGTATGCATTTTATTAGGACCCAAGCTCAGCACCTGTGGGTAGAGCTGGATGGGGCTCTTTCATCTCCCAGTAAGTCATTTACGATGAGGCATGAGTGGTAATTTGCTATCTTAAATAAACATGTAGCTGAGTGATGACTGTGGAAAAAGGGTATGCAAGTTACAGTTTGCCTGGAGGGATTTAATTTCTGCACTGAACATTCTCATTCAGCATCTGAGCTCTGCAGCCTGGTGATTAATCTTCCTGAATACCAGACTGCTTGTAACAGGTTCTGGAGGTTCCTATTTGGAGTGTGCAGCACTGCTAATTAGCAAATCCCCAGAACGCCTGACATGTGGGGTCCTAAATGAGCCTAACTTATTAAGTATATTTATTAATGCCTTTTGCAGTCAGATACACAGAAATATTATGGGTAATGCTATTGGATGCACCCAGGAAGAATAATTAATCTTGTAAACAAGCCAGCAGAGAGTGGGATATAAATCAAGGCATCTGCTACCTTATGTCACCTTAAGTGTAAAAGAAAATTTTTGTTGTCTTTGGTTGAATGCTATGTGATACCTTAGCAAAGCTCATCAGCATTTTCACAGCAATGTCCAGATACTGTACAACAAAGAAGAAATTAATACCCACATATATGAAGAAGTAAAATGTTGCAGTGATCAGATGACTGTTTTTACAGACAGATATCAAGAAAAATAGTGTATTCTGTCATAATATAGCACTAAACCTTTGTCTCAGTGTATGATGGAAGTTCTATATGTGGTATGTAGTATCTGGCAATTGATGGACTGGATTTACCCTGGCTTTTAATCCAAAGAACTGCATAAGGACTCATCTATGCTAAAGGGTATTAGAATGCCTCTGACTGGTAAAAATTGAGAAACAAATAAAAATATGGTTTGGTATTAGACCATTAACATATCATAAACAGATTAGGCAAACATAATAAAAGTGTATAGAATATGAAAGACACAACTCTGAGTGTCTCCCTTATTGCACTGATGAAATTCAAGTAAGAACCAAGGAGATACTTTGGATTTCTTCCTATACAAGCTTCCCAGAATACACCCCTGACGAACTTTGAATTAGGTTCTGGTCACATTCTAAGGCATGCTCTGATTCTGATGGAAGGCAAAGTATTTCAGCGTTTCTTTTCAGACAAAAACAGCTGGCATCTGTTGGCTAGTGGAGGCCATAGAGGACTAAGCTACTTGTCATCAGTGCAAGATTGCTGCCAATGACAGTGTTCATATTCAAGCTATATTAAAAAACCCACTGGGATGCTTTTCAGAAACTCTTTGAAAAGTCCCTGAATTCTCAGTCAGTGTGACCATGGGCTTTGCTTTAAACTGCAAAGAGCATTTGCCATCTGCTGAAATCTGAGAAGGATGTGTCTTTTGAGCACAGAGGTTGCCAGTGCCACTCCTGACCCTCTCAAGGAGATCATACAGCCCCATACCATTACTAAAAAGACATTTGTTTACTTTGGCTGCTTTAAACCAGTAAGCTTTCCTTGCACCCTGTGTGGGGACAGAGTCCAAGGAGGCCACATGCAGCTCTGTGCTTCTTCTCACAGCAGCATAACTCAAGGTGTGTTTGTAAGCAGCTCATGTCATAATCTTATGGGCTGTGAATAATCTGAGACTAACTAAAATTGAGATGTGATTTAGGTATTGCTTTCTGGGAACTTTCTCTTTACTCTTACTATCTGTCAAACCTCCTATAATTCATGGTGTTTTTTTAATATAGTGAGCTGAAATGGATTTTATGCATTAATGTTTTATCTAGAAAACAAGACAGTAACTGTTTATTATTACAGTCATGACCTCCATTAAAAGCATTAAATATCACCTGTGAAGTTATTTTAAATTTTTTAAACAATTCTTCACAGAGTTCAAGCATTATAAGAACTGTTAGAATCTGTAGGCTTTGGAAGAAGGAAATAATTTGTTAATCCAACACAGCAGATGATTTCTAGAACTTTCCAGGGGCAGGATGTACTTTCTTCTTCACAGCCTGGGCTACAGCTTCTTAGTGAAATACAATGACAACCAATCTTTGCTCAGTATTTCCACAGCACACTGTGTACATTGTCCACAAATCTCCAGTTTGGAACTAAACAGCATCTGTAGGACCCACTGTAAATGCATTGTTTGGTGAATGCAAACTTTTTTGTGATCTTTATATAGGAATGATGGCACCAATTCACTCACCTTCTTCCTTTTAAAGTAAAAAAATTCCTTCAGAAAACACTGAGTGATAGAAACACTACCCAGTACTGCTGCAAACAATTTTGAGTGGACTGCATTTCCTTTCCATTGTCCTGGACCTTCAGCTCAGATATAAAGCTTTTCTCATCTAGGCCACTCCTATGTCCAGCTCCAGCAAATCATCCTGTCATATCAGCAGCTTTCTGCTCCACCACCCACTGGAGTCTCCCAGCACAGATGAGCAGCCTCAGGAAAGTTCAATATGCCAAGCTCATTTCAGCAGGGATAGGGGCTACAGAAGCCTGAGAGGCAGCGAAGGTCTTGTCCTAGTAGCAGCATGCAATGAGAAGTTTCCAGAAGTGCTCCCTCTTTGGGAGATGGATTGCACTGTCTCCAAACTTGACTTTGCTTTCTCCAACATCAGTATTTCATTTTCAGTACTCTTCAGCTACTCTGCATTTTGTTGATGTCATGTCAATCTGAGCAAGAATTTCTTGAAGTGAGGGCTTAGCACACAAGGTTCTCTGTGGGACTTGCCTTGAACTCATTTGTTTGATTTTAAAAGATGGCTTTCTACATTTTTAACAAACTGTGTTACAAATTGAAGGTTATATCCACAGTACAAGTTTAAGCACTTCTAACTTATGCAGAGCAACTCAGAAGAACAAGGTCAGACACCCTGGCATCTTTAGATAAATAATGGAGTGAATTAGGCACAATTCCAAAGGGCAACATGAAAATATCACATGTCCAATACAGAAAGCAGCCAAGACATTTTAGCTAATTAAAAGTTTCATGTCCAGAGATTAGGCATGGGCCCTTTCAGTCTTAACTGAGGTACCCTCTCGTAGCAGAAAGTACCTTGAGATGCTCTCAGGAAGAAGATTAAGGTCCTGAACTTAATAAAAATACATGTTTCTCAGGAGTAGGTCCTCATGTATACAGTGTTCTGAATAAGAAAAACACTCATTTAATTCCCTGCAGCTCAGCAGCCAAGATCAGAGCTTTCAAGGCTGAGAAGAGAAATGGAAATATCTTACTTTGCAGCCTGCAGATTATAACATTAACCTGAAGGATGGAAGGCTTGGGCTCTGGCTTGCAGGGTGAGTAATTCCTAGAGGTCTTGCCAAGTAATCTCTGAGTATCTGGACTACACAAGTCTTGTAGGGCAGAGTAAATTAAAAGGAAGTGTTCTGTGGATCTTCACAACACCAGCAGGAAAGTTTTCTGCAACTCAAAGCAACACTTGATGCTCTTAAAATACCTTAGAATTCAATGATATCCCACTGTGGAAAAGTAAATTTCATCATTATGGTGCAAATACTATGGTGTGTTGCTAAGGCTGCATAAAAATATTCCACATACCTCTACATCTCTTACCAAAGCAGTTCTGAAATAGTCTTTACAAACTGAAATACTTGCTTGAAATATTACACAAAAAATTAAATATCAATATTATTCTCACGCTTTTCATATGTAAGGAGAAAGATGGATATTTGGACAGTAGCAATTTATTATACTGCCAGTAAGAAAATCTAAAATTAGAAAGCAATAACTGGTTTTCACAGTAGCTCCAAAAACTCTTGAGTTAAATTAGTCCTCGATTAAGTCTGTTGCATTCTTTTGGTAAGCAGGATTGCAGGATTGTTCTGCTTAAATTATAACCTCCTCATTTGATAAGCTTTCAGCCAAAGCACTTTAAAAAATTAAAAACAAAGAAACAAAAAAAAAGCACAATGCTGTTGAAAGAACTGATGTTCTCATTGTTTGCAAGTGCAATGAATAACTGGTTCATGTGTAGGCTGTAGAACACATTTTAAATTACCTCTACAGAGACTAATAAAGCAGCATTTTTCAGTATAAGTAAATTTACATTAATTCAAAACCACAAAAATAATGATGATTATTGCTTTCCTTTTCTCTGCAACCATCATTGATTTTTGATGTGTATACTAACAGCATCATGCAGGACACTCTTTTATCTTTTTCTGTCGGGCTTTGCAAAAGCATCAGCACTCCTTAGATCTCCTCTTCATTCCAGTACATTCTTCTCTAAGGCAAAAAATGGCCTATAAAATGTTTTGAAAGTTAATTTTAAACCAGTACCAGAATGGCTCTTAAAAGCAAGCCTTTACTATAAAATCCTGCTTCCAGCTACAATTTACTGAGGTCTAATGGCCGTCTGACAATTAGACACTCTGTGCCCACATATGAAAGAAGCAGATATACAAAGAACTCTCAGTATTTCGATATCTCTGCTAGAAAAAGCTCCAATTCAAAACATAGCTCTCCAAGCATATGCCAAAGAATGGAGAGGACAGGTCAGAGGGCCAGCTGTTTGCGTCACCATGGGTTTCACTAGACAGAATGCATTAAGAATATTTATGAGTTGGACGAGCAGAGTTGCCCGTAATGCAATTGCAGCTCATTTAATTGAAAAAAGGGGATGAAAAATGCTTACCTCAACATGTCTGCTTAAGCTGTCATCTGATTTACTCCATTTGTATCAATACAGGAAGTCAAAGAGGCAAATTGAATTTATGGACCAGTGGAAGATAAACCAATTTTCTCTGGAGAAACCCAAGTATCATAGCTCATACCTAAGTCTCCTCTTCTGTTTTCACATCAGTCATTGTACACAGCATTTTTACACAGCAGTAAACCAATTTAAATGATCCATACATGCCAGCTATTGTACTGCTCACACACCACCCCTCCAGTGCAACTTTGCTTTCTGTAGGGCTGCTGAAGAGGCACAACTCACCATGGATGAGGGTCCTGGCACAGACATTCCCACTCCCCTCAGGTCTTGGTGGCTTCAGCAGGGAAGTGCTAAGATGCTGAACCCTTCTGATCCCCTCTTCTTATGTAAGTCTGTTCACTTGCAAAGTGGTACCCAGCTGTCAGGACTCAAAAGTACTCCCAGCCATTGCTTAGTACCAATTTAATGACAGTCTTGCCCCCCACCACCCCAAGTCCTTTTGTTATGGTTGACATAAACACGTGGGCCTTTCAGGGCTACTTGCTCTAAGCAGCTTTTTCAAATATCTCACTTAATTCCAACTGAAAAGCAACAGTGTGTCAAAGACAAAGCTTTAATGTAAATAGGCGTGTATTTGAAAATACAGCTGACATGGCAGAAGTTTTTCTAGACTTGGCATTTCTCTGACAGAAAATGCCAGACTTATCAGAAATGAAATGTTCTAGGAAATATGTTGACAAAACATCCAACTGACTCGAGGATGTTCCCATGGAAATCTGCTCTGTCACTGGCCCAAGTGACCTCACGTCTTTTGTCCCCTCATCTCTGCAATGACCAACACGGTGGGGAGTCAGGGAGCCAGGAATGAAGCAGCAAACACTTCCAGAGCAAAGGAGTTCCATTTCTAGGGAGCCTATGAAGTGAGTTTTGTTTTTTGAAAGACAGTATTTCACATTGGTCCATGATGGGAATCTAACCCAGGACTTCATACCCGCAGAAGCTTCCTCCCTATTGATCCAGATGCAGGGAGCTCTGGAATACTCAGGTTCTACTACATTTGCTGGAAGTGTGACCTTCTCTGGTGCATCTTCCCACGCTCCTCAGTGTAAATTGTTTCACAGTAGGCTTTTGGCTGAAATCCTCCACTATTTGAAAGAAATGGATCCAGACAACAAGTAATCTTCCCTGTGGGCAGGGAAGGTTGTCTTGATGACAAGGTCATCAAACAGGCACCTGTTGTAACCAAAACAAAAGTAATCATGAAGTTGCCTCAGGGACTGGAAAACTTGTAAGATCCAGGCTATTTTCCCTTGTTTTGGCCTCTTTTCCCTAGAGAGGGAAATAATGCAGGGATAACGAGCAGCAGAGTGCACTGAAACTCAGATGTTAGTAGGAAGGACATCTGTGAACCTGGACCAGTCCCTTGTGTTTTCACTCTTGGAAGGAGTTGCTAAAGCAGAGCATGGGCCAAGTTCCCTAAGAGCTGCTTGGAGAGTTAGAAAAGCCTAATTTGACAAGGTCACTACGAAGTAGACTGACCTAAGGTACTTTGCAGATGTAGTGTAGACTTTCCAGCTGGGGTTCAGATGATCTTTGGCTGCCAGGTGACATCCTGTTTTTAGGATGCAGATTCCTATGCTGCCTGTGCCTAAAGTTAGACAGAGTGCATCCCACCCACAGTGCTGAGCACTTCAGTATGCATTGTCAAACACATTAAAAGTGGGGTTTTTCCACATGAACATAAGATCATTCTATCCTTGGTGCATCTTGGAAGAGTTCCACCAAAATCATTATAGAGACATGATTACATGCAATTCTCACTGCTCATTCTCCATTTTTTTCTTAGTCAAGATCAGGCATGCAGCATGGTTATTTTCCTATTTGATAAGTGCTTTCAGATCACTGTGGGAGGAGAGCCATCTCCCTGCCCTCAGAATATTGGCCTGCCTTCCCCACACAATGATGATACACAGGAATCTTGAGCAGTGCAAGTCTGGTCAACAATGGCCAAAGTTTGGAAAATGTGTATTTGTACACTCAATTCTAATCCTTTAAGCAAAAAACAGCAAATTGCAAAGGGCACATGATTATTTTTGGTGTTCACGGCTTAGTTCCAGGATAAATTACTAAACCTCTGAATTTTACCACCATCAAAACATAAGCTTACAAATGGCAAAAAGTGCTAATACACATGGCTTTCTGTGGTTCATGATTAATGTTGAAGCAGAAAAGCTCCAGGCTGAGCTAAATTAGTTCTCATCTTGATAGACATTAACAAAGAAGGGCCTTTCTTTTCTGATTTTTTAAGGAGGTGGTAGTATAATTATATAAAGTTTTAATTTAATAACTAGAACTGCCAAACTCAGTGGGAGAAATAACACATGACAAGTAGAAGTTAGAGAAGAATGATGTAAAAACCATCAAGGCTGTAGCTGTATCATTTATAAGCATAACACAGCCTGGAGAAAGACTGTGTTTTTAGAGGTTGACCCCAGAAACTAGACCTATATAGAATTAAAAAACAAGTAAGTATTATCTATTGTTTATGACAAATAAAAAATAGCATTGGCAACAGAGTTACCCATGGACCATGGATAGCACAGGAATTACCACCAACATTAAACCATTTCCCACCTCAAACAGAGCTGTCCACAACCCTAATGTGGGTTCAAGGATCACACTTGAAAAGAGATAACAATACTCTGTCTCTATGGTTCTTCTTTTCTGAATACTTATCAAGCTTACAAATTCAAAATTATAGTCTCTCCACTCAGCCTCCATTCCCATCAAAGTCCAAATCTGGACTTAAACTATCTTATTCTTTTGTCCTTATGTTTGGATTCAGCATTTGTAAAATTCAAAATTGGAAGGGAAAATTACCAACACACCTTCTGTATCATAAGCAGAGATAGATATACTCCTTCTGTGACAGTCATTTGCTTTTAGTACATCCCATAGCTGTCCCATCTTTGAGGTCTCCTTTGCTTGGAGCTGCCATTGTAGCAGATAAGCAAAACTTTTGTCCTTCTCACGTCTTTCTTTATGACATTCTTCATGAAACTGGTGTCTTTTTTTTGCTATTTAACAGCTCTGCAGACACTTTTCATGTACTTCTCTGTAAGAGATCCTGATCATGGGCAGGTGATAGCTGGGAAGTTCTGTATCAGGAAAACAGAGACAGTAGATCTGTAAGGAGTTATTTTGTTCAACAAAACAACCCTTGAGGAAACAAATAATAAATTGCTGCTCTATTCCCACACATCCCCAGTGTGTCCCAAACATCCCAAAATAAGTGAGAAACACATGCTGCTCTCACTCTGCACAGCAATCAAGGTAGGGCTTTTGAACCTCCGAGAGGACACGGTCACAGAGGAGATATACACAGAAACAGGAAAATTTTTAACCAACTCCAGCAAGTTCTCAGTTTCTCTTGTGCTTCCTTCAAAGTAGGTTCAGTCACTACAGCAAACTTTAGTCGCATGAACTGATAGATGGCAAATTAAATCAAAACCACAGCACCTTTCACAAATGCTGCCCCTAACTTGTTACCACTATAACGTGCTCCCACTGAACAAATTCTCATTTTTCAATAGACTCTGGCTTTTGTTCATTTTTGGGTCATATTTATAAGCAGTCTCAATATTTCTGAACAACTGCCAGTCCAAAAATTTTTTCCCTTCTATTTTGGTTGTGTAAGACTATTTCATATGTTTGGCTCATTAACTTTATGCTGTCTTGAAAGTGAAGGCAAAAGCTCTGCTTCAAGGCATAATTTGCATGTAGCTGACAGCAGCAATTCATCAGGTTCTTGGACCTTAATATATATAAGAGTCTAGGCTTCAGTTTAATTTCTAAGTCAAGTAAATCTCCAAAGCTTTTTCAGACAGTGTTTTCTGAAAAAAACTTATTAGTTAAAATATTATAATTGTCAAGGTGTCACTGCATTATGTAGGCTATAAACAGGACTATATTCATTTAAAATCATAAAAGCTTCATTGCCTAAGGTAACCTGTGACATAATATTATCTATAGATTCATATACACATATTCACCCTTTGATATCAGACCTCAAAGTTCACCTGGGGGAAAAGTTTGGGATTTCTCATTTGTAAGATATTTCTAAGCGGACAATTTAAATATATACTTTTTGAACATTTAAAATTACATGTTGTTTTATTAAACTTATACTATCACTTTGTATTTTATTTAGGCAACCTTTCTTTTCCAACAAGGTTGAAATCACCTCAAGGAGAATTAAACTTTCCAGAGAGAACATTAAAGATATGAAAAAACCTGAACACACCTGAATCGCTCTCTCAGATTAAGTCACCCTTGATTTTGATTCAGGTACATTTTAGCTGTTCAGAGCCAAATGCAGCTCAGAGCTGAAGCAGAAGGAATATGGACAACAGAGAACATGATGAGCATCAGAAATGCCATCCAGAGACCTCTATTTGACAGTGCTAGAAACTGTTCATTGTACAGCTGTCACAACTGCATTTGTGCTTTTGTCCTGTACCAAAGAGGTGCTGATTGCCAAAGTCCCAGCTCAGGCTTAATCCCATTTTGGCAGATTGACTGGGGTCTCAGACCAAGGTCCTTCCACAGCTCAGCTCTGAAGCACCTCAACACCCTCCTGCTGTCAGCCCACCAGCCCAAAACAAGTCTAGGACACGCTGGTAGGTTCAGATTTTGCCCAAGGTCAGTGGAGTTAAGGCCACTTTGTGTCCAAGAGTGGTCCTGGTTTCTCCAAAACTCACAAATTTTACTTTGCTTGATTGTTTGTTTTTTTGGGTTTTTTTAATACAGCTTATGCACTGAAGCCTAAGACTTGTGGACCTGCATTCTTTATTTACCTGAAGTGGTTCAGAATCACATCAGCTCTCAGTGAAGGTGTGCTGAAGCTGTGCCTCCGTGCTGTGTCCAGACTCACTCTGCATTAGCCAGGGCTGTCCTAGGACACTTGATGAGAAAGGAGGCAATCCTGAGCACCAGCCACAGTAGCCACTAAAATACACAAATAAAGTACACAAACTGTGTCTGGAGCAAGGACTGGACTCAGCTTTTCGTGCCTGACTGCAGCACTCACCACCACACTACAGAGTGTTTTGTTCCTCCTGACCTGATTCCCCTCTCAGCTGATTATTGAAGTACACACAGGCCCTTCCCCAGAGAGCAGGCTGAGAACATCCCCACACAAAACAAACTTCTGGAAGGTGTTGACTTGCTACCAGCCCAACACAGGCTCAGCTGTGTTTGTAGGCAAGGGCTTTGGTCCTGGCCCACGTTTGCAGTTGCAACAGGCTCCAGGACATTTCTCTTATTTCAACATACACCAAGGATTGTCCTGACAAATGACAATTATGCCACTTAGCTGAGGTTCAGGCTTGTGGTCTGAGATGCACAGTGTATGTGGCCATGTCTGGACTGATTATGCTAAGTCTTAAGAAAATTGTGATTCAAGCATCATTGTTAATCAAACTTCCCCTTTAAAAACATCAAAACAGGAAATATCAATGGTATAATCAACACAGTTTGACAATACAGTGTTTTATTGATTATTTGCTTGACTGATAGATGCAAAAAAAAATTAGGCTGTCTGCTAGTTAATTCTATCCTTGACTAAGTTTTGTGCTGTGTTTTTTTTTCCTTTGTGAGGACATAAACACTGGATTTGTAATGGCCAGTTACAAACCTCATTGTTAAAATGACTAATAGTCTCATGTTTCACCTGCTGCTTTATTTTATTTAAAGAAAACAATATAAATAACAAATAAGCTACTAATAAATTTCAGTTTGAAAGAAGCTGAAATCAATATTTGTAAATTTTTTATGTTTATAAGGCCTTTTTACTAAGCAATTAGAAAGTCTGAAACCACCAATTTACATATATTCTTTTCATCAAACACACATTTAGGAAATGTTTGCATCATTCTTATACATTTATCTATTTTTTGAAATCTGGAGTAGGAATTTATCTGATCTTGCAGTTTATTCTTTACTACAGTCTATAACCTGAAATTACATTGTCTTTGGTAATTTGCCCAAAAGGAAACAAACTGAACTTTCAGGAGATAGTAGGACAGCTCTTTGGGAGGACAAAAGTAAACAGCAATGGAGATGCATAATTAGTTGATGATATGAAATCAATTATCATCTGGCTGGCGTTGGGAAGTACTGACATTATTGTGGTGCCATGTTACATGATAAGTAACAGAAGAAAAATTTCTAGAAGAAAGAAGATCTATTTTTCTGGGCTTGTTTCTACCATCTAGAAACATAGGAAGAAAACCACACAATGTACCTGTTGTCCAGTTTATAAATATTTCTGTCTTGGATGATACCTACTTTTTTTCTTACTGTTTTTCTGAGACTATAATATCTCTTTAAAACAAACCAAATGTACTCTCTAATCATGTTTTTGTTAGCATTATACATTCCTATGCACATCCAATACCACTAGTGCAACTAAACTTTTACTTGCTGCTCAAATTAGCAGTCATTGGATGTGTTTTCAGTGTTTTGAGGACCATGGTCTTGATTTGAAATAAAGTTGTAAAACCCAGTCTCTATTTTTTCCAGTATATGCAGTTTCCCCATATTTCAGCCATCTTTCCAAGAGAGATTCCCAAATTAAGCAGAAAAAATTATTACTATATTGTACACTGGGGTAATTACTAGAATGGAAGCTACTATCCTTGCAAAAACTGGATTTGTTTAATAAATTAATGTCATATTTTTTCCATGCCTCACTCTTTTGTGATTTATTTGTGCATTATTTGTGGTAATCTTTCAGGTGATGCTTTTCCTGCTTGTTCATACACTAACCTTCCAGAAATACAGACTCAGCAATGAAAACAAAATAACAAGAAAGCTAACCTGATGGAAGGAATCTGGTAATCACAGAAGCACACCTTTTCCTGTTTTACTGATTCAAATCAGTTCTTAAAACCATCCAAATGTTACAGTTTCTGAAGAGCACTAAAGTAGAAAACACTCTAGAGCATTTTCAGTCTAAGAATTATTGAATGTAAAGGAGGTGGACCCTTTATCAGTAAAATTGGTGGGGCTTTTTTAAACATGAACAGGTCAAACTCTGAACCATCTCAAGCTGTGCTTGTGTATTCCTGTTTTTCCTTAAGTGATTATAAATTCATTAGAATTATGATTTCTGCTTGGTAGCATGCCAGAAGGTCTCTTCTTCATCTACTCTGCAATGTTCCTGCTTCCTTCTGTTCTGCCTCAGTAGCTTCAGAACCTGCCATCTAGGTGCACACACAACAGCAGCTGCATATAACTGCACTCTCCACAGAAAAACTTCTGCCTCCGAGGCAAAAATAGAACAGATTGATGGGATCAGTATTAAACTGGTTCCCTCTAATGAGTTAAAGACTCCCATCTGTTCCATATACTAATGTGGTTGAAGTCTGCAAGGAGAAAAAAAGATCAATACAAATTTATGGGCTCTTCATAAGCATTAAATTAACAGCAGAAAAATGCAGGATTGTGTGAAAGGGATGCTCATGATCCTCCACTGAGGCTTCTAAAGCTAACTGAGCACAAAATTATGTAATTATGGTGTTAAATAAGACTTCTAGGGTAAAGTATCTAGAGGATAAATAAAAAAAAAGATGCTTGCTACAGCTTTGACAATTAAAAAAGCCTTTTCAAAAGGAAGTCTGCACCATCAGTCTGTTTGGTATCAGCTACCCCCCTCACTCTCTCCCTTTCTGCTCTTCCAGTTTCTCATTTTAATCTTCAGCATTTCCAACTCCCCCATCTAATTCCCTGTCCCTGTGTGTGTTTTCCCAGATCTTTACTTCATCAAGGTATAATTTTTTGGTTCACAGAGTCAAAGGTTTGTTACTTTTCCCCTTTGGACTTTTGAGCTCTTCCAGAGATGCTTTTAAAGTCCTAATGATTTACTGTGTCCTCCAGCTGTTAAGTCACACAGTTCCTTCCAAGCTGCAAAGTACAAATGGTACAGATCAAGTCTGTTGACATGTAAAACAACAATATTAAACAGACAAGCTAAAAAAGACTCCAGTTCCTGCTGAAACCAAGCAAAATATAGACAAGCAGTAGTGCTGGCCCAGATCCCCACCAAATTCAAGTCCTCAGTCTTTGCTGTTTCATGCAAGCCTAGGAGCTGTCCACCAGGTCTGGTGGCTGTCCTAGACACAGCCACAGAGCCTCTTCCTCTCCACCCAGTGAATCTTGAAGAGGGTTTTTAGTGAAGTGACCTGTTTCCAGCAGGTGAAGAGTCAATGATGACATGTAGCCTAATCTTTTAATCAGAGCTTCTCCTAGGAGATAGAATACATAGATGTAAACCTTCTCTGGCTTGAAGGGGAAGTGCTCAAAAGGCAGAAATCCTCCCATGTGTTAGCAAATGCTTCAATCACTGGCAATTTAATTAAAAAGAAACATCATACTTACTTCTTGTGTGTTATAAAAAGAAAAAAATTGTAGTCCTGGCTGCATTTTTAAAAATATCTGGGAGAACATGCTATGAGTTTAATAAAAAGGCTATGAAATCAAGCCCTTTGGAGGAATATAGGCAGAAAAAGACCCTTTTCTGTCTCCCCAATGGTCACCTGAGAAGTTTCTTTCCTGCTGAGCCCAGGCAGTAATACAGATGTGAATTGTCAGTCAGCACAGCAGCATGGCAAATCATTAGGTAGGGGAGCAGGATTTTCTGGATCTAAATGTCTTCTCAATCTCCCCCTACTCAGCAGAAAAAAAAGGTTGTTGTACTGCAATAGTCTTTCTTGGTAATGAGTCAGAAGTATTTTTTATGAATATAGCTTCAAGTACTGCTCCTAGGAGTCAGGGCATAATTAGAATTTTAAATCTTAATACTACAATTAGAATGTTTTCAGGAGTCAGTATTTTCTTTGTTTTTACAGAACTACATAATTCTCAATACAAAGGACTACTTTCCATGTGCAGTCACAGTAACAAACATGGACAAAAACATTGCTTTTGGAGATCATGTAATTTTAGAGAAGGGCTTTATCTTCTGTTTCTTAGTAAGATGCTGATAAACAGCACTAGTCTTTACTGTAGTCTAGTTAGCTTTGACACTGAAGAGTCACACACAGATTAAAATCAACACTGAAAGTAAGCGTCAACTGTGCATCTACAACTTGGAACTTAAGGAAGGCAGCACCTCTAAATTAAAAAACAAGCAGTGCTTAGTTGTCTTTTTTTTGCAGTTTGGTCAATTTTTAAAGTTGGTTCTGCCTCCAGAGGTAGCAGAATGGCTGTGGCTTGATTTGTAACAACACCGGTTTTAGGTTTGGGACTTTTCAACTGAATCCGTTTCTTTTCTCCTTATCTGCTTTGCAAGAAAGTAGTAGGGACCTTTATCTATTCTTCCAGGTTTCAGATTGCAAAGAAAAAGTTACATGTATAGCCCCAGTGAGATCCCTGCTAACAATCTGCATTATCTGCGGAGAAGTTGGAGTAGGAATTCAGAGAGAGTGGAATAAGTAAAACAAAACCTATAAGGCCACCAGAAAAACACTGCTGAAAAGCCTCAGTATTTAGAGGCTTTTCATCCTTTCAGATGCTTAACATGGGTGAGCATTCACTCTGGCTAAGAATCACCATTACTAGTATGAGAAGAACTTTATCAACATTTTCCAGGTGCCCACTAATACCCCATGTTATAAGCAATCTAATTTAGTTTTCCTGCTGCTGAAAGACAATGCGTAAGTGAATGAGTCCTGGTGAGCAGAGACAGAGGGAGGAGTGGAAAGTTTCCACATGCTGTTTTGAGCCATTACATGTGTCAGTATTTCCACTACAAGTAATGACTCAGAGCCAAAGGAGATAACTGCAAAACATATCATCAAAATCGAATTACAAGGTGAACATAATTTGTTTCTGGGTAAGGACATAATTTCTATGCTCTGGTTTACTGGGAAGCTCTTTGAATCAAGGCATTCAGACTCTGTGTTGAGATGTATTTAAACCTTGAGTAAGTTTTGGTGTTTAAAGACCTCTGACCAAGTTCAGGAAAGTTTGTCCATGTGTTTAATTAACTCTATAAAACTTTGGGAACTGCTGTCATTCTCCTTGCAACCATTGCACATCAGTTGTGACCAGGCTGTTCCCATAGCTAAGATCCTCAGTCCCTCTCACTGTCCTGATTTTCTCAGCTGGGCCAAGATCTGAGCTAAGATCAGGTTAGCAGGCTGCACACCAGCCCAGCAGAGAAGCTTTGAGTGCTGCATCCAAGTAGGCTATTCCTGAAAGCTCCACAACCCATTCCAGCCTGATTTAAAGGTATTCCTCCTCCCAGACTGTTTCATATGCATGCATCTTCCTCTAGGACTTGTTGAGGTTTAGGAATGTTCCAACTCCTTTTGTTAGGTCTTGTCTCCCCATAACAATTACTGAATAATAATAGAGTTACAAGGTGCTAAACAAGCTGGTTTGCATGCAAGCTCCAGGACTGCTGCAAAGACTAGCCCAAGCCTTGGCTGCTCTCTTGTGCTTCCTCCCCATTCCCCCTCACCAGAGCTGGACTAAGCTCTCTGCACAGTCTTCCATACAGTTTGCTTTTTTCCCTCTTCCCAGCCTCAAGTGGCAGCAATCTTCCTTTTCCCCTGAAGACATCAGAGCAGAGGTGGTGAACAAGCAGGGCCATATGGGAATGTGTGGGTGGCTGAGGGGGACAGCTAATGCAGACACAGCAATTCCTGTGCTTCAGGGAAGGTGGGCAAACTCCTGCTGGCATTCTGCTCCACTATGGGGTGAAGCTTCTACCAGGTAATGGCCCCTCTTGTCATCCAAATGAGATAGCAGAGTGACAGAGACACAGAAAAGAGGAGAGGTTCATGTCCCAAGTCACATATCTAAAAATGTGCAGAATCCTTGACTAAAAGGTCCAATAATACTGAAATATTAACCAGTGTGTGATAATACCATTCTCAGCAGAGTCAGTGATGCTGACAGTGTCCCTCTTCACTAAAACAGGACATCATTAAACATTTCATCAATCCTTGATTCAGCAAGATCCATTGATATTTTAGTCTAAACCCTGGAACCCAAACTTCACCTATTATACTCCATATTATCCCTGAACTCTGGCTGAATCTGAATCAAATATTTCAGAAATATGTCCAGCCAGGCTTCTCAAAATTCTAGTAGTGGGAATACGCCACATCTTTCTTGAATTGCTCTAGGAGATAGGCATATTCACCATTTAAAATATGTGCAACTTGTTTAAAATTTTTATTTGCCTAGCAAAGATGCCAGTCCTGAATTTTCTGTTGTTGCATTAAATAGCTTTTGTTTTTCTGAAGCTTTTCCTACATGTATCTGTAGGCCATGAGGAAATCACATCTGCAACTTGAATAATTTAAGGTAATTTGTTCAGGTTTCTACCTGTTCTCCAGACTACAGCTTAGATTCTTTGAAAAGCTTTTCAGAAGAATTCTCAAAATTAGGACCTCAGAGCTGAAGGGTTCAAGCGATGGCCTTGCCATGACACTGACACCCTGCCTTTCCTCCTCCCTGTACCTTTGCTGATACATCCTAAGGTCACACCAGCTCTTTGGCTAACTACCTCAATGGAAATGCCTATCCTGATAATTGTACCTTCCTCTTATGACCTTCTCAGGGTCAGCATAGCAGTGTCCTATCTCAAAAGTGAGATCTACATTCTTTGTTTCGAAATCCAGTCTTCAGTTGTCTTCAAAGGCCAACGGCTCAGACCAACCCACTAACAGAACAATCCAACTCATTCAGTTTGCCTAGCTTGTCCCTCTCTTTGTTTACTTACCCAGTAGCTTGAGGTCACCTGCAAATTTTGCAAGTGATAATTTTCTATTTTCTACCAGTTAATTGATACAAGTATCAATAAAAGTATTGAGGTTGCCTTTAATTTACTCACAAGGTACACGTTTGATAAGAAAAATCACAGAAAGAAAAGGACTGACATCTGCCTGTAATCCAAACCAGTATTTTGATGGTCAGTGCACAAGAGAGGACCAACACAGAATACAGCACACCCTTCTGCTTTTACTCTGTACAGACAATCCAATTCAGACACATTAGGCAACAAGACATTTTAAATTCCCAGTCCCTCCACCCACCATGCATAACTCCTCTACCACAGTTCCTCATTCAGAAACAGCTTTTTGTCTTCATAAGCTACATATTCCTACTCTTTATTTGGCACAATCCCATTTCAAAGCAGCAACTCAATTCCATCTTCTTTAAACACAATGGAAACTTTGCAGATAGTGCATTAGATGCAGGATGAGATTCATGAGATCCTTACTCTTTATTGTCATTTTTCAAATGTATATTTACAAAGTGTGTACTAAATTTCAAAGTTGATTGTTCAAGCAGGACAGTTTTGATATCTCTCGTCCCAGACAGAGGTCCTGAGACTTTCACAAGTTTAAAGCAGGAAAAATATACAGACAAATTCAAAGGCAGCTAATCTTTCCTTGTCATTTTTACTGTTATGTTCAGATAGTACACAGAAGGCTTGAAAAGCAGTTGATTACATCAAACAGATCAGCTCTGAAAGCAACAAGTGGTTGCCACCATCCACTCCCAGACACACAGCTAACCATGCTGACCATTGGCAGCCCAAAAGGGATCAGGCCTTGAAAAAAATCATCTTTCAGTCTTCCACTCTCCACATTTGTCCAGACTCTGTGAGGTTATCCTGAAAGTAAAACAAAAACATGGCCATTATTCAGGCATGCTGATGCAGAAACACATGGTTCTTCCCTGAAGGGAGAAATCAGACTCCAATCTCATAAAACAAGAAAGCTGCTTCTCTCATGGGCTTGCAAAAAGAGAAACAGGGGGATCAAAAGAAACCTCAGCAGCTGTTCAGTGCCACTAAGGGATAATTCATGAGAGCCTAGGAGTATATTCTGCTAGGAGAATTTACTCTACACTACACAGCAGAATCACAGTACCCTACTTTTCACATGGAAAGAAATCAGCCAGTCCATTAAAAGCCTGCATGGTTATGTATTTTATTCCCGTGCCCTGAGCTGAAGGTATTCAAAACACTTTCTTTCTCTGTCCAAATTTTGCATCAATATGCACAAATGACCTGGGGAAAAATATGAAAAGTTATAGGAATGTTTTAATTAAATAAAATTGTGAAATGAATCCCTGCAGTGAGTGGCAAGGAAGCTAGAATGAAGACAGAACACAAAAATTAATAGAATACTGGAAAACAGAAGGAAATAATTATGATTTAGCAGTGAAAAATACTCCCAGTAACACACATAGTAGTAAAGCTATTTACAGATTACTATGAAAACATTCCCTGACCATAATTGAGGGTATCTATCATTTTGTGGGAGCAAAATTTGGAATATCTGCAGCAAAACCTTAAGGGGGAAGAGTTCAATCTCTTTCTAGTTGAATGTGGTCTCAAAGTACCACATGTTTCTGTTAGAAGCTGCTGGGAAAGCAAAACACACATTGCAAGCTTTCTGTTTTCCAAGAGAATGCTTCATTCATGGTTGGTAGCTCTCTATTTTGAAATTCTCTATTTGAAGTAAATAATTAATTTACATTGTCTTACATTTCTGCTCTCCTGGCATTGATTATAGATTAGTATTTTGAGTGAAAAGTGGGGATTGGGTTTGCATATTTTTACGCTTGTTACTTTACACAGGCTTCTCTCTGTGATAAATGATAGCTCTGGTCTTCAATAGACTTATTTTGCTATCACACCTATGCCCAGAAGTGCTAGAAAACTGCCATGTTTTTTGTAGAAAGATGGTTAAATCAACTCATGACCTTACAGAGTTGCTAGGATCACCAGCTGGTCTAAACATGAAGCATGTAGCTTCACCCTTGGCACACATTCCTCCATTTCTCCTAGAGATAATTTTTTCTACAAATCAGAGTGGAAATTGTGGGAATCCCATTTGTACATCAAGCATAGGATTCAGTCAGCCAACCTCATTTCCCTTGCTCAACTTTAAGAAATCACCAGTGATTAAAAAGCATTTTTGCACAGAGACATAGGAGCAGCTGTTTACAATCTCACTCTGAAGCAACTCAGTTTCCAGCCCAAGTTTCTTTCTCAAAGGTATTATAGAAATTGCAAGTGTCAGAGGTTTGAATTGGCACAGGAAAAAAAATAATCATTAAGTAATTTTTTCATTTATTAATCTGTCATAGATGAGAATAGCAGTAACCCATTTGCTGCATTTTATATAGCTAAGACACTCTTCTCTCAACTGCTTTACTACAAACAGTTGGAAAGCAAGTAAAAGAAAATGCATACTAACAGAGAAATGCTTTCATGAGAGATTGTAAAACAAAACAGAATGCCAGGTGAACCAGGTCTTGTTCATCTGTAAGGGCTGCAGTTATGCCATTAGCTTTACCTCACTACGATTTGTTCCGGGCAATGGGGAGTTTCAGGGGAAAAATCAATGATTCAATCTTGCCCTATAAACATCAGGTAGCATAGCTGTCTACAGCATTCTGGCAGATTCAGGACAAGATGGATGATTCTTTCTCTGAAATTTGCTCTCTGAAAGTAGAAAAATGGCCAGAGGGTAGCATATTAATAACAGCACAGTCTTAAAAAAAGAAAAAGTCTAGAACAATTAGAAAAGTCAAGTAGATTGTTTACTTTTTCCTAATGCAAACTGATAGCCACTCCCCAGTGCAATTTGTATTGTCCAAACTCAAAGAATTATCAAGTAAAGCAGCAACAAACACAACTTCCACAACAAAGATGAGGTGCCTGATGATAACATACCACCAAGGCATCTCTTTGCAAGCAAATATCAGCCCTCTGGCTTCAAAGGCGAGGGAGGCAACCCTGGCTCCTCCTAAAGAACTGGGGCAGACCATCATATGAGCAGGTAGTCATAGACTGCTGGGGGGAAAAGAGAGACAACGGCATTGATTTGAGTGTTTAAGCACAGACTGTCACTCCACTGTTACTGAAAGGTGGAAACACCTGAAGAAGCCACTGACTGCTCTAGGGGCACTGTGAGAGCTCTGGACATCACACTGTTGCACAGGTTCTGTACATGACATCCCTCAATATTGCTAACAAGGCACAGGAAGGGTTAAGTCTCAGTTAAACTCACATGTAGGTGAAAAAAGGGTGATGACCCCAGCTCTAACCACAGTCAAGCAGATGAAGTGTTCAGTACTGTGACTGACTTATCAAATACTCTCAGAGATATCCTTTTTGAACTGTGACCCTTCCCTTGCAGCATCAAGATGATGGGTGGTCCTCTGCCTGTCACACTCACATTGTCTAAGATGTGCTACATAATTCCTACAGATTGATTTATATACAGGTAATGAATTGCAACTCTGGATCCACTTTTCCCCTTCTATTTAATGTCAAACATTTCATACAGTATGTTACCAATTTAATTGAAAAAAGTTACTGCTGCTCAAACTTCATACAACATGAGTACATCATTTAGGTGCAAACTGCAGATTTATTTATAAAAGGCAGGCACAGTGGCACCTTTCTTCAGACTGTACAAAACTACAAGATATGACTCATGATTAAGTCATGGCTGACAGACATAACAGAAATGTTTAAATTCTTTATCTTGTGCTCAGAAACTGCAGTCATGGTGCTCAGTGCACCAACAAGGTCAAATATCTCATAGCCAAACAGGAGTATTGCAGAGTGCCTGAAACAGCATCTGTTTCACTCTGGGAAATCAAAAGGGAATCTTCCAATACAGCATTGCTCTCCAGGCCATTGTATGCCAAGGTAAATCCAAAATAATGAACTTAGAGACACTGCATCTTTTAATTTGGCCATTGAATACTTCATAAAGATATTGCCCAAAATCTGTTGTGTCTCAAAACCATATGTGGTTTAGATGCCCATGGGAATTCTGTATAGGGGATAAATAAGTAAGAAGTGGAAACTTGACCCTTTTTGGAGTAACAGAGTGTAGCAGAGATGAGTCAGCCTGTAAGGAACTGATACAACTCTGCATCCAAGGTCGCCATAATGAAATTACAGTGTACATTTGAAGTAATCAGAAGGCCACTCCAATGTTCATTTGGCACAAGATACTCTCTTATCAAAAGAATGAAACTTAGAGAGCCCAAAATAGACTTCTCACATTTCTGTGCAGCCTCAGTTTAATACTCTAAATTGCTCATGCTTGTCCCACTATGGCAATGTAATCAAATAAATAAAGCTTATTCTCTAATGTAATTTATCCAAAAAAAAGTTCTGCAACAACTCCTGCACTACAAGAGTATCCAAGTACATAGAGTATCTTCTGAACCTGCAGGTGACTTTGAGTCACTGTCTTGGTGTCAAAAATGGAAAAAGGAAATTCATACTGACTTGTAAATTAGAGAAGAAACAGCACAAAAAGCACAATGCCTGTGCAGGAGCAGTCACTGTAAAAGTGTCTTCATTGTGAAGGTTACTATTGAAAAGTCAAATTCCCTCTTTAAGGGAATGCAAATTTCATAATGTTTGACTTCTGGTTTAGGTAGGAGTTCTGTGCACAGATGTGGAAAGAATAAGATTACTATTGCTTTAAAAAGCCATTTTTACTAAAGACTACATAGTTTTAAGGTGTGTTTAAGCCTCAATTTAGCATTTCTTATCAAGTTGTTCCCCAGAATATATTTATATAAAGAAGTGGACTTTGGGTTTGTTTTTTTTTAATGCATTAATGCTTCGGCTTTCAACGTTGGCACTTTATTTCAGCAAAATGACACTTCATTTTCACAGATGTCTTTTTGTAAGGATGGCAATAGAACAAATGATTTGATGCTGGACTTGATTCACAAATGTGTATTATGTCTCAAATACACCCCTGTGACTTTCTTGCCTGGAGAAGAGACATCCTAAGGGGAACCTAACAGCAATTTTCCAAAAGTTAAGAGAAGATAAGAGACAGAGCCAGGTTCTTTAATGAGGGAATGTGGGACAACAACTGACAGTAGTCACTAATTGAAACACAGGAAGATCCAACTGGTTATAAGGAAAAAAAATACAATGGCATTTCAAACTTTCAGTCACTACACAGAATACCATGTTTGAATGCCCTAATGATAAAGAGGTCTTGAAATTCCCACATGAGAGGAGGTTTTTTCTGGCTCACCAGTGCCTGAAAACCACATACTCCCTTTCTCCATCAGTGAAATTTCTCTTAGAAAGGTTCAAAATGCATCACAAGAATTTATTATTATATTTATAAATGTGTTGTGCCTTTTTTCTACTAAGAATAAAAATAAGAAAGCTACTGTTTCCACAATAAAATTATTCTTCCTTGAAAAGGAAAATCCCTTATAAAATAAAGTCTGCTCTGTGATCCAGGTAACTTGATGATAAAAATGCCTTCACTCCATGAGCAAATGTCTAAAGGAAAGCAGCAGACTTTCTGCTGCTTTTATTGATTTTGGGCTTTACTGTGCTCTGTCTAGTTTGTACACAGAGTCAGCTTTTCACTTTATCTTTTCTCTGTGCTAATCTAGTGGAAGACATTGTACAAATTAGAATTGAAATCCTTAAGATTAAGATTCATAGTTATGGACTTTGTCAGTGTCTTTAAGTAATTTAATAAAGCAGTGTATCTGTCAGATTGATAGACAATGTTCAGATAAGTTCAGCTTTTGAAGATACACCAGACTAATTTCTGCAAGAGAAGACCACATGCTGCACAGACGAAGAAGGAGGAAAAGAGAAATTAATATTCATGTATATTTCAGGAAGGCAAAAATTTGACTGTGAGAGGACCTTACAGTGGGGGAAATTTATTTTCTCTTCCATATCTTTTAAAGGTTCTCATAACTGAAAGATGCATTTCCTTTCTTTTTTGTTTTTTTTTTTTCCCAAATATACCTCTTCCACTTACCTGAAAGCATACAATATATCTTTTGTATTGCTTTACTGGCAGCAGAGAGTAAAGGAGGACAGATGGAGCACTCAGCAGTATCCCTCAGCACGGTTCATAGGAAACACAGTTCACCAAGACTGGCCCAAAAGAGTCATAACTTGGAGGTCCAGCATTCCAATAGCAGAACTTTGACTTTTCCCATCTTCCACCCCTTTGGTAAGGAACAATACAGAAAAAGTTGTCAAAGGTCAATGGAAAGATCCTTTATCACATGTGTAACCAAGATTCTGGTTACCTTATTGACATCCCCATTGGTTCAGAAAATTAAATACTTACTCTAAGAAATGTTCATACTAACAGTTATTATGAGCTCTCAAATAAAGGGTTTAAGTCAAAACAGGTTGAAAACAAAATTAATCATAGCTTGTTGGCAAAGGCATTTGTGGGTAAATGCATCCATAATCACTTAGCCACTCACTCATTTTAATGTGTTCAGATGGCTGCTTCAATCAAAGCAATTAAAAGTTTTCACTGATTAGACTGTTTATCCACAGGTATCCAAAGTATTTTGTAAAGTCATGAAGTAAAAAAACAAATGACCCTGTGTTAGATAACCGGCTCCTTGCATTTTTGGGGCCAAGTGGTGAAATTTCCAAATATTTTATACTTGAGTATTGTTTCACACATTATTTTGAACAACCACGCCTGTGACTCTCCACCTAGGGAGCCAGAAAAGCTCATGGCTAAGAGTGTGGGAATTATCAGTCATTCACCTTGGTGGCCCTAGTTTCCTGCTTTATAAATCAGAAATAATAATACAACCATTTTTTTTCTGAAATGTTTTAAATATTATGGGCCTTATCTACAGGCAATTAATTCTACAAGCCACGTATTATAGCCTGTCCCCACTGAGGTCCATGGACCTGTCTATTTCAGAAAGGACGTATTTTCATTCACTGACTTGAACAAAAGGTCAGACCCTGTTGCTAAGACAGAATTTAACAATTATTACTATTTTAAACTCTATTGGTATTTACTTGAAGCACAAAAATCTTGCCATGTGAATTCTATCTCAGCAGTGGATAAGCATAGGCTTAACACCTACAGTTGTTGGCAGAGTCTCAAGTTTCAGACAGGTCTGTAGGTGAGTATCTGTTGGTGCAGCATATCAACCACACATCCCAGAACAGATGTAAAAGGCAGCAGACAATGTTTTCTTGAACTGACATACTAAAGTTGTATGCATGCACTTGCTGCTTACATTAAACCCTCAGAAAACATCTCTTCTATAAAGTTTTGCTACTGATTTAGTATCTTTCTAGACTGTGGTACAGTTGCAGCATCAGCATGTGGGAAAACTCAGCAATTAAAAGGATCTTGCATGATCACTGAATAGGTGTTATTCAATTCTTGCATATCCACTGAGGCTTCATAAAGTTCTGTGTCATGCCACACAATTTCATTTTAGATGACTGAAAGTACCCTATTGTGATATTAACACCATAGGGCATCTAGCCACTTACCATAAATGAAGATGAGTTGGCCTCTGTCAGGGTAGAACAAATATAAAGAATAACACTGCTCACTGTTTATCACCATGAGAAATTTTATACTTGATAGAAGCTATTTTGATAATGATTAATTACATTAATTTAATAATTATTCTCTCTTCCTTTTATAAGGAGAAAATATCAGCTTTCTGGCAATGAACTGAGAAATAATAAATTGGTGCAATAATTTGAATAAGAAGAACACATTAAAATCTTGGCCAGATACCTACAACTGGATAAAGTCATATCCAACACCTCTGCAGAGGTACAGGTAGAACCTGCACTTCCTCTTTACTCCATTGGCTTTTGGTAACAAATCATCACGCTTGAAAATTAGGCTTTTGTTATGCAAGTATCATCTCAGATAGAAAGGACTGATTTTACTAATATGGTTATAGTTTATTTCTTCTCCTTTCATTGGAAGACAAGATTTAAACTAAGAAATAGGTTAGAATTTGGCACAGTACATAAATGTACTTTGAGTGCCAAGGAAAATTAAAGTGGGAGCAAAAATGGTTGAACCAGTTCAGGGAAGATTAATCCACCGGGAGATTTTAAACATAAACAGCCTTCAGACCAAGAATGTTCAGAATGTGAAAGAGATACTACAAGAATCATAGAATCCTAGAATATTCTGAGTTGGAAGGGACCCACAAGGATCATTGAGTCCAACTCCTGGGCAGCCCCAGAAGTCACACCCTGTGTCTGGGAGCATTGTTTAAACACTTCTTGAATTCTGTCAGGCTGGTGCTGTGACCACTTCCCTGGGGGCCTGTTGCTGTGTCCAAACACCCTCTGGTGAAGAAACTTTTCCTGATATCCAACCTAAACCCCACCCTGACTCAGCTTCACACCTTTTCCTGGGGGCCTATCAATGATCACCACAGAGAAGACATCTGATGTGTCTTCCCTCATGAGAATATTGATGATTTCAGTGAGGTCTCCTCCAGGCTGAACAGACCAAGTGACCTCAGCTCTTCCTCATACAGCTTCTCCTCCACCATCTTTATTGCCCTCCTTTGAGCACTCTCTCATACCTTAAGATCTTTTTTGTGTTGTGTCACCCAGAGCTGCCCCCAGCACTGGAGGTGAGGCTGCCCCAGCTCAGAGCAGAGCAGGACAATCCCCTCCCTTGCCCGGCTGTGCTGCTGTGCCTGATGCATCCCAGGACACTCTTGGCCCTCCTGTCTGCCAGGGCACTGCTGGCTCATGCTCAGCTGTTGACCAGGACCGCCAGGTCCCTTGCCATACTTTCAGTGTCTCATTCCCTGTTCTGGGTTCGTGCTGGGTTGCCCCATTCCAGATGCAGAATCTTAAAACTTGCCCTTTTTAAATGTCATGTGACATTTAAATATCCTGTGACATTGGGTGATTGCCCAACCCTCTGATTCATCAGAGTCTTTCTGCAGAGTTCCTTTGCCTTAAAGGGGAATCAACACGTCCTCCCAATTTAGTGTCATCAGCAAAATTACTTAGTATGTGTTCTTCAAGTCCTGTATCCAAGTCATTTATGGAGATGCTAAAGAGCACTGAGCTTAAAATGAATGTGGAATTCCAGTACTGTGGAATCCCAGTAATGACCAGGTACCAGTCAGGTGTCACCCCATTCACTGTAATCCTTTGTGCCTGATCTGTGAGCCAGTTGCTCACTCATCACATTTATCCAGCTGTGAGATGGACATTTTGTCCAGAAGGATCCTGGGAGAGGCAGTATCAAAGGCTTTACTGAAAACCAGAAGGATTACATCAGCTGATTTTCTTTGATCAGCTGGGTGGGTTATCCTGTAGTAAAAGGAAATTAAGTTGGACAAGCAGGACTTGGCCTTCATGAAGCCATGCTGGCTGTGATTGTTTTTTAATACTTCCCAGAATAATCTCCATAATTTTTAGCAGGCATTGAAGTGAGACTGACAGGCCTGTAGTTTCCAGGATCATACTTCTTGCCCTTTTTGAAGTTTGAGGTAGTGTTTGCCAGCTTCTAGTCAACTCAATATTCCTAACATTGTTTAAAAAAATCATGGAAAGAGTCCTCACAAAGACATCAGCTAGTTCTTTGAGTGTTCTTGGATGAATCCCATCAAGTCCCATAAATTTGTAGGCATCCAGCTGGAGATCCCACACAAGTTCAGAGTTGTTCACTATTCTCACTGCCCACTGTTTGTGGGGTGATCATCCTCATTCTGTAACAGGCTGATAATATTTTTGGACTGCTCTGAGATAGACATATTTAAAAACCTCTTTTTTTTTTTTTTTAAGCATGTCAATTTTTTGTCCCCTGTGTTTTTGGCGAGCTTCAAGTCCTGTTGAGCTTTGGCCACACA